>CM056607.1:4904020-5504020 GCA_029721355.1 Tegillarca granosa | reverse complement strand
TGGTTTGGACAGGGACTGGTATGTTTGTTTTATTTTATTATGTAATGAAGACATTGGTGATAAATTCCATTATACATGTTTTTTAAAGTGTAAGCATTTTTTGGAACATAAAAAATACCTTATAAGCTTATTACAAGACAAAATAATTAATCTTTTTTCAGATGTTTTCAACAAATCAATTGTCTAATATCAACAATATATGAAAATTAATCAAAACAATTAACGATAGAGTCCGTCCTCCGGGTTAAAATATCTTAAAATATAATTATACATGTTTACTCATGTAGGCTGTTGTTAAAGTACTTATATTTGTATGTATATTTCCTCATTTTTGTAAGTTACAATTAGAGAAATAAAGAAACTTGAAATTTGTTTGCACCAAGGGGGAAGTTTATTATTCCAAGTGACATAAAATGTGTCTGGTTGATCATACAACCACGCATAAATCACGGATAAATAATCATATATATTTAAAAGACATTATCTAGTAGAGTAGAGATATTCTATAAAATAACCGATTGTTGCTGTCTGATGATTATGTTACCAGTGACTGTATAGGACCTTAAAAAGTTTGCAAATAGTTTAAAAAAACAGCGATTGATCAATTTGCAATGATTCTGAAAATGGTGATAAGATCTAATGCAGTTGTTGGTACATACAGTCATTAAGATGCGGTAGAAATGGAATGTATACATGCTAAAGTTTTTTTGAATCCTTTTCCTAAAACACAGTAAGAATTTGTTAACTTTCAACGTTATAAATTATAAAACATTCTTATTCAGAAGGCTGTACTATAAGTATGTCACCTGAATGCTTATACACATGTACCTAATATACAGCTTATTATTTAATAAATATAATCTTAACATATGTCAGGTAAAATTGATTATATAATCTGAAATAAAGAAAATAACAGATCCCGCCAAAAACAAAATGTTATTCAGCATATTTAAAAAGTCAGTTACATTACATATAATTCAAATGAATCACCGAATAAAAGTTCTAAATTACATGTACAAATAAGAGATTCTTAATTACAAAGAAAAATAAAAACTAAACAATAATTAATCTTAAAGTCGAATAAAACTAAAAGTAAAAATAATAAAATGCATAGTCCTAAAATACATAAAGACAAAATTAGAAAAGTAATATTGGAATGTAACACAATATACACAGGGTTTAACCATTATGATAAATAATTTAAATTTTTATTTGAAAAAAAATCTTGATTTTAAAAACATTAAAAATATCATTGATATCAAAAAAAAAAAAAAAAAAAAAAAAGTTGGATCCGTCTAATTATACAATTTCTTCATAGACAAGTTTTACTGGTAAACTTTCTGTTAAAGCTAAAGTATTTATTTTTTGCTAAAGAGCAGAAAATACAAGTTGCCGCTGCAACTATTAACTATTAACTATTCCCAGAAAGATGCTTATACTCTCGATTGACCAACAAGTGTCAAAAGTCCCTTTATTTATATCAGCTTTCATGATAAAAATAATCTGTAGATAAAGCCACAGAATCAGGACTATAGAAATTACGATTGTATAAAAACCATCAATAACAATAGTCGAATGATCTTTAACAGGGTCCATTGTTAGGATTCCAATGACGTAACATTCCAATTGAAAATATGCACACCCCAAGAAAAATAAGAAAAAACGACAATTTTCGTGACATCTATGTATTGTAAGTAAGTGAACATTGAACAGTGGCGCTTCATTCCTTCTGAAAAGACAAGATAAAAGCCAATCATTAAAAATCTGTAAATAAGGATAGCATATATTATTTTCTTATTGCCCTCAGATAGTAATGCTACTAATGAACAAATAAAACGCAACAAAAACCAAAGCGTCCCAAAAATCCATGAGAAACAATTCACCTTGTTCTCAGCATCGCATGTTACTACACAAGGAACACCTTTGTTAGATTTGCCTGTAATATGCACCTGAATGCACTCTCCTGCTACGTCTTGATCAGGTTTTGTCGTTTTTAATGTTTTTGTGATATTCACCTGCCTGCCATCATCGACCGTTACTAAGAAAGTGCTACCTCTGTTTGATGTTTCAATAATATATATCTGGTTGCTATCCTTATCCGTTTCTAAACAATTCTCACTCCTGGTTGTTGTTTCTGTTAAATGTATCTGCCTCTTATTTTCGAACCATCTCTGTGCTAGGCTGGCCACTGTTGGCATCTTGATTGGTTTTCCCTTTTTGAAACAGTTTTGATATCAAATACATCCCAATAAAAGACGACCCAGTCAACGATGGGTGTAACAAATCTTGCAAGTACTGAATGAACAGGTATGTTTGAAAAAAATTATTACATGGTGAAGTAATTTTGCAAAGAAAAAATACCAAAATGCTTATCATAACTGTTATCGAAATTAAAAGGAAAAATTTTCTCTTTATCGTCATAATCCTTAGCCAAAAGTTAAAAAAAGTAATTTGCAAATTAATGATTAATATTATGAAAAAAGCATGGTATGTAATATTTGCGACGACTACAAGTCTGTCATTACTTGCCATCTGCAGGAAACATCGAGAAAGACTAAATATTGTAACACCAGAGCTAAGAAGACAAACGAACCCAAAGGTCCAAATTAATATTACTCTTATCATGTATTTGTCATTTTGGTGGTGCCATATCAAGTGCAAAAAGCACGGCTGCATTTGGATGTCAATTGGTGTTTCTATTAAAATATGAAATTTATCTGACTGTCGTCTGTTAAAAATAACCAACCAATTGACATAAACAACAGATATAATCTGAGTTAGGGATAAAGTTAACGAGACTGGTGTTGTAAAGTAATTTTCTCCTTTACCATAATTTCCGTATGTAAAAAAGCCAAAAGCAACCGTGAGAACTATAACGAGTGTGTTTAAAACACATTTTTTATGGCATGGTCTCTATCGTCTGCATCAAACAATCTAGTCGAGAGCACGTCTTCTATGATTGTTGGCATTGCGAAAATGGATGCAAACCTAGAATATTATGTTCCACGTTAATGACGTCATCTTCATTAATATTTATCCCAAGATGCCTTGACAATTTCTTCAAGAGTTTCTTACATGTCTAAAATATAAATACAACAATTAGTTTACAAAACCTGGTTTTTCAAAACTCGTTAACTTTATCATTTAGTATTTGTGTATATATTTCAAATAGAACACAAACATACCAGTCCTTGAAAAACTGATTTAAATCTATATTGAAAGGTCAGTAAAAAATGGTAAATTTTGTAAGTCACATATATATGCAATATATCTAAACTCAATCGATTTTTTTTCTAAAAAACTGTTTCGTTTTTGTTTTTCTTAATTTTGCTATCCATGTCATTGTGACAGCTAACTTCAAATTTACTAACTATAAATGTTTTAGTAAAATAATTTGTTAAATATATAAATTTGCCATTAAAATAACACATTTGCTTGGCAAAAGCTGAAGAACAAAGAGCACCCGACAACAAACCAGTAAAGCAGAAAATCATAAACCAACATCGAGATCTTACCACTTTGGACATTCTGTGAAAAAGTTATGTATTAAAAAGGCAAACAGTTCATTGATCCATAACTGTACTGAACTGTTTATTCTTCGCCATTGGTAATGAAACCAATGTTTTGTATCTATGTATAAATAACAAAAATCGAGTGTAATTGTCTCTACTCGTATTACCAGATAGGGAAATCTTAAACCGAGTTCTAATTTTTTTGGTCAAGTGGTAGGCGGCTTGCGATTCTATTTCTACTGTTCTCAACAACTTTTAGTGCATCGATGTGTTATTTTCACTAATGCACGAATATATAATTTATTTATAAAATGTAGATTAATGAGAAATAGTAGTGTCTGTTATATCTTTTTTCGTTTTACCTGTAGGTTATAAAACTCGTGTTCAGCATGTGTTCATTCGCCTAGACTACTCAAGTAATAGACGTGAGTGAAAATACTTAAATGATATTGAAAATTTATGAGAATACAGAACATGTTAAAAGAAATATTTCAAATGTAATTTTATAAAGATTTATTATAGTGGTGTGTATAAAACCCAACCATAGTGAATCATTATATCAGGAAGAGAGAGAGAGAGAGAGAGAGAGAGAGAGAGAGAGAGAGAGAGAGAGAGAGAGAGAGTGTGTGTGTGTGTGTGTGTGTGTGTGTGTGTGATTTAAAAGTAATAAAAAAACATATTATCTCCACCCTTTTATACATGGCATTGTCGTTGTTATTGTTGTAATGTTATGACATCTACAATTTCCTTAGCCTACCTTGTAACGACAGCAAGGTTATTAATCTCTTTAGATTTGCGTAAAATATACAAACGCCTACTCAAAGCGACTTATTCGTAAGGTGCTAGCTTATCGAATCAGTATGCTGCAAACATACAACTTCTTAAGTCCATTATCCTGATACCGGATGAATCAGTCGACATTCTGCCCTCAATGCCGAGCTTCAGGTCAGGAAACAATATATCAAATTAAAACTCTTATGTATAACAAGACTGAAGTCCGAGCCCACGTCCTCCTGCCCTCGAAGCGTATGCCTTACCACTGAGGCACCGAGACGGTCAATGTAAACATTTTTTAAGTTAACTTATTCGGACATTTATGCCAAACAAAAGTACTTTAACACATCGATATTACTTTTTTTTCTATTTAGTGCCTGGCAGAGATAAAAAAAAATGTCGGTCTCTATAAAGGTTTAAACTTATAAAACACTTGAAGTCCCAATTTTCGAATTGTGGGTTTTTGTTTTGGGCTTTTTGGGGTGTTTTTCTTCGATAGCCAGAATCAGCTATATTGTTCTAGTTTTATTTGTTACGTATCTCGTCATAGAAAAGTTAATATTTCACCAACGTTTTTTATCTCTAAATTATACACAGTTAATTGTCATGAGTCTTTTTATTCCTTTCTTATACCATTTATCACGTATTGGTTCGAAAATGTTCCAACAAAGAAATATGACAAAAGAAAAAGTGAATCTTTAAATAGCAAGCATGTTGAAGAATTTTAAAATGACTATGGAAACTGGACAATGACAAAAAGAACTTACCTTTCACCAGAGGCAAAACATAATGAATAATATCGGTCATCGCTTTTTTTCAAATTAAGATAACCTTGTTTGATCAGAACCACTTCTGTTATTATATGTTTTAAACATATGGTGATTAGATATTGTTGGTATTTTCAATAGATTAACTGAACGCATATTCGTGTAAGCAAATAAACATTCATGCTCATGCAAAATATGCCAAAAAATCGAAGCATATTTTGAAGCGTTTTAAAAACAACTATGCATGACAGGCAGCAAAAAAGAACAACACTTAAAGTTGTCTCTACATTGTATATTACTTCATGATAACTTACCTTTGATGGCTTCATGCAGTTTGTAATTAATAAAGTACACTGTAAAACCGTAAGCAGGTTTAAATCTTATATAAGTAAATGATTTGTTTTACTTACACTATGAGGTAAAATATTTCAGGTTATTACGTAATATGCATAAATCAACTTGTCAACAAATGTTTTATGTAGAAATGATTTTCTTTAGAGTCATATCTAATATAGATTTTACTGAAATACTGCGTATTTCTTTGCACAATTTTATTTTATCGTTAGAAATATTTGTTTCTTTAGCAAGACTGTGAATGTGGCGGGTATGGCTCGATAAGTTTCTTGTAGCTCGATTTGTAGATTGGCCTGTATGCCTCGGGAGGAATGTCGCTATGGTCAATGTAATTTTGCATTTTTGGTCGAGGTTAACTATTCCTATTTTGAACGTGTACGCTTCTTCGACTTTTAACATTTTTTGGCAATATCTTAATTGTTCATTAACACATAAAATATACAGCCATACATGAGTCCAAAATATGATTTGAACCATAAAATTTGTAAGTAGTATGAATTACCACTGGAAATTTACAGAACATTATAATATCGAAAACGCCGTAAAAACAATACTTTTGAAATGGACATAACTGCCTAGTCATATTCTTGCAAAATAATGACCATTTTAAATTAATTCCAGACCATAAGTGTCCTTCAAAATTACTTGATAACGATATATCTTTTTAATAAAACAGATTGTATCATTCCGAGGAGCTTAACATATGTATTATTCAAGATCATATAAGGAAAAGTACTGCTTTGTCCTCCCCTTTGCACCCCCCTCAAAAAAATGAACCCCACTAAATTTTAATGACAAAAACTATGTTTAAAACTGTATTAAGTTTACCAATTATTGAACAAAAATATTTTTTATCAATATACATGTTCATAAATTGATAATACGATCTGTGCGATTCATTTTCTTAAGTTCGTTCTTATTAGTCCCATGATAAATGAAAATCCTTAAAGCTTTCAGCAACTTGGATGCAAAATAAAATGTTATTTATCAGCTTGAGAAACGTGCGGAAGTTCTATATGTATGTAAACAATGGCGTCGGCAGAAAAAAACGTGTTCGTGCAAGTACGACAACAGATTCTGCAGAGAAAAGAACAAAGGACAAACATGGACAAACTGACTTTAAGGATTTGAGTCGACAAGGCTCAGATGGTAAAATGGCTGTAAAAACAGTCAAGGTTTACATTTAACTTTTAGCTTGGTACGTCTGTAGACATTTCGAAGTTGTAAGGTAAATTCACAACTGGATACCACTTCGGTATTATTTCAAATTCCAATACGAAGAAGATTTTTAGATCATTAGATGATCGGGGTAATCTACATGTGATAAATGAAAAATGGTCCAAAGTTTTTTCTTCAAATCTATGACCTAAAATAATGTGTTAACTTTACTCTACTTGCTTAAATTATAATTTATTGACTTTAATATAATGATCTGTTAAAAATATGTAATATTTTTAAATGTTTCATACATATATGGAACTTTCATAATTACATCATAAAAATATTTTTTTCTACTGCATATGTATGAGAAGGCCAACAAAATCTTTAAGAGTCACGAATTAATTGAAATCGTTCAAACAAGGACATTTACTATTTTTGGTCTCAGTATATGTTGTCTTTATCTTTTATCAATATAGTTATCCCGGTATTGAGTCTTGTTAATAAGGCTTATTGCCATACACATGTTCTCAGACGTGCCTTATCTTACGTTTCAGAAAATTAATCAAAAGAAAAGTCTACGAGCCGTTCTAAAGAAATGACTATTATGATTTTCTTGTGTGTTTAAATAGAAAAGTGACAAACCTTAAAATTCTATCGGATTTACCAAACATAACATCTCTTTTATTCCCTTTCATTAATTTCACAAATTTTAAACATTTCAAGTTAACGTTTTTAATTAGAGAAATTTTCGGATTTTTTTATTGTTCAATTGAGGTACATGATGTAGTTTTAATTAATGCTGCGATTAGGTTTCCGTAATTACACAATTTATTATAATTATTATTGTTGTTGTTATTGTTGTCTTCCGTTATAATACCGGTCATATTACAATGTTATAAGCGTTGTTGTTGTTGTTGTCTTCCGTTATAATACCGGTCATATTACAATGATATAAGCGTTGTTGATGTTGTCTTCCGTTATAATACCGGTCATATTACAATGTTATAAGCGTTGTTGTTGTTGTTGTCTTCCGTTATAATACCGGTCATATTACAATGATATAAGCGTTGTTGTTGCTGTTGTTATTATCTTCTGTTATAATTCCGGTCATATTACAATGATATAAGCGTAGTTGTTGCTGTTGTTATTATCTTCTGTTATAATACCGGTCATATTACAATGATATAAGCGTTGTTGTTGTTGTCTTCCGTTATAATACCGGTCATATTACAATGATATAAGCGTTGTTGTTGTTATCTTCCGTTATAATACCGATTATATTACAATGATATAAGCGTTGTTGTTGCTGTTGTTATTAACTTCTGTTATAATACTGATCATATTACAATAATATAAGCGTTGTTGTTTCTGTTGTTGTTATCTTCCGTTAAATTACCGGTCATATTACAATGATATAAGCGTTGTTGTTATTATCTTCTGTATAATTCCGGTCATATTACAATGATATAAGCGTAGTTGTTGCTGTTGTTATTATCTTCTGTTATAATACCGGTCATATTACAATGATATAAGCGTTGTTGTTGTTGTCTTCCGTTATAATACCGGTCATATTACAATGATATAAGCGTTGTTGTTGTTATCTTCCGTTATAATACCGATTATATTACAATGATATAAGCGTTGTTGTTGCTGTTGTTATTAACTTCTGTTATAATACTGATCATATTACAATAATATAAGCGTAGTTGTTGCTGTTGTTGTTATCTTCCGTTATAATACCGGTCATATTACAATGAAATTAGCGTTGTTGTTGCTGTTGTTATTATCTTCTGTTATAAAACCGGTCATATTACAATGATATAAGCGTTGTTGTTGTTGTCTTCCGTTATAATACCGGTCATATTACAATGATATAAGCGTTGTTGTTGCTGTTATTATTATCTTCTGTTATAATACCGGTTATATTACATTAATATAAGCGTAGTTGTTGCTGTTGTTGTTATCTTCCGTTATAATACCGGTCATATTACAACGATATAAGCGTTGTTGTTGCTGTTGTTATTATCTTCTGTTATAATACTGGTCATATTACAATGATATAAGCGTTGTTGTTGCTGTTGTTATTATCTTCTGTTATAATACCAGTCAAATTACAATGATATAAGCGTTGTTGTTGCTGTTGTTGTTGTCTTCCGTTATAATACCGGTCATATTACAATGATATAAGTGTTGTCGTTGCTGTTGTTGTTATCTTCCGTTATAATACCGGTCATATTACAATGATATAAACGTTGTTGTTGTTGTCTTCCGTTATAATACCGGTCATATTACAATGATATAAGCGTTGTTGTTGCTGTTATTATTATCTTCTGTTATAATACCGGTTATATTACATTAATATAAGCGTAGTTGTTGCTGTTGTTGTTATCTTCCGTTATAATACCGGTCATATTACAACGATATAAGCGTTGTTGTTGCTGTTGTTATTATCTTCTGTTATAATACTGGTCATATTACAATGATATAAGCGTTGTTGTTGCTGTTGTTATTATCTTCTGTTATAATACCAGTCAAATTACAATGATATAAGCGTTGTTGTTGCTGTTGTTGTTGTCTTCCGTTATAATACCGGTCATATTACAATGATATAAGTGTTGTCGTTGCTGTTGTTGTTATCTTCCGTTATAATACCGGTCATATTACAATGATATAAGCGTTGTTGTTGTTGTTGTTGTTGTCTTCCGTTATAATACCGGTCATATTACAATGATATAAGCGTTGTTGTTTCTGTTGTTGTTATTTTCCGTTATAATACCGGTCATATTACAATGATATAAGCGTTGTTGTTGTTGTCTTCCGTTATAATACCGGTCATATTACAATGATATAAGCGTTGTTGTTGCTGTTGTTGTCTTCCGTTATAATACCGGTCATATTACAATGATATAAGCGTTGTTGATGTTATCTTCTGTTATAATACCGGACATATTACAATGATATAAGCGTTGTTGATGTTGTCTTCCGTTATAATACCGGTCATATTACAATGATATAAGCGTTGTTGTTGCTATTGTTGTTATCTTCCGTTATAATACCGGTCATATTACAATGATATAAGCGTTGTTGTTGCTGTTGTTGCTATCTTCCGTTATAATACCGGTCATATTACAATGATGTAAGCGTTGTTGTTGTTGTATTCCGTTATAATACCGGTCATATTACAATGATATAAGCGTTGTTGATGTTGTCTCTCGTAATAATAATGGTCATATTAAAATGAAATAAGCGTTGCTATTGTTGTCTTCCGTTATAATACCGGTCATATTACAATGATATAAGCATTGTTGATGTTGTCTTCCGTTATAATACCGGTCATATAACATTGATATAAGCGTTGTTGTTGTTGTCTTCCGTTATAAAAACGGTCATATTACAATGAAATAAGCGTTGTTGTTGTTGTCTTCCGTTATAATACCGGTCATATTACAATGATATAAGCGTTGTTGATGTTGTCTTCCGTTATAATACCGGTCATATTACAATAATATAAGCGTTGTTGTTTCTGTTGTTGTTATCTTCCGTTAACATACCGGTCATATTACAATGATATAAGCGTTGTTGTTGCTGTTGTTGTTATCTTCCGTTAAAATACCGCTCATATTACAATGATATAAGCGTTGTTGTTGTTGTCTTCCGTTATAATACCGGTCATATTACAATGAAATAAGCGTTTTTGATGTTGTCTTCCGTTATAATACCGGTCATATTACAATGAAATAAGCGTTGTTGTTGTTGTCTTCTGTTATAAAACAGGTCATATTATAATGATATAAGCGTTGTTGATGTTGTCTTCCGTTATAATACCGGTTATATTACATTGATATAAGCGTTGTTGTTGTTGTCTTCCGTTATAATACCGGTCATATTACAATGATATAAGCGTTGTTGATGTTGTCTTCCGTTAAAATACCGGTCATATTACAATGATATAAGCGTTGTTGTTGCTGTTGTTGTTGTCTTCCGTTATAATACCGGTCATATTACAATGATATAAGCATTGTTGATGTTGTCTTCCGTTATAATACCGGTCTTATAACATTGATATAAGCGTTGTTGTTGTTGTCTTCCGTTATAAAAACGGTCATATTACAATGAAATAAGCGTTGTTGTTGTTGCCTTCCGTTATAATACCGGTCATATTACAATGATATAAGCGTTGTTGATGTTGTCTTCCGTTAAAATACCGGTCATATTACAATGATATAAGCGTTGTTGTTGCTGTTGTTGTTATCTTCCGTTATAATACCGGTCATATTACAATGATATAAGCGTTGTTGTTATTATCTTCTGTATAATTCCGGTCATATTACAATGATATAAGCGTAGTTGTTGCTGTTGTTATTATCTTCTGTTATAATACCGGTCATATTACAATGATATAAGCGTTGTTGTTGTTGTCTTCCGTTATAATACCGGTCATATTACAATTATATAAGCGTTGTTGTTGTTATCTTCCGTTATAATACCGATTATATTACAATGATATAAGCGTTGTTGTTGCTGTTGTTATTAACTTCTGTTATAATACTGATCATATTACAATAATATAAGCGTAGTTGTTGCTGTTGTTGTTATCTTCCGTTATAATACCGGTCATATTACAATGATATTAGCGTTGTTGTTGCTGTTGTTATTATCTTCTGTTATAATACCGGTCATATTACAATGATATAAGCGTTGTTGTTGTTGTCTTCCGTTATAATACCGGTCATATTACAATGATATAAGCGTTGTTGTTGCTGTTATTATTATCTTCTGTTATAATACCGGTTATATTACATTAATATAAGCGTAGTTGTTGCTGTTGTTGTTATCTTCCGTTATAATACCGGTCATATTACAACGATATAAGCGTTGTTGTTGCTGTTGTTATTATCTTCTGTTATAATACTGGTCATATTACAATGATATAAGCGTTGTTGTTGCTGTTGTTATTATCTTCTGTTATAATACCAGTCAAATTACAATGATATAAGCGTTGTTGTTGCTGTTGTTGTTGTCTTCCGTTATAATACCGGTCATATTACAATGATATAAGTGTTGTCGTTGCTGTTGTTGTTATCTTCCGTTATAATACCGGTCATATTACAATGATATAAGCGTTGTTGTTGTTGTTGTTGTCTTCCGTTATAATACCGGTCATATTACCATGATATAAGCGTTGTTGTTTCTGTTGTTGTTATTTTCCGTTATAATACCGGTCATATTACAATGATATAAGCGTTGTTGTTGCTGTTGTTGTCTTCCGTTATAACACGGTCATATTACAATGATATAAGCGTTGTTGATGTTATCTTCTGTTATAATACCGGTCATATTATAATGATATAAGCGTTGTTGTTGCTGTTGTTATTATCTTCTGTTATAATACCGGACATATTACAATGATATAAGCGTTGTTGATGTTGTCTTCCGTTATAATACCGGTCATATTACAATGATATAAGCGTTGTTGTTGCTGTTGTTGTTATCTTCCGTTATAATACCGGTCATATTACAATGATATAAGCGTTGTTGTTGCTGTTGTTGCTATCTTCCGTTATAATACCGGTCATATTACAATGATGTAAGCGTTGTTGTTGTTGTATTCCGTTATAATACCGGTCATATTACAATGATATAAGCGTTGTTGATGTTGTCTCTCGTTATAATACCGGTCATATTACAATGAAATAAGCGTTGCTATTGTTGTCTTCCGTTATAATACCGGTCATATTACAATGATATAAGCATTGTTGATGTTGTCTTCCGTTATAATACCGGTCATATAACATTGATATAAGCGTTGTTGTTGTTGTCTTCCGTTATAAAAACGGTCATATTACAATGAAATAAGCGTTGTTGTTGTTGTCTTCCGTTATAATACCGGTCATATTACAATGATATAAGCGTTGTTGATGTTGTCTTCCGTTATAATACCGGTCATATTACCATAATATAAGCGTTGTTGTTTCTGTTGTTGTTATCTTCCGTTAAAATACCGGTCATATTACAATGATATAAGCGTTGTTGTTGCTGTTGTTGTTATCTTCCGTTAAAATACCGGTCATATTACAATGAAATAAGCGTTTTTGATGTTGTCTTCCGTTATAATACCGGTCATATTACAATGAAATAAGCGTTGTTGTTGTTGTCTTCTGTTATAAAACAGGTCATATTACAATGATATAAGCGTTGTTGATGTTGTCTTCCGTTATAATACCGGTTATATTACATTGATATAAGCGTTGTTGTTGTTGTCTTCCGTTATAATACCGGTCATATTACAATGATATAAGCGTTGTTGATGTTGTCTTCCGTTAAAATACCGGTCATATTACAATGATATAAGCGTTGTTGTTGCTGTTGTTGTTGTCTTCCGTTATAATACCGGTCATATTACAATGATATAAGCATTGTTGATGTTGTCTTCCGTTATAATACCGGTCTTATAACATTGATATAAGCGTTGTTGTTGTTGTCTTCCGTTATAAAAACGGTCATATTACAATGAAATAAGCGTTGTTGTTGTTGTCTTCCGTTATAATACCGGTCATATTACAATGATATAAGCGTTGTTGATGTTGTCTTCCGTTAAAATACCGGTCATATTACAATGATATAAGCGTTGTTGTTGCTGTTGTTGTTATCTTCCGTTAAAATACCGGTCATATTATAATGATATAAGCGTTGTTGTTGTTGTCTTCCGTTATAAAACAGGTCATATTACAATGATATAAGCGTGTGTTTACTTGTTATGAAATGTATTTTTGTATGGAAAATTTCACAGTGACTGACTAGATGAACATCTTCAATTAAACCAAAGACGTTGATTAGTGTACACATTATAAGCTATGTTTTTGATTCAACAGATAATTTCAGCATTTTTATTTCTAAATCACCAATAGCATCATTAGATAGATACAACAATATTGTAATTTACAATATAAAGTTTAATTGTAATTAACACAAAATGGAGTTTGAATGTCTTATCCTACTACGGGTTCATGGTGTCCGTGATGTGTACTCTCTGGATGTACCTATAGATAAAAAGGTAGCACAGATATATAGCATTTTAAAATAAATAATCATTACTAATATACAAATGCAATTTTACTAAAAAAAATTAAAATTTCCCGCGCACTATTTCCGGTATCATATCTATTCAATACTTCACCTACCTCACACACACACACACACACACACACACACACACACACACACACACACTGCGTTATACTGCAAAATATCACCAACCTGATATTATTTTTTTTAAATACAAAACGCGAATAAAAAAATTCTCCAAAAACGTTGATTTAAAATACAAAACCATAAGATTTGAAATTCGCGAATAATAATGATATTAGTACATCCATTTTGTCTAAACACTGTAGCCATGCATTGTGAATGTGACTTTTTTGTCTGGACACTGTAGCCATGCATTGTGAATGTGACTTTTTTGTCTGGACACTGTAGCCATGCATTGTGAATGTGACTTTTTTGTCTGGACACTGTAGCCATGCAGTGTGTATGTGACTTTTTTGTCTGGACACTGTAGCCATGCATTGTGAATGTGACTTTTTTGTCTGGACACTGTAGCCATGAATTGTGTTTGTGACTTTTTTGTCTGGACACTGTAGCCATGCAGTGTGTATGTGACTTTTTTGTCTAAGAACTTAGCCATGAATTGTGTTTGTGACTTTTTTGTCTGGACACTGTAGCCATGCATTGTGAATGTGACTTTTTTGTCTGGACACTGTAGCCATGCAGTGTGTATGTGACTTTTTTGTCTGGACACTGTAGCCATGCAGTGTGTATGTGACTTTTTTGTCTAAGAACTTAGCCATGAATTGTGTTTGTGACTTTTTTGTCTGGACACTGTAGCCATGCATTGTGAATGTGACTTTTTTGTCTGGACACTGTAGCCATGCAGTGTGTATGTGACTTTTTTGTCTGGACACTGTAGCCATGCATTGTGAATGTGACTTTTTTGTCTGGACACTGTAGCCATGCAGTGTGTATGTGACTTTTTTGTCTGGACACTGTAGCCATGCAGTGTGTATGTGACTTTTTTGTCTGGACACTGTAGCCATGCATTGTGAATGTGACTTTTTTGTCTAAGAACTTAGCCATGAATTGTGTTTGTGACTTTTTTGTCTGGACACTGTAGCCATGCAGTGTGTATGTGACTTTTTTGTCTGGACACTGTAGCCATGCATTGTGAATGTGACTTTTTTGTCTGGACACTGTAGCCATGCAGTGTGTATGTGACTTTTTTGTCTGGACACTGTAGCCATGCATTGTGAATGTGACTTTTTTGTCTAAGAACTTAGCCATGAATTGTGTTTGTGACTTTTTTGTCTGGACACTGTAGCCATGCAGTGTGTATGTGACTTTTTTGTCTGGACACTGTAGCCATGCATTGTGAATGTGACTTTTTTGTCTGGACACTGTAGCCATGCAGTGTGTATGTGACTTTTTTGTCTGGACACTGTAGCCATGCATTGTGAATGTGACTTTTTTGTCTGGACACTGTAGCCATGCAGTGTGTATGTGACTTTTTTGTCTGGACACTGTAGCCATGCAGTGTGTATGTGACTTTTTTGTCTGGACACTGTAGCCATGCATTGTGAATGTGACTTTTTTGTCTAAGAACTTAGCCATGAATTGTGTTTGTGACTTTTTTGTCTGGACACTGTAGCCATGCAGTGTGTATGTGACTTTTTTGTCTGGACACTGTAGCCATGCAGTGTGTATGTGACTTTTTTGTCTAAGAACTTAGCCATGAATTGTGTTTGTGACTTTTTTGTCTGAACATTGTAGCCATGCACTCTGTGTATGTGTGGCTTTTTTTTGTCCGGACACTGCAGCCATGCAGTGTGTGTGTGTGTTTGTGTGTGTGTGTGTGTGACTTTTTTGTCTAAAAACTGTAGCCATGAATTGTGTGTGTGACTCTTTTGTCTGAACACTGTAGCCATGCATTGTGTTTGTGACATTTTTTGTCTGAACACTGTAGGCATGCAGTGTGTGTGTGTGTGTGTGTGTGTGTGTGTGTGTGTGTGTGTGTGTGTGTAACTTTTTTGTCTAAAAACTGTAGCCATGCATTGTGTTTGTGACTTTTTTGTCTGAACACTTTAGCCATGCATTGTGTTTGTGACTTTTTTGTCTGAAGACTGTAGCCATGCATTGTGTTTGTGACTTTTTTGTCTTATCACTGTAGCCATGCAGTGTGTGTGTGTGTGTGTGTGTGTGTGTGTGTGTGTGTGTGTGTGTGTGTGTGTGATATTTTTGTCTAAACACTGTAGCCATACATTGTGTGTGTGACTTTTTTGTCTGGACACTGTAGCCATGGTGTGTGTGAGTGGGATTGTGTGTGTGCGGGTGTGTGTGTGTGACTTTATTTTCTAAACACTGTAGCCATGCATTGTGTATGTGACTTTTTTGTTTGATCACTAGCTATGCAGTGTGTGTGTGTGTGTGTGTGTGTGTGTGTGTGTGTGTGTGTGTGTGTGTGTGATATTTATTGTCTAAACACTGTAGCCATGCATCTGTGTGTGACTTTTTTGTCTAAACACTGTAGCCATGCATCTGTGTGCGACTTTTTTGTCTTAACACGGTAGCCATGCATTGTGTTTGTGACTTTTTTGTCTGAACACGGTAGCCATGCATTTTGTGTTTGACGTTTTGGCTAAACACTGCAACCATGCATTGTGTATTCGACATTTTTGTCTGAACACAGCAGCCATGAATTGTGTGTGTGACTTTTTTTCTAAACACTGTAGCCGTGTATTGTGTATGTGACTTTTTTGTCTAAACACTGTAGGTATGCATTGTGTGTGTGATTTTTTTTCTGAACACTGTAACCATACATTGTGTTTGTGATTTTTATGTCTAAACAC
The DNA here is from genome assembly GCA_029721355.1 of Tegillarca granosa. Taxonomy (NCBI): domain Eukaryota; kingdom Metazoa; phylum Mollusca; class Bivalvia; order Arcoida; family Arcidae; genus Tegillarca; species Tegillarca granosa. The sequence goes on along the minus strand of CM056607.1, from coordinate 5,487,553 downwards.
TGTAGCCATGCATTGTGTGTTTGATTTTTTTCTGAACAATGTTGCAAATAATTGTGTGTGTGTGTTTTTTTTTTACACAATTTAATTGATAGGCATATAAATCTAAATACTTCCTGTACAGTACTGGTAACAGGTAACTTAAGCCAAATCTACTTACGTGTCTCATAAATTCCAAGAATTCAGGATAGCTAAGCGCTCCATCACCTAGAATTCAAAAGTAAGTATTATTAGTCTTTATTACTATAATAACAACGTAGATACGTTATTGTGAGAATATTTTGGTTTGTATTGTGCTTACCCTAGTTTTATATGGCTGTCACTAATTTATATTATTATCTGTCTTTGTATTGTTTGGCTCTTTCTATCATTCAAATGTGTTGTCTTGTTGCCTGATTGCATTTGCAATAATAAGTATTAAGTTCTTAACTTGTCCTTATTTATGTATTGTTGTTGTGAAAGTATTTCTAAATTTCATTCATGTTTTGTTTCACTGATGATTTTATATGTCATCAAATATTGCTGTATTCTATTTCTAAATACGCATCATAAAAGTTTGAAATTGAGTTATTTTTTTTATTCAGGTCACCTGGACAAGAATTCAGGTCTATTATTATTGCGAGTAGGCTACCATTTAGTGCGAACATCTATATGATTGAAAATATCTTTATAATACGTTTTTTTCGGTTCAGATGCATAGATTTCAGATAATGAGGTTTACCACACCTGTTTACTTTTATTTGCAAACATATACTAGTATACCTACCATCATGATCAGCGGCACCTAGATGCATAGTGAAGTCATGATCAGTAAGATGTCCGTCCCCGTCAATGTCCAGTCTTCGGAAAAAAATATCAGCTGTTTGGTGAAATTCATGATACTGATGTTGCCATCTAAGAACAAATTCATGTTCGCCAACTTCGCGGTTACCTACAATGGTAAGCAATCGATGAGTCACTTCTATTCGTTAATAATTAATTCATGTGAAGAAACTGTAAAACAGTTATCTAATCTTTTTGCAGTGGAAAAAATTAAGTATACAAATAGACGTTATGTACAATGCAATTACACACGTAGCATGGTGATGCTATTGTAATTGTCAGAACACCTCATTGTAAGATAAAGGGTTTGCTATTTGTTTGCATAAAATTTATAAATGTGTAGTCTACTGATAAATAAATAAATTACTTGAGACTGTTTAAGTCAAACGAGACCAACGTTCGAGATTTTTTTACCTGTTGTTTTAAAAATTTCAGTCCGAATGAACTATGTAAATACGCGTGGTTGTCTTAAGATAAAATACCTCTCAATTGAAAGTGCAAAGCACTGTGCTGTCAACAAATTGCTTGAAACCAAACAAAACTCCAGAAACTCCAGTTTAGAACTTCTCATCCATTTTGTTCAAACATAAGCCACCTGACCGCCGTGGGTACGATCCCTTTAGAAAGTAAGTAAGAAAAAAAACTTTCTTTGGTAAAGCTGTCTTCTTGTTGGTTTGGTGACAGTAAATTTTAGTAAATTACATGCAACATTGCCGGCAGTTGCACTAAGCTTTGCTAAGCGAGTGGCCATAAGCGTTCTACTCGAAACAAAATTTAAATGTAAACAGAAATAGAATTAAGGTGTAAATCATATCAGAAAATTTTCCATGTGCAAGTAAGGTTTGAACACATAACCCTTACATCAAGTTTTCCCGTTTTACTATGAGATAGTTTAAATTTTGCAAATAACAATCACGGACAATACTCAGCTCTTACCATCTTGGTCATAAGCTTTTATAAATTCTTCGTACATATCAACTAATGTGATTGTATCGTTCCCGTGCGTGTTCATGTCAGTCCACAACATTTGTGCAAGATGGTCAACGGTAAGGTCATGGGCGCTGAAACAAAACCAAAATTAATACAACTCTTTATGTCATTTTATCAACCAGTAAGATCTTGTACGCTGGAAAACGAAATAAAATCTACTAAATTTACTAAATTAAATCTGGGGTCAATAGTATCATTAAAACACCATTTTTAACACAAATCTTGTATTGGTCGTCACATTTGTAACAACGTTTCCTTGTTCTTTTTTCTTACGTTTGTTTTAAATCGATGGTCACTCTTAACCTTCTTGTAGATGCTTGTCTGCCTGTTTATTTTAACGCTGCAATATCAAAACAACCGAATTTTGTAGTTTTTAAACTTAATTGGTTCTTGAAAGAAAAACGGACAAAAAGATTAAGTTCTCTATGTACAAGTATGTAAAATGATTATGTAAAGCGGTAGTTCAATCTTGACTAATTAAAAAAAAAGAAATCTCTGGTGGAGAATTTTTGTAAGGGCTAATGATGGTATTCTTCTGCTTACTGTTCTGGTGGTTTATGTTTGCTTCAACATTAAAACTCTTAATATTATGCATTTTGATTACTGTACGCATTGATTAAATTTTGTCATCCAAACTGGTAAAAATCAAAATATTAAAAATAACCAATCCATCCATCTATCTATTAATATCACTGATGGTCTTCTTACATTTGCCATAATGTAATTATCTTTTACACGAAAAATTAATGAGATTTAATGCCCATTACAGACTGATATGGAGTCCCAACTCCTTTATTTTCCCCGTGGCCAGATTACGCCAATAAAAATAAATACTAGTATATAAATACACAGCTGTTTTGTTGTTTATGTCATACTTTTATTCCTTACGTATTCCAATTATGGTAGTGTGCCTTCCATATAAGTGAATATTTTTTGACTGAGGCTTCAAACACCTTACAATGTTTTAGTTTAATTTATGTCTTGTACTTATCTTTGATAAACTTAATCTTACATAATTAACAGTTTTATTAACTTACCACTGAATATAAGTCAGTGTTAGACCCAAAATTATCAACTTTAGAATCATTGTGAAAATGCCAGTCCTGTAATTAACAAGGAGTGTTAAAGTAGTGTCACATTAATAATAATAATAATAATAATAATAATAATGATAGGTCATTTACAATATACAGTTATAGAAAATTAAAGACGCAAAATAAAATATAAATTACACTTGTTATAAATGCTTTAAAAGTTCAAAGTAGTTTTATGATTCAATGTTTTAAAATATTTGAAATGATAAAAATAAACTATCTTTTGCCCGCGGCCAGGAGAGCAGTAACAAGAACTACGGTATGGCGAAACTTTAAGAAGGAATTCTTCTATAGCTTAGAGTTTTTGTGTACACATGTTATACACACACACACACACACACACACACACACACACACACACACACACATATATATTTATAAACAAGTTTAAATTACGTTTAATTTCTTTTTTGATATAGTCCTGTTTCACAACTAGGCGACTAAATGTGTTGTAGCCTTTTATTATGTGTGGTGTGTGGGTGGTGCTAATATGTTGAAATTAAAAAAATTTTGATCATCGATCAAAATAAAATGTATAACCATTTTAAAATAGGAATATTTTTATCGTCCGTGTTCAAAATCTGTCTCAAGTTGCATTGTCTATTCAAAGCAATAGGTACTATTAGTGACGTATTTACAAACTCGAAAATTCTTAACAATTGAGATAAAGGGTACTGAAAAAGGTAAATGGAATAAAATTCCAAACTTTAAACCAAATACTTTTGTCTCCGGATTAATTGGATATGTTTGCTCAGTCAGTTACTTTGAATCAGTGCATTTTAGTCAAAGGCTAGATGTTTGTTTAATATATTCGCTTTTCCTAAAAATTATATTTGTTTGTTTGTACAATTAGGAAACAACAACAACAACAAATAATAATAAAAATAAAAAAAATAAATTTAAAAAAATCAATTTCGTACCAGATCAGTTTATTACTGTTTGGGACACTATTGTTTGCCTTTAGAAACCCTAAAATGGTCAATTTAGGGGGATGGTATGGGTCTAAAATTCAATGGTAACAGTTACCTTGGATTTTTGCAAAGTAACATGTAATTAAGCTTTTTCAATTACCTTTTATAAAATCATTTAACATTCAGAATGTCGACTTACCTGTTGGTAAAATTAATGCTAACCAATGCAAATCTACTATCATACAGACTTTAAGTCTTTGTCTGTCGCTTATCAGTTTCATGCAGTTGATCATCCCTGCCAGATAACATTTAACCTAGAAATACATTGCGTAATAATTTGCAACTTTAAAAACCTCTTCTGCTTCTTAATGAACTGAAAAATTATGAACATATTTCGCGACAGTGTCTTCAAATCATTTTTATTTTTTTACAGGAAGACAAACTAAAATCTAAACATAATATTGATACGAATAAAATAAAAAAAATAATAAGAATAATCTTTGTTTTCTTAATATTACTTATATGTAACATAAACATGTAAGAAAGAATAAAGAGGGCCTTGTTGGGTCAAATAAGACTTCATTTATAAATGCATCTATGTGTCACTTGTAAAATGAGAAGATTTGGAATCCTTGGAAGGACTATTTTGCCCCGTACTGTAATATGCTCCAGTGCTTACAATCCTGTTTATCAAAGTAATGTGGGTGTTGTGAAATACATTTATGGTCACATCGACCAATAAAATAGAAAATGTAATGTCTTATAGGTAATCTACTTTTTTGTTGATTAATCGTTTTTCAAAAGAAATATTTAAATTTTAAATTTTGGAAAACACTAAAAGCAGTCAAGAACTAACCTTGATAAAGATACCAAGTACGTTTCGAGAACAAGGGTTTTAGCGGTTTTAAAAATGCCGTTCAAATTTGTGATTCAAGTTTCTTTTTTATCATTTAAGTATGAGTTTAGATTTACCAATAATTTTGCATGTAAAACCAAGGGTTTGTAATACTTTTTAAAAAGACGTTAATTAAACCGCTTGGAATGACAAGGAGGTTTGTATGTTTTCCTGATATGATAATCATGAATATCAAAATAGTTTAAACCTAGTTATTTTACCACTTGACAATATATTGTACTCGAAGCCAATATTTAGGGTGTTTTTGTAAAACATCTTTAGATTATCCAAAGACTCATTTATCTTGGTTGTTCTAACACATTAGTAGATAAATATAAATGTACGTTAAAATAGTGATTATCATGAGTCATAAATGTTCCTAAATGTTATTTCAATGAGTGGAATTTTATCAAGGTCACGCACAATAACTTTCTGATTAATAATTATACCATACAGTTACTTAGTTTGATACATTCATTTGTAAGTAAATATGCATGGTTCAAAGTAAGCATATTTGAAACAGCATCAACCACAACAACAACATCAAAAATGAAATAAATAATAAAATAAAACAAAACAAAATAAAATAAAAAATTAAATCAAACATGAAATGAAATATAATAAAATAAAATAACATAAAAAATTCAATCAATGAAATGAAACGAAATGAAAATTTAAACAAATTCGGAAAAAAATATTAAAAATAAAAATTTGAAAAATCAACCACATTCATTTGTATGATAGAGAGCCAATTTTCTAATAAGAAAGACATGGTTAATGGTATGCAAATAAGGGTTAAAATGGGTTAAAACATAAATGTCATTATGGTATTTAGTTAACTAGTATATATTACCTTTCTATTTTTATTATTATTATTATTATTATTATTATTATTATTATTATTATTATTATACAATAATATTTTGGCTTTTTATCTCCACGTTTTTTTTGCCACTGTTTTATCTAATGCCATTATGACGCGCATATCCGGGTCAACACTTTCGAGTAACGGGGTAAAAAGACCTTTACAGGGCATTACAGTTTTTCGATAAGCCACCCGTATAGGTTGGTCCATCGTGTACTTCGTTCACACATAAGTGAAAAATGGTTCTTGTTATTACCCCAATGTTAAATCTAGCCTTTAGCAACACTCCGTTTCTGTAAGTATTTAAACTATGCCATATGATTCCTCTTTGCAATTACTTACTGTATCAATTCGAACTTGGAGTTTTCTTATCAGTAATACCGCATTGACTAATAACAGAACAAAAGACTAAGTACATGTTTCACAAACATACTGCTTTATTCCGCAACTGCTAGACGATGAATTTGAACCCTTGAGTGTATGGTCGTGTTTTCGAAAATAATTTTCCATCGAGAAATGAGAATATCGACCATATTTAATAATCATAACAGGAAAGAATACTCAATGTATATATACATCGTATTATAAAGGTTTTGCGTATACTGGATTGTCTTCTAACGTTTTCGTAGCTAAAGACCAAATGTTAATACAGGATTTTGAAACTACGAATTTGGTTAAAAAAAGTCATTTTGTCAGATTATAACTTTGTTTTTTAGGCATGCGTCTTGCAAACTTTGCATAACATAAATAACATCGATATGAAAATTAGGAAAATAAGTTTAAACGGAGATAATTGTGACCAGAAACTGATTGATTGATTGAATGGGGTTCTATGTCCCAAAAACAATTGCAGTGTTTATCGTCATCACGCCATTAGCGATTGATCTATTGATAAAATCGAAAGGTTAAGCATGTTAAAAGAAGATAATTTTAATCATAGATTGGTCACTGTAATTATATTTTTCATCTATTCTTTAACATGAAATTGCATGTTAACATGACTTTATCGACAATTATCCTACTTTGGCACGTTTAACAAAAAATCACGCGATCACTTATTTTTATCTTAAACGCAAAAATATTCCTAACTCGGAAACTCCCTGCGCATTGTGTTCACTGTAATTAAAAATATCTGCTGTTTTGTAGGGTTCTGTTTTGTTCTGATACAATATTCAATTTTTTTTTTTGATTATTGACTATATTAAACATTTATTTCCTAATTAAGGTTTAAAAAACCGCCTTAAAATTCAAGAAATTCGCTGACAAAATCAAGACTGATCGAAGTGGGGGTCCGATATGACACCTAACCATAGTATAGTTAACAGCTTTGTGTCATCTTGTATCTAGGAAACATTGTAAACGGTTTTTGTTACCTAAATTGAGTTTGCACTCGCTCGTAGAAGTGACATACCCTCTTTACTCTTCCACTTGGCCTTATTTTATCATTTTTCGGTACTTCTCTAAGATCTATTGTCTTATGTGTTCATAATGTCCTACCACAGCAAAAAGTGTCATTTTGATCATTGTGTTAGGTATGTTTATTGTTGTTAGCCCAGTGTTTGTATATTGTGTACATGTAAATAACCTACTAACAAACCATTAAATGCTATTTTACCATTTTGTTAGGCATTTGGTGACTTTAAGTATTTTATGTTGTGTTGAAGCATACACGTGTTTGTTTGGTTGCTCTAGCTACCGTCATATATAATATATTCAGATGCAACTTTCTGATTTAATTCTTACTTTAAATCTAAATATTTACAATAGAAAAATAATTTCTACGTTGAACCCAGTTTGATTTTTGTTTTCATTATTCGCATAAACATCGGTTTTTCACATCGCGCATGATTACCAATTCTGGTTTTTCCCTAACTGACCTATTTTTAGCTATCTGTTTTTATATCACAAAACCACGTACATACCTCGATATTTCCTTCTTTTTTCAAGTTTTTTCACGTTATAGCAAAATAAATATTTTTTTAAAAAAAATAAAATATATTTACAATACCTATTAAATTCCTATGATGAACTCATTGTAGAAAATCTAGAACATTAGGCAATTCCCGTGATCAATCTATTTTTAACATTCAAGCCATCACATTTTATAGTGTTATTTAATTAAATATACATTGAAAATAAAAGAAAAAATGTTGAATTTTAAATAAATAAATAAAAAAAATATTTGTTTCGATTTTTATTGTATAATTAAAAATATTTCCATCGTCAGGGTGTTCTAAACGCTACACGGCACACTGCTTGCGGGCCACTACCATACAAGCTATGAGCGATGCCGGTGTTGAGACCAGACAGATAATGTTTATGAGCGGTCGTCGTAATGAGGCTTCTGTCAGGAGCTACTCTCGCGACTGTTCGACCATGCAAAAACATGCTTTAAGTTCGCAGCGACGCTTCTTCCATCAACTGTCACTGGTAATACTTCTGCCGTAATTCCCTCTGCATCTGACCATGCTTCTTCTCTACCAGCAACTGATAATCACGTGATGGTTCCATGCTCGGACCTGTGCACAACCCAGTCCAACAAAACGTCGCGCATTGGTGTTTCCAATACCCTGTCATCCATACAATCGGGATTTTTTGACAAATTCAACGTTTAATAGCTGTAATTTAACAATCAATGTGAATTTGTAACTTTGTTTGTCTATTCGAATAAAATTGTATGAAATGTTCTTTTGTTTCCAGCGTACTATTTTTTAAGCCGTCTATTACGTCACACAATCAGTGAGAAGGCGGGAATTATTTTGATTGACATATTGGCTGTTCCCAGAATGTTTACGATGCCGACAGATTCGGTATATACCGGTTTTTCTTTCTTATTTGTATGACGCATTCGAGAAGTTTGTAAAAAGAATGTTATGAAAAATATTATAAATATAAGAATTGACTGTCATTTTTTCCTGGGTTATCAAGGAATGAACCAGATCTTAAAACTAGCAAATCTAAAATGAACTGCTTCGCAGTTCATCAGATTTGCTAGTTTTAAAATCTGGTTCATTCCTTGATAACCCAGGAAAAAATGACAGTCAATTCTTAACATGACTAGCATCTCCAATAAATCTTAAGATGGTTTAGTTTACACTTTCAGTGCTTCTAAAGACGAGTACCTGTCATTTTGTCAGAACTTTCCTACGTAATTATTAATAGGTTAGACTTACAAAGCACAAAAAACAATTATGTATTTATGTCATATTTATTTGTTAAATTTATCTCGTCTTGGACTCAATGTTGTCGTTTATCCAGCGATTGGTTGAGGTGCTTGGTAATGTGGGTGATTCTGAAATGTAAAATGTATCATGTTAAACGTTGAAGGAATAACATTGTGTTTTTAACCGAGCGATATGTCTTCAAGTTGATTAATAGTAATCAAAAGCGAAAAAGAAATCGAATATGCTAAGTGTAAGGTGCCAAAAACCAGCCTGTCCTCGAGTGACGGACAAACTTCATACTATTGTTTTTTTTTTCTCCCAATCATGTAATATCATAGATCAGATCTGAGTCCAAAACAACTATGATTAATGCAATTAATGCAAAAATTTTTGGTAATTAGTATCCAAAGGTCATGTTTATTATATATTAAATCATGGTAGTGCCATATGCTGATTTTGAATTTCTATAAATTAATGAATTCAAATCAGCACAAGGCAATTTTTGATTTTTTAATTTCTAACTGATACGCCAAAGATTGTATAAATATATAATACACATACCAGTTAAATTTTGATGTGCCAGATGTGCACATTTCGGAAATTCCTCATCAGTGACACTAAGACCGAAAAGTTTGATACATAAAAAATATATAAGCCAAACAGTTGAAAATAATGAATCAATAGTTTCAAAATTATATGAATCCAAATCCAGCTAAGGAATGCTTTGCATGAGGTAACAAACCTTAGTTTTAAATAAATCTCAAATTTTAGACGACTAAAAATTTTGCTAAATGCTACATTTTCTGACAGCACAAAGTACTGCCTACTGAGTTATGGATACCCTCGGGGGTAAATTAGGATCTTTCTAATGCGTACCTTATTTGTATACAAACTTCTAAGATTCAATCTTTTAAGGTATATCAAAGATTTGTAAATTTTTTGAATTTTCTGAAAATGTGAAGGAATGAGATCCTGTCACACATGAACTTGCGATATACGCGCGGGTTAAGCAGATAAATGCACATAGAGTTACAAGTAAAAAATATACAAATATTTTTAACTTAAAAAGTTAAACTTAAAAGATTAAACCACAAACACACACTACAATAATACAGAAAAAACTCCACAAAAAAAAAAAAAAAAATTGCTTTAATACAGCTGAAAAAAGAATTGAGTTAATTAGGAACTTAAAAACGTTTAGAACAAAAACATACTGAAATAATACAGATAGAAGCAGACGTGTATCAAAATATAAAACATATTGCAAAAATACCGATGAAAGATGTGTATCGAATAGCAAAGCTAACAACGTTTAAAACAAAAACATTCCTGCAAAAAATACTGATGAAAAAGATGTGTATCGTATAGAAAGCTTACAACATTTAAAACAAAACATACAGCAATAATATTGATTGAAGAAGACGTGTATCGTATAGAAAGCTTACAACGTTTAAAACAAAAACATGCTGCAAATTACTGATGAAAGAAAAGAAAGCTAACAACGTTTAAAACAAAAACATGCTGCAAATTACTGATGAAAGAAAAGAAAGCTAACAACGTTTAAAACAAAAACATGCTGCAAATTACCGATTAAAGAAGACGCGAATCGAATAGAAAGCTAACAACGTTTATAACTTATTTGGTCATCAGTTTACAGTAGAAGTTTATTTGACAAAGGTCTCCCTAAACTTATACTGCTATTTGAAACTTGCTGTTCCAAGTTTACGTGTTTAAATTTAAAAACCAACATATCGTTATCATAAAAAAAGTTTTAGGACAATATTATTTACTTTTCTAATAATTAAAAAAAATATAATTTCAGCAAAAATTTCAAAAAACATTTGATATCAATAATAAACTTGACTCAACAATTCAAAACTAGTCGAGTTTTGAACTGGGTCATGATGACACTCATAAACCAAAAAGAATGATGAGGTGCAGCAATATACAAGAAGATATTTCTATCTTACCTTTTCAAGAAAATTTATCAATTCGGACACCTTTAAGTTCCAATCGGCTGAAAATAGTAAGGAATAAAAATTTCAATGTAGAATATCTCGAACTTTATGTTTTTAGGTTCAGTTCCAAAGCCACTATATTCTTACTTTTTGTCTGGAACATCAAAACCAACATTAATATTAGAGAAAATTCGACAGAATTAAAGACATTTAAGTATAAATATGTCTAGCTTAATATAAAAAAGATTATAAATACGCATTTTTTATCAATTTTACAAAATTATTTTTAAAATCCTAATTTCCTTAGAAATGAATTGAGGCGGATGACAAACAAGTAAAGACTGACACAAAAATTAAAAAAAACTCGCACTCACTGTCGCTTTTAGAAATTAAAAATGCAATGCGAGAAATTGAAATTTGCGAAAGACGCTAGGAGTTAATTTATTGATATAATGATATCTGATTTGGAAAATCACAGTTTCTCACATTATCCACAGAACATCTGGAACTGACGATCAGTTGCTGGAAATTTTGGATGATTTTAGTTGTGAATTAAATTGAATGCATATTTTTCAATTTAATAAATTTATTTCGTTTTTCCCCTGGTTTATTGTTTGTTATGTAGCAGATATACAGTTCTTATGGAACTACTTAGAAAAATAGTCTGGATAGTGAAATATTATACGCACAGTCTAATGATCATGTGGTCGAAGCATATATTTTCTTACAACTCTGAGCGTTTTAATTATACCCTAGACATTGAATTAAAAACCCTTACCGTCGGTATCAGCAGCAAGAAAATGTGTGAACAAATCCCAGTAAGTTATCTCCCCATCATGATTCGAATCCAAATGGTTAAAGAAGGCTTCAGATGCTGCTGTGTCATCATGGAATTTGTTTGACCAGGAAGTCACAAATTCATTCTTCATTAAATGACCATCCTCTAGAAAAATAATAAATCAATGAATTATTTGCACATTATGAATGTCAATGGGGAGGGTAGACGGTAACAAGTATTTAAACCATGTGAAATAATTAAGCTGATTGAAATTCACTTAGTAAGAACGCATATTTAGAAGTCTAGGTTCAAAAAAATGTATTAAGACAATGAAATTAGACATCATTTTGTCCGTTTTGACGTTCGTCGAAGTTAAGGATTTATTATTATTTGTGTTTTCTAAATTTTTTCTCGCTCGTGTCAAGCATGCAAACTTCTTTATGTCATTTTTACGAAGTATCCCTTGTAACTTGAGTTATATTTATTTCTTATAATGCATTGTTTGAAGATTGCTAATTTGTGATACTAATGGAGAAAAACTACCACTAAATATAACAATCAAACAAAAACGATGAAAAGGCACGGGAAGCTTTCATCTTATTTCTATCCTTTTTGTTTGTATGTATGTAAAGAAGCAAAGATTGGTGATCTCGACAGGAAGATAAATTTGAGTGTTTTATCATTAATGAAATGAACATGGGCTTACATATTACATTTCAATAATCGATACCTACATTTTTATTCCGAAAACAATTAATCCGAAAATCAATGTCGCTTCATTGGAACCTACTTATATCTTAATTAGCAATGTATCTCAAAAAATGACTGTCAAGTGTTAAATGAGATCCTGAAGAAGAAGAAGAAGAAGATAAAGAAGAAGGAGAAGAAGCAGAAAAAGAAGACGTACTGTCAGTATCAAAATGGTTCTCAAAAAATGCTGTCATTTCTGGCACTGACACATAACCGTCACTGTCAAGGTCAACTAATGGCTCAATCTGGAGGGCTATCTGTAGCGGTGTCAATCCCAAATGGTTCACACTTGAACAATCAAAAACAACAAATTTAATCTTATATTTAACGGAATTTAAACTATTATATTTCGATAAAAACAAAAAACATACATGAATACTGTGTTGTTTCAGTTAATTTACGTTTTCTTTTCTCATTTAGATGGTTATTTTGTCAAGAATGTAGCAAGAAATCTAGAGGCAAAGTTTATGTCTCATATTAAGGAATAGATAGGTATTAAACAATAAATAGTAGTTTATCCAGCTTACCAATTCACAACTGCCAAAAGGCTTAGACCAATAAAAATCTTCATTGTTACAGCAAATCTAAAACAAAAAATAGTTCAATAATTAATATGTTTATAATCAAACACAAACCTACCTGTCCACGGTCAAATCACAATCTCAAACTATTAAAACCGACCAAGTAAGGTTACCTTAAACAATAAACTCAAGCATCTCCAGTAGTTGAGTTGATTGCCCGATTCCACTGAATTTGATATTTACAATTTCTTAAATTATGATGCTGGATTTTTTAAATTGGATTGTTTTGATGTGATGTGCTGTCCTGGATGTCGAAATTACAAATTTTCAAAGCTCTATTGCAACAATAATTTCTTACAAGTTCTTTAAGCTCTATTTTAGCAATAATTTCTTACTAATTTTTAAACTCCATTTTAACAAACATTTCTTACAAGTTCTTCAAGCTCCACTTTTTTATTTCTTACTAATTCTTCAAGCTCCACTTCAACATTTATGTATTAGAATTTTTTCAAGCTCCATTTCAGCAAATATTTTACAAGTTTTTCAAGCTCCATTTCAACAATCATTTTTACAAGCTACTCAAGCTCCATTTTAGCAATAATTTTTTACATTTTTAAGCTCCATTTCAACAAGTTACTTTCCTTTTTTTTATTTTCTTTTTCATTTCTTACAAGTTCCTCAAGCTGCGTTTCGGTACTGAATGTTTTAAAGGATCATTTTATGTAGAAACACTTGGTTAATAGTACTAAAATTTTTAAAGTTTACTGATGACAAGCATAAAATAGCTTGAATTTGATCACTGACTTTAGAGGTGAGTTGAAGACAGTTTAAAATGTTTAATGATGAATAACTTTACAATTTGGTTTTTTTATTGATGTAACTATAGATGAAATTTGCTTGCAATACTGCAATGACATTAAAGAGTTAGAGGCCAATGACTTTAACATGAATCCAAAGTCATAAATTTAACATGTTCAATAAACCGAGCATATTTAGGTAATTCATCTACAATATGAACTATGTATCTGGTTCATTAACATTTTACATCTTTCTCTCTGCATTATTTTTTAAAAATAAATAACATAAAATGAAATGACAATAAGTGTCATAGTTAAAACACTTATTGTAAAATTAACCGACTAAATCTGTAGTTTAATTGTGTCATTTAATGAATAAATCGGTAAATGTAGTCGGAAATTTGACAGATGGAAACTTCTCCAAAAGATAACATATACAAACTTTTAAAGTTGACACATCAAAACTAGCCTAAAGGATTGGAACAATTGATAAGAAACAATGTTAATTTTGTGTTTTATCGCCAATTTTAAAGTTTATTCTGAAGTGGAAAATTACTGAACGTGTCAGTTTTTTTCCAATACTCACGAAGTCAAAATATATACAGATATATTGTAGTAGAATTATTAAAACATTCTATTATTGAAGAAATACAGATTACCAAAGCTAGATAAATTATTTTTATAACAATTAGTTTTTAATTTTATTGCTTTTATTAAGAGCAGTATGTTTCCGAAAAAAGGACTTGTTATTTAACCAATTATGTTTAATAAATTCTGTAAACATGGCAGGCGATTCATATTTAATGTTTAAAACTCATAACGTATTTTTTAAAATTGTTTTTTACCATAAAATACGTTTATGTATTTCTTAAATGCAAACTGTAAAAACATACCCTATTATTATCTACGAAAGTACTAAGAACATTGTTTTTTCTGCTTTTTTGTTTACATTGTAAGTAATAATAGAGTTAATGTTCAATGTCAAAAACAGCTTAACAAAGAAAGCTTTGCAATTACTCTTATTCACATTTGGTGTTAACACAATTTTAAAATTGGCCTCATTATAAAAAATACATGTGCAACGCGACAAAGAATATATTCCTGTAAAAGATATGTAGCTGAAAACATGTGTTTGGTAGTAGTCAAAACAGCTTATAATGCAGGCAAACCAAGAAGAAAACTAGCTTAGGTAAAAGCCAATATAGGCTACGGTAAATTTAAGACTCTACACGGGTACCTGATAAAAGGAAATCTTAACTGCTCTAAAAATCACTTTTAGATGCCTCTTATAATTTCCCATCATACAATTAGTAGATCATGAAAACATGAAATCTCAATAGTGAAAAAATACTTAGTTTCAATTTAATATTAACAAATAACAAAACATTGATGGTATGTTTTGTACTCTATGAAGTTAGCAACAACTTTGGAGAGGGGGGGGGGTGGGTATATTGTCTTTTTATCCCAAACCAGACACGTTTCTTTTAAATAACGGTGCCAATTGTCACGCGTTCTGATAAAACTAACTCCTCAAACTGGGTTTGATGTGTTAATGTAACATATTTCTTTTAATACTTAAAGTACTTATTTCCATATTTCACCTTAAAATTTAGCTAATTTTGCATTATTTAAGTACCATTCACTGACGTGGTGAAGACAATTGTATTGATGAAAATCGAACATAATCTGACCAGAATGTGATTGTTCAAAAATTGATAAAATCAATCAAATAAAATGTTTTGTGCTCTATTTTATGCTAACATTTCTTACAAAATTTCCTAATATTGTTAAAAGTACCAAATTAACTAATAATACAATTCTTCTTTTTATTTATATTCCATGATAGCAAAGTAATAAAGAAATGAGATCTTAATACTTTTGATGAATCAGAACCATTGTCAATAATGTTAACCACATAACTAACAAAAATCCTGTTTAACTAAACATGTTTATCATAAATGAGTTGTAGAAAAATATCTTTTTTGGTTTAAATTCGTAAGTCAATTAATAATAAAAAGGAAACAATTCGTCAGTTTATTGTTGCGAAAATAACCAAAGCCGGACACTTGTTTCTGGTTAATTAAAAAAAGATCTGTGTTTAATAGAGTGTAAAATTAATTTTAAATATTTTATCTAAATGTTTTTGATTTTATGCTTCTCAAGTGTTTAATATAATATGTCTAAATTACTCACGTCGAATTAGGTCTGATCCTTGAAACAGGTAATAAACTTTAAATGAGAAATATACTTCTTATATATTACTGTAATAGGTCAAGGAATTGAACGCAATATGTCAAAGAAACATAATCTTTCTTACCTTTTGTAGATAAGGCGTGCTACATTTTTGGAAAATTACAAATCAGTTTCTAGGCCTTCTTAATTTAGTGCTGGAGAAGTTTTATATTTATAAGCTGTAATAGAAAAAATTAGTGCTGGACAAGTTCCTTTATCAATAATACTAGTAGTTATAAGCAGTAATAGACAAATTACTGCTTTAGAACAGATACTGAATGTCAATTTTTTTGTTCAAAAACATAATTTTTTATTTATTAAATAAAAAAAACCCCAAAAACTTTGTACTGCAGATTTTAATCAGTAATGAACCTTATTGTCAAGTGCCAGAAATACTTAGCTTTTTCCAAGCTCAAATTTGTCACAGGGGTTATTTTGGTTAAACCTCTGCGATTTTTATCATAACTTGTGAGCTTCCTGAAACCAAATTGTTCTTGAATGTTTTATGGTTTAGAATGTTAAGCACACTACCAAATCATAAACCAACAAGCTTAATACTCCTAGACATCGGCAATTGGTCAATAGAAAGGTAAATATTAATACACAGCTATCTGTGCTAGCTACACTAATTACAATGACGCAAGTGGAAGGCGTTATATCGGTTTTGATCACTTTTGCCTCAAGAATAAAGAAAGTAGGGAAGCGGAATACACGTGTATCAGCTAAAGTTGTAAGAATGTGTGATTTTAGAAACTTATAAACCATACTTTTATATTAATAAAATTCAACCTTTGTTTAAAATTCTTTTATTCTGCAAAAATGACATACCTTCACACAAATGTGTGAGTAATTTATACATACACATATTATTGGAGAAGAAGCTACTATATTGACCATTTTTAACAACATACGACATTTATATACAAGTAATATTCAATAATCTATACAGTACATACAAGTAGGAAGGAGTTGGCTCTGTGTGTGTGTGTTCAAGTTGTCTGTGTGTGTTTGTGTGTCTATGGATGTTGGTTGTATGTATATGTGTGTAAAGATGATAGTGTGTGTGTGTGTGTGCGCGTGCGTGTGTGTATTGACTCCTGTCTTACTACAGGTAAAAGTGTGAAAAGTAAAATAAATAAATAAATAAATATCATGCTTTATTAGTTCCTTGTTTTTAAAACAAAAACATAATGGTATATGGTAATTTATTATCTATTATTTTAATGCAAATAATATTTGCAGAGTTATGTGACTAGTTTATGTAGCACAAGAGACCAGAGCATATCAAATGATCAAGTTTTTTCTTATAACAGAACATATATCTTTGTATTTCTAATTTATTTTTCAGAAGCTGTTTATAAGCTTGAAATTGCACTTGAGTATTTTTAATGGCAGATGTATGCAAGTAATATTTAGCTAAAAAGTAAAGAGTAATTGAGGGTTTCACAATCACACTCATAGAAGCCAAAGATAACATTTTCATAACTAAAATTCTCATTTCTCATTCCTGAGAACTGATATTGTATAACATTCATTGATAAAATTTATGTACTATAGTTTCATCATGTATTTCACATGATTTGCATTTTGGAAATGATATAATTTTCATTTTGAAAAAAAAAGGTTTGTAATACACAATTACTCGATGCAAAACTTTGTATTGGAAAGACTGAAGATAAGTTTCTGAGAAACATTTATATGGCAAAAGAGATATTTTGCTAAATGTGATTAAATCAATGTCATAACTGAGGATATTACACCATTAAGTTATACATGTAGGTGTTTGTTGGCCTTGTTATAAATTAAAAATGCCAGTTTTCATTATAGAGATATTTTTACCTCTTAAAGAGTGATATTCTGTTCCTTTTTAAATGGGGTTTAGTGTTAATTCTTAGTTCAAGTTTCCATTTAATGGGTATAGCACTGTATAGGCTACATTAATGCAAAAATTTTGGAACATAATTATATCTATTTGCAATACTGTCACAGGATAGAAGTTTACCGTCATTATCTACTACATTAGATATAAACATTTTTTCCCTTTCATACATTTCTTTGATAAAAACAGTATTGCCTTCTATGGTAATGTAGTTATTATATCACAGACTTTTTTCATAAATATTATTTGTAATTTTCCACTTGATGTAAGATCATTTGAAGTTTGGTAATTAAGATAAATGACTGCCAAGAGCACATCTATTTAAAAGAAGGCCATTAAGAGATATACTTTGGATTGAATTTTAAATTATCATTTTCCATTTAGAATCATTTTGTGATAAAATTCTTCAAGTTTTATCCAATTTAGCTTAAGAGACTTTTCCTGACTTTGAATGTTTGGAGCTTTCAAATCACCCTGTGGAATTTATTGTATAAACACATCAGTTTTGATTGTATTAAATTTTGAACTTCGTTTATGAATTCCTCAGGTACTGGAATTACTGATAAAAGATAAACTAGCTTGGACAATGCCTAGGTCTTTAATATCAATATGTTTCCAATTACATGTATGTTAAATTTCTCATATTTCAAATGTTCAAAGTTATTTTAAGATCATTTAATTTTGAACTTAAGTGTTTTAGGTTAATCTTTTTATCATTTTTGACCTTAAACCAAATGTCTAAAGTGAAAAAGATGCCATCAGACCATTTTATGGAAGACTTTCCGGTTTAAAATTTTTCCAAGAACTACTCAAAATAGCTTCTGTTTTGTCTAAATTAATTTTTAAACCCAAACATAATCTAAAGTTATTAAATGTTCTCAATGTTTCAACTCCAGATTTTTCATCTTTTAAGAAGCATGTTGTGTCATCTGCTAGAAGGCTTATTTTCAATTCTGTCATCCCAATATTTATTCCCGTTAACAAGTTGTTTTTCCTTACAATGATTGCAAGCAATTCTATGGCCAAAATAATAGATATGGTGATATTGTACAGCCTTGTCTTAACCCTCTGCTAATTTGAAAAAAAATTCAGATGCATAACTATAATTAATTACACAGCTATTTAAACCGTCAAAAATTAGCTGCAGTTTTATTTTAGCGCAATTGGTGAAAGAATTTAACCGCTAAAATAAATTATCACGACTGGTCAACAGAAGTATCGCGGCATGTCGTGTTATCTTTTTAAACTTTTCATAATATTATCTGGACTCGTCAAGATGTTAAGTCGACGTTTCAAGATATTAAGTCGACATGTCAAGATTTTAAGTCGAGATAATTTTATGTCGATGTCAGAAATAAGCCACTATAGTTTCGATCACATACATAAAAATCAACTATAAGTTTTATCAATCAGTCCAAAGCCTCCATTTCCGTTTCAGCTGAAAGAGAATGATATGCGTACGCACATCAAATTAAAACTGAATAAAATCCGAATTTAAACGCGTTAAATTCTAAAGATAAGTTCACCCAAAATAAAGCAGTTTGAAAAAGCACTAAAATCCACAAGATAACAAAAATCTGCCTTTTTGGACTCTAAAAGAACGGGGACTCTCGGGATTTTCTATCGACAAATCGCCACATTATTTATATTTTGTACATCACATTTTAATTTGTTGAATAATCATTGGATAACTACATGAATACTATTTTATGTAGAAATCGTCTGTCCTTGACAGCGCATAGCAACGGGACTATACTAGGTATAGTCCCTCGCGTGACCCCCGCAAACCAAATCAAATTACTTCCCTTTGTTCAGGTAGCGCTCTGTTTTGTTGTCTTCTGATACATAATGGCTTCCGACGACCGGAATATAATTCAGAAATATTAATTCAGAAGATCTGAATGACCTGTAAAGCATTTTGTGATGTTAAATAAAGTAAAAATTAATTCTTGCTCAGATTGGACTTGAAAGAAAGACATGTCTTTCTTTTCCGATCTGAGCTAGAATTAATTTTCAAATTAGCTATTAACTTCAGATTTTCTGAGTCAATATTTGTTACATTTAAATGTTTTTAATACAATTTCATCTATGAAAGATAAAATTTTGATCCACAATATTGCAGAAGAAGAAATCGAAAATTTGCATGCTAAAATAAATGACTTGTTAAAAAAATTTTGATTTGGATGACAGTTTCATAAGGATACATAGGAATGACTCTAAATACTCCAAATCGCGGAAAACCGCGATCCATTACGGGAAAAACTGAGTGACTGGACAAAAATAACTCGTACTAAAAGCTCAGAATCAGAAAATTAACAACAAAGTTGAATTACCTCTCCGCGTGACACCACGGAAACAGGAAAAGGTTGTATGAATTGAAACTTAAAATGCAGAGAAAATGGTACAAATACAAAAGTGGTGTGTAATAAATTAACATTTCCAAGCAGCCTCTATAGAGAAAAAGTCACTACACCTAGAGCTGGAGATATCCTTATGGTTGACGACGGAGAACAATAAAAAACTGGATAGAAATACAACTGTGACCAACGACAAAATACCAGTGATGATTCGGAATCCGGAGCAGGACGACGTACACCTCTTAAAAGCAATGCAAGACAGAGATCTCATGAACCGCGCATTTGTTTTGATCAGATTGTTCGGGATAAGCACTTGGGACCAAGAAGATTTTTTATCATGACGGAAACTCTTTTCGACGCAGCTAGTTTGTAAAATGGCAAATTATAGAACTACAATGTAGTTGACTTTACAGCCACTCACAATTTGGAATCCATGCTCGAAAAATGAAATGTACGGAAAACGTATCAAGCATTACTGATCTATAAACAGACATTCTGGAAGCCTAGATATTGTCATGTTTCACATTTTATTGTATTATTTTATAAAATTCAAAGTTGGTACATATAAATATAACTACATATACAAACTAGTAAATTATTCATGAAAACACTGGTGTATTTATGTACATCTTATTTTAGTAAGATATTTACAATACATTGTGAGTTATCCGTCTTAAAGCAAGATTTATCCAATACATTCTGATCAGCAAACACTTATACAAATGTGATAAGTGTTATGCTGCTTGGCTAAATATTTTACAAATGTAATAAGCATCCAGTACAATGCTGCTTGGCTAAATATTTTACAAATGTAATAAGCATCCAGTACAATGCTGCTCGGCTAGACATTTTACAAATGTAATAAGCATCCAGTGCTATGCTGCTCGGCTAGACATTTTACAAATGAAATAAGCATCCAGTGCTATGCTGCTCGGCTAGACATTTTACAAATGAAATAAGCATCCAGTGCTATGCTGCTCGGCTAGACATTTTACAAATGAAATAAGCATCCAGTGCTATGCTGCTCGGCTAGACATTTTACAAATGAAATAAGCATCCAGTGCTATGCTGCTCGGCTAGACATTTTACAAATGAAATAAGCATCCAGTGCTATGCTGCTCGGCTAAATATTTTACAAATGTAATAAGCAACTAGTGATTAACATCTAGCGTTATGCTGCTCGGCTAAAATCCAACAGATGTGATAAGCATGTATGCTATGCTGCTCAATTTGGTTAATTTTTGTCATTTCTGTCTTTGACACTGTACTAGAGCTTGCTAATGGTGATTTTAAGAGTTCTAGAATGCTGATCATAAATATTGCACAATGCAATGACCTAAACAAGCCCCCCGAAAACTTTTCATAAATGGTTGAACCCAGAATATTGCAGTACTTCCCGTTTTCTAAAAAGGGCGAAGTAAATTATTATACAATACTTTTTTATTTTTTATGAATAATACATTCAAAAAGATGTTAGATAATTGACTATGATTTGTGTTACAACACATTATGAACTTTTTAGTCATGGAAATTCAAAAAGGGTTACAAGTATGATTTAAGAATAAAAAATATCCGATTCATAAATTATGCATGTATTATAAATAGTACACTGTATTTTCGGTATTACTTTATTGATCAATAAAAGATGAAAATATCTTTAATTTAACCAAATTATCCAAGTGCCTGTGTGTGATCAAGTCTACCGAAAATCTGAAATAAATAAAACAAAGTTTACTTAAAGGGTAAAAAAATTACTGATAAAATTGTTATTTCAAATGGATAGATTTCTTTTTTAAATTTCGATTTATAACTTTTTTGTACCTATTTTTTAAAACATGTACATCCATCTATGAAAAATTGTTTACAATGACTCAAAGTAAGTCTGGTAGAGTTATTTATAATTGTAGTTAAACCTGATAGACTAAGTGTCCAAGTGACTCTTCAATTTTCTCTTCAAACGCAGCATCCTATCTGATTAAATTCAGATAAGATGCTGCATAGAAGAAAATATTTTATGATTGTATACTTTAAGAGCTTACTGGTAGAATTAATAAGGATAAAATGTACTGGGCTTGTTATTCTTTTCTTTTGATATTCTTTTTATATCAAAATTAAATAGACCGAGATGAAAGCTTTGTAATTTTTGTAACACTCGTCGAGAGAATCTCAGCTTTTGAAAGAAAAAGATTTTGTTCAGAACACAGTTAGTTGTTCAAGCTTAGTTAGTTTAACCGGATGGTAAGTGAAAATTCAAATAATTAAAAGCAAATAAATTTATTTTTGACATAGGGTTTTGAATTAATCTATTTCTGATTGATAATAACAAATGTATATATTAACTTTTGAACAGAAATTCTAAAAATATTGTCTTATATACAAGATTCAAAATTTTGCTGTCCATCTTAAAAGCTAATAGTGCTTCGACCAACTAGATCCTGGTTCCAATTGTACAAAGAGCTATTAAAGTTAATTACTGAGAGAAACTTAACTGGAAATCCTCTGAGTAAGACACCGATTATGGTTTACTTAATGATTAACTATAGATAAGTGTGACTGAGTCCGATATATTACTTAAACTGATCCATTACTTACGTAGAACATCAAATGGTGAAATTCGGATTTATCTATCTGTTGGTTCTCTAAATAAAATAAATAAATAAATAAATAAATAAATAGTTAAAACCAATATGAAATACATTGCTAAATGTTGCAGCTGAATATGTACATGGAAATCTCAGAGCCGTCAAAAACATCAAAATACCGAATTGAAAAGGTACGAAAAATTTGAAGAACACAAAATGGTTGACACATACGAACCAGGTAAAATGAAAATCAAAAACATAATACTATTATTTGTAAATAGTCGGAAAACCAAAAAATTTCAAAAATGTGTTGATGCATTGCACGGGAATCAACTTGTGGAAACTCATAAAAGTGTTCTTGAAATAAGCCTACAAATGTATACAACGACCCCCGATCCTGAAACATTACACCAAACAAACGTCACCCAGGTGGTGTAAGATAAGTGCGTATAGTCAGGAGCGAATACAAAGGCCGCGCACCATGATTCAAGGATGTGTGTTCGAGCCAATGTTGGGCTGCGTGGTTTTCATTTTATCAAGGTATTTAATTCACTTAATTGCTCCAACCCCCAGCTGATAAATAAATAGGTACCGGTAAAAATACAGAGGGGGTTTACCTTGCAATGTACTTGCAAGATTGGAGATTTACTCACAAACGAGCTGGTGGACAAAAGGGTAGAGACACTTACTATCGTGATCTATATGTTCAAAGAGTTCTGTCAGCTCTGGAACCGTCATTACTTTACTGTGATCTAGATCAAAGTGTTGGAATACGTGCGTGGTTACGTAGTGACTCTCGTGATAGTTTTGTTGCCACTGTGTGACAAATTCGCTTTCACTTACTTCTCCGTTGCCTATATAAGATATAAAATACAAATTACATGAGCAAAGTTCTAACGTTATGCCATATACCAGTTTTTGAATTGAATCATAAAAAGTGGTATATGACAATACATACACCACTTTTTGAATTTATTTTTATGATTTAATACAAAAAGTAGTATATGACAGTTATAAAAAAAATACTTTTTATGTATAAATACTTTTAAGTCGAATGTTGATAATGAACACATAGAAAACAAATATCCATTTACAAAGCATGCAGCTCTACAATGCATCATAAACACTTTTAAAAACGGGAGAGACCAAATGCATCGGAAAGTTAAAAATCTACTTTTTGCGTGGAAAATTACACCTTAAAAACTGCGTTTGATTTTACCCTCCTTTGATGCTTTGATGAAAGCTCTGAATTACTTTGG
Source organism: Tegillarca granosa (assembly GCA_029721355.1). Lineage (NCBI taxonomy): Eukaryota > Metazoa > Mollusca > Bivalvia > Arcoida > Arcidae > Tegillarca > Tegillarca granosa. Next base: position 5,463,702 of record CM056607.1, on the reverse strand, counting down.
GCAAAGTTTTGTTATTAAATCATAGAACACAGACGAAATCCAAATGAGATATAAACTCTTTCCACGTCCAAAAAGTACCGGAATTTACCAAAATAAAAGATCTAATTATATTTTTCTAGCTGTAATAGAAAGGTAATCAATTCATTCGAATTTTCAAAATTGCCATTTTAATTTTTTTTTACACCTACCGTCATGATCAAAAGTGCCGATAAATTCAGCTTCGAACTCTGGGAATGATAAATCTCCATCGTGGTTTTTGTCAGCGGTGGTAAATAATTGGTCAACTTGATCTGGTATCAGCATACCACCAGACGGACTATGGTGATGATGATGCTCGTGCTGACTAAAGATAAAGGAACAAAATATTAATTATTTTTGAAGATATTTTTATTTTACCAAATATTACATTTACAACGAATTTATCCCGATGAACGAAACAAGAAGCTCGACTCTCAATCAGCAAAATTAAGATAACTGCTACCATTTTTGTCATTGTTTAACGGGCCTCATCACCATAATGCTAATTTTTTATGTAAACCAAAAGATTAAAACGGTGACGGATAAACAATGTTCTCATCTATAATTTTATGTTTTAAATGTTTTATTGGAAAAACAATTTGTTTCATTGAAAAAAAACAATGTATCGTTAAAAAGAATTATGAGTCTTGTCAGGAAAGAAGAATTGTCGCATAAAAAAAATAATTTGCCATTCTGAAAGGAAATTTGATGATGGAGGTTGATCCAACCAAACATTTGTAGACACTCAAAATCTAGTGTTTCAAGGGGGGGGGGGGTAATTTTTATCAAAGATTACCTTATTCATTTTCATGTTACTTACCAAAGCACATTGGAAAGAAACAGTAAACCGACAAATTTCAGCATGGTTTCAGAAAGTGATTTTTCAAATTAAAATTATACAGTAGAGACTTCAATTACAAATTAAAAAGGTCAATAACAGATTATTTGAGACACAAGATAGTGATCAGGTCATTTCGTGACAAGCTTATCTAAAAGTTCGAAATGTGGATGAACTTCGGTAAAGAACACCTACTTTCAGAAAACAAAGTTAGTGTTTGAACAAGTCACGACTATTGTTATCTTTTGTGTCAGACAGTACACGTGCTAAAATATGTACTTCTATTGTATGGATTGACCACATGATAAAATTTACGTATAGAAAAGTCTGCAACAACCTAAAAAGGGTTTTATTTAACATTCTCAAGCTGTTAATCAGCTAAAATATTGTAATGCTTACAGGCTGTTTTAACATGTATATGCAATTTAAGAAAATTTTTAGAAGCGAAAGGGGTATTTAACGAGGAAAGGAATCTTAAATCTACCCCTAAGTCTTTACAAATATCGCATTTGTTTGGCAATATTAGTGTTAGAACATGAAAAAACAACTCTTAACAGGTGACAGATATCTCATGATGCTTCCATACTGATTACAAATAAGTCACAAAACCTCTTCGTCTTAGCCAATCTGAAGGGCCTTCACTCAGGTGTGAAGGACACCAAGTTCCAACAAATTTGGCCACACATTTTTGGAGATGTTCAAATGTGAAAAGTTATCACATGAAGTACGGCAACAGACAAAAGAGGGCGACTAAACGTCACCATGAGCTAAAAAAAATACTTCATATATTGCAGTTTTGGTTTTCTCCTTTTATCAGAAATGATTTATATTTTCTTCCAACTTGGCTTTAATCAGAAGGAACCCTTTATGATGCATAATTTTGCTAGCTGAAACTCCACTGCAATCATGAGAACTAATTTCTTGCTACATACTATATAGTAAAGTGTCACAAAATACAATAAAGTACAGTGGAAACTGCCTAAAACAACCACCTTCTTCATGGAATATTTTAAATCTATACAAATGACAGAAATTAGATTTACATAAGTTAATATACCAAAGTTACATGCAATGACATGTTCTGTAAAAACTGTCTTAGTGGCTCATTGGTAGAGTGTCAGACATGAGGGTGGTAGGTCATAGGTTTGAATCCAGGTCATGCCATACATAAGAATTTAAAATCTGAGAAACTGATTCGTTACCTGGTACATAGCATTACAAGGAGAGACTATCCACTGGTGCCAGGTTAGTAGATTGAAATATGCCTATCTGCAACAAAATTACACACAATTACAATTTCTGTAGAGACTGCCTTAGTGGCTCAGTGGTAGAGCATCTGCCTCAAGTGGGAAGGTTTTAAGTCATACATAAGACTTCAAAATTCGAGATATTGCTTTATTGCCCGATTCTCGGCATTAGGAGGACAGAGTATCCATTGGTACATCTGATGTCAAGATAATGGACTAGGGGAGTGCCGTTCTTGTCTGTGGCATACTGACCCTATGACCTAGCATCCTAAAACAAAGTTGTCCTGAGTGTGTGCTAGTACACAACAGGCATAATAATACACACTTGCACATCTCACACATACACAAACTTGTTCTAAGAGATTTTAAATAACCTTTTTCTCATTGTAAATAGCTGAAAAATTACTGATGTGTAAATTAAAACAAGTTCTGTACACAGGTATTTGGTATATCCATATATAAGCGTTAAATTTATTTTACATGTTATACTGTGTTTTCATTGCAAATAATTTGTTACCAAATTTTTCATTTATATTCAGCAATTAAACCAACAAAAACCATAAAACAGACAATTTAATTTTTTTTATTCATTATGTGTATTTGTGAACCACCATGACATAGGTACAACAACTACATAAATCTCAATGTACTAACTCCTGTTTCATGATTCTTTGCTGACACTTGTCAGTTTTCAAAATATCTGAATGTTTCTACATTTGTTCTCTTAAATATATCCATGGCCTGCCAGGTATATTTCAATAGTTGTTCTCTGACTTGTTAATTGTAACTCATAAAACACAACCCTTTAAAATATTTCATGCTTGAGTTCAGTGATTCCAGACTCGAACAGTAAACACCTATACCTAGAGTTTTGTAACTAGTCCAGACTCGGGTGCACTCTCTTTGATAAGTCCTTGTATTTCTTTAAAATTTGGATGATCTTTATCACCCACACATTGTAATAATATTGCTTCACTTGTTGTCACTATTGCACCAGCATGTCTAAACCTCTACAATATATATAAAAAGTTTCAAATTTAATTGTAACATATAAGTTATTACCATGTCTATTTGATCCACATATAAAACTGAGATTAATGAATATGTTCCATCTCTTTAATTGAAAAAAGCCAACTTAATCATACTGCAGAGATCGTCACTATATCAATTTATCAATTTTGTCAGAAAAAAAATTAAAAAAAAAAAAAAAAAAAATTAATGAAACATGCTTAACTCAATGAGAAAAGTTTATTTAGCCATACTGTAGAAATCGTCACCATATCAATTCGGTTGCAATACAAGCAAACAGGAATATTTAAGAAGTTTTATTTTTTTCTTATTTTGTACCTGAATATGAAAATGTCCCCATCAATTTTTTTTCATCAGAAAACAAATGTTGCCATCATGTTGCTGCATGGCATCAATCATCATGGTTTCTAATAAAGCCAATTGTTCTTATACCCAGAAATCACAAACCATCCTGGTCACATGACAAGACCTACAAACCCTTTTGAAATAACTACCAGTATACTGTGCAGGGAGGGGGGATAAAGAATTTCATGAAAGGGGGAAGGGAGGTGCTGAGAATTTTATTAAACAAAATTCAACCTAATTTCAAAGACATTGGTTTTTTGTGAGAGTTTTTAAAAAATTATGTCTTAATAATCCACCAGTATTTTCCATTTTTATGATCAACATAAGGTCAAAGATATTTCTTTAGGTAAGGATCTTTTGGGGTTTTTTTTTAAATGACCCTTTTAGTCAACCAAAATTTCAGTTTTCATGAACAATTGCTTAGTGACTGATGTAATTAAACAAACTTGGAATATAATGATAAATCAGAACACAGCTATTAAAATCCATTAAAAATGAGCTTAATTTGGTGAGGCTTAGAGAAACTACATGTATTTAACACTCATGAAGAGTTAAGAAAAGTAAGAAAAGAAGCCACTTGGTATTTTCCTTAGTATTTATTGTTCTACACACATTTCATCATCCAAGTTAGCTAGAATAGTTTAAGATTTAGTGGTGTAATATAATTATCATAATTCGTGAATTACCTCAAAAGCAAATAATCTATCCATCTGACTCCTGGAAGAAGTAGCATCAGCCACCACATGTACCTCTATATCTTTCTTCAGTAAATCAATCACTGTTTGTTGTACACAAACATGGGCCTAAACAAATAAATGCAACATTAAATCTGTTTCTTCAAAATTAACCTTATGAACTTTGCTTGGGTTAAAAATGCAATATTTATTCATGTTACATTGAGAAAACAATTAGAGTAATCTATTACCACATTAACTCTGTGTAACAGGAATCCAGGTTTTAACGGTTTGTCTAAAACTGGTAACAAAATCTTTAGAGTAAGTCAAAATAATAAAAAAGAATACAATTTTTTTTTCTGAGTTGGAAAAACATTCATTATGAAAATTAAGTACAATTAAATTGTGCTTCTGTGCTATTTTACTTGTCATTTTTATCAAAATGTTTGCATGACAATATCAATTTAATGGTACATGGGCTATATTACAAACAAGAGGCCCATGGGCCTTAACGCTCACCTGAAGAAATGATATATTGTTTGCAAAGTGCAATAGACAATATATCAAGTACAGAAACTTTAAAAGCTTTCTCAAGTTAAGAACTCTCATAAAACTTAATCAAAAAAATATCCACTCACATTTTATTTATAAGTGGCTTATAAAATATGCATGAAGTAACTGAAGTGCAATGAATAATTTCCAAATCATTAATCAATTTCAATATACTTATGCAGCTATGTCCTTGACCTTTGAACATATATGACCTTAAAACCATATATGATTGTCATATTTATACCTACAATATTCTAATATACATACCTATGCATGAAATTAATAGCTTTCAAGATAATTAGCAATTTAAGTCTTCTTCTGCAGCTGTGACCTTGACCTTTCAACATATGACCTTGACCCAAATATCAAAATGATCGTCATATCAATACCTAAAATATTCTAATATACATGCCTATACAAATAGTTTTCAAAGATAATTAGCAATTTAAGTCTTCTTTTGCAGCTGTGACCTTGACCTTTCAACATATGACCTTGCACCATATATTAAAATGGTCAATGTCGCAATACCCACAATACTCTAATATGCATGCCTATACAAAAAGTTAATAGTTTTCAAGATAATTGGCAATTTAAGTCTTCTTTTGCAGCTGTGACCTTGACCTTTCGACATATGACCTTGATCCATATATCAAAATGATCGTCATGTCAATACCTACAATATTTTAATATACATGCTTTAACAAATAGTTTTCAAAGATAATTAGCAATTTAAGTCTTTTTTTGCAGCTGTGACCTCGACCTTTCAACAAATGACCTTGTACCATACATCAAAATGATTGTTCTGGCAATACCTAGAATATTCTAATATACATGCCTATACAAAAAGCTTAATAGTATCATGATAATTAGCAATTTAAGTCTTCTTTTGCAGCTGTGACCTTGATCTTTCAACATATGACCTTGCACCATATATAAAAATGGTCAATGCCACAATACCTACAATACTCTAATATGCATGCCTATACAAAAATTTAATAGTTTTCAAGATAATTAGCAATTTAAGTCTTCTTTTGCAGCTGTGACCTTGACCTTTCAACAAATGACCTTGAACCATATATCAAACTAATTGTTGTGGCAATACCTACAATATTCTTATATACATGCTTAAACTAAAAGTTAATAGTTTTCAAAGATAATTAGCAATTTAAGTCTTTTTTTGCAGCTGTGACCTTGATCTTTAACATATGACCTTGTACCATATATCAAAATGATTGTCATGTCAATACCTACAATATTTTAATATACATGCCTATACAAAAAGTTAATAGTTTTCAAGATAATTAGCAATTTAAGTCTTCTTTTGCAGCTGTGACCTTGACCTTTCAACATATGACCTTGCACCATATATTAAAATGGTCAATGTCGCAATACCCACAATACTCTTATATGCATGCCTATACAAAAAGTTAATAGTTTTCAAGATAATTAGCAATTTAAGTCTTCTTTTGCAGCTGTGACCTTGACCTTTCGACATATGACCTTGATCCATATATCAAAATGATTGTCATGTCACCTACAATATTCTAATATACATGCCTATACAAGAAGTTAATAGTTTTCAAGATATAGTGACAAATATATAATTTTTAGCAATTTCCCCACTCAGTGCCCTACAATTTCCCTATTTTGAGCCCCATGGCCACCATTTGTGCAAATCTGAAAATAGATGACCTAAGGATGTTATAAATGAAATAACTAAGGTATATATCTTGTAGATTCAGAGGAGAAGATTTTTAAAGTTTTTCACTATTTGCCCCCTTATGGGGCCCCAAGGAGACATAACTCCTTCATTTGTGCAAATCTAAAAGGGCTTCACCCAGGCATGATGATTACCAAGTTTCATCAAATTTGGCCCAGTGGTTTCGGAGGAGAAGATTAAAATATTATCTTTCAGCTCAGGTGAGCTAACAAAAACTGGACAATGCAGGACAAAATATAATTCTAGTTATATACCTCAATACCAAATAAAACAACATGTTTGACATCTCCACCACATAACGATTCTAATTTATCTTCAACTTCTTTAATTACCATACTAAATTTTGTTTTCTCAAATTTTCCTGCAGCATGGTAAATATCCAACTCTTCAACTGTTTTCCCTAGTCCTTTAGGGTACTGAAATTAATAGCAGTAAGAGTTAACTAAATCTCTGAACTTCTCTACTAGAAACAACAGCTGGGTGAATATATAATCGGATTGGTTGAGTGAATAGGATTTCAGGTCCATGTCAAGATTATCTCAGTAATTTCAAGATACCATCAGCTTTGATGAAGATGAAAATATTTTATATCTGGATGCAATGTACTTAATGGAAATGAGAAGCGAGTGAACCAAAAACCTGATTAAAAATTAATGAACTAACAGGAGTCTAATAGTACACACTATTAATATTATTGTTCAATTAACGTATAAAAACTGAAATCTTTCTTAGATATCTAACTCAAAACTTTCCACAGTCAACAAGATGTTTGAAAGGATACACAGTGTATTTGATAATATAGAACAAAGTTCAACATCAAATAAAGGTTTCTTTTCTTTAAAATCATATAATGTGATGGAAACATTATTTATTTTTATGAGTTTTTCTAATGTAGACATTGTGAAATGGGCTTCAATAATGTAATAAATGACACTCATTGTTGTTGTGATGAATAGACCTGATCATGATTTGTATGAACAAAAAATCAATTTCTGACAATTACCTGTTCTGTAACAATCAAAGGAATGTTGAGAATTTTTGTTGCTTTAACCTGAAATAAATTTCAAAAATATTGTTAAAAATGAAGATCATAGAACAAAATTTGTTCAACTTACATCTGGAAACTGTTTTTAATGAACATTTTAATGTAAAATGTTAAGATTACACATGTTATAATGTGTACATATATATTGTAGGTGAAATTTATGTAACACTACTAATTATTGGCAAATTACTAGCAATGTGGAGAAAGTTGGATAACTTTTATAAAGTAAATATTCATGAACTAATAGAATTTAAAGTGCAACAGAAATAAGACCTAATAGTTAGTATTCTATCTATCTATGGATAGTCATGTAAAAAGTGATTCAGTTGATGATTACTGGCAAACATCGTTCTTAACCCAAGAATCATGTATCAGGATAATTTAAAGTCATCTCATGACCACTAGGGCAAGTCTCTTCTTTCCATATTACTGATGAATAAAGCTTCTCTGGGTGAGCTAGCACCTAAAATTGCCTTAAGGTTAAACAATCCAGAGAAGACATACATTTAAACCACACCAGATTAGCAGAATGGGTTCATGACTAAAAGGACTAAAATATGAAAGTGTTTCCTGAATATATGTACTAGCAAACACTTGGGCAAATTGTACCTGCTTTCACATAAAAAAAAACAGTTGCAAAGGTTGCAGCTACAACGTTCAATTATTCAAACATTAGGTAAATCAGCAGCAGTGTAAAATGTTACATCATGATACACTACAGGATTTGAACCTATGACCATCGCATCTCGAGCACCGACACTTGTGTATTGAAAAAAAAATATCACTCTTTACACTTATATACTTTAATAACAGGTTAAAAGGATTACTACCTGCATAACCTTGTCTTCAAATCATGCCTGTATAACCTTGTCTTCAAGTCATGATCATTTACACTTCTTTGTGCACAAGGTAGTAAATTATAAGTGGTGTATTTAAATCCATCACAAAACTCAAGGAATCTGTTTTTAAAATAATACATTTACATTGTCTGCACAAACTAAACTATCAGGAAGGGAATTCTAGTTGATAACTAATCCTTGTGACAATCTGTACTTTTGTTCTTTCATACTACACTGTCTTTTCCTTATTTTTCTACCCTACCCTTTATTCCCTTTAACTGTCATATGATGGTAGATTTTTGTTTTTCTACTAGCCTGTCAGTTCTCATGCATTTATGACCTTAAACATTTGTATCAGATCCCATTTAGTAAGGATAACTTAAGTTATAAAAATCGTCTTATACCTCAGGTGTTTGATATCTGAACAAAGTTTGATTAGGCTACATGCCTTGATGTTTTTTACTTGTTCTAATTCATCAATGTTGCTGCATTTCCATACTATACTAATGTACATGTGTATTATGATATTGAGCAATATGTGTCTGTCAGAACCCAATATCAATGGTCCAAATGTCCAGTATCCAAATGGTTAACTGATTGTCATGTTTCGGAAATGGGTTAATTGGAAAAACAGTCAGTCCTAACTTGACAAAACAATGTAACATACAGTGCACAAATCCAAACTGGTTTATGCTTGCAATGGATTTGATTAAAGTTTCTTGCTAAAGTAAAAGTAAGTCCAATAATATAACATGTAACTGTTATACCGAACTATCTGTCTTGACGATAATAATTGGACAAATATCTATAAATCACTTACCACCGTTAAGGCAGAAAGTTCGATCTAATGTGCTGCGTGAGCGAAGACCACGCGAAGCCAATGACAATACCGGTATTTACAAACCCATATAAAACTGTACCAAAAACATCATCAAATATTGAAATAATTACCAATCTATCTGCTACTTTTGTTATTTCAGCAAAATATTTTATGGCTGGACGAAATCTTTCTTGCATGTCACATAAGAAAAAAACGGTCTTATTAAGTTCAATGTCTCCAAGTCGCTTAGACGCTGCCATTTTGTCCAGTTAAATGAAGTTGATCACATGATCTATTCAACGTGCCTTGATCCAAAAGACGCTTGATTACATAAAACTTTGCTTTGAAAAAAAGCGTAATACCTTACGCTGGTTGTTCTGAATTGAAAGTGAAAGTAGGATTTAAAACCGTCTGTAGTCATCTATATAGTTAGTTACTGTGTTGGACACCATGAACTCAAAACCGACATTGACACCATACAAATTTGTTTAAGTGTGGTATTTGATGTTCACAGTTTATTCATAAGTCCAGTAGTGAAATGACATGGCAGAACGCAGTGAAATAGCTAAGGATGTATCAGACATATTGCCTTCAGCTGATAATTGTGTCTACACAAAATGTTATTGGTATGCATAAAAAATTGATTTTTAAAAACAGAAAAGAGGTGCTGAAAACAGACTTTTATTGTACCACACATTTAAATTTTATTTGCGCTAAAATAACCAATTTGATTGAATCCAACTGTTTTGAATGTTTCTGTGAAAAAATAATTTTACAAATATTTTAGAATTACCAAGTGGCAATACAAAACGAAGCCCTACCACAGAAAACACAAACTGTATAAGCAAACAAGACAAGATAAATATACACTGTAACAAAATTGTTACTAATTTTAAAACGTGTGACAGGTATCAGCTACATTTAATCCATTAACTTTTAAATATCGATATCACTGCTGGCATAGTCAGTAGATTTTAATGACAAAATAGATTCACTGTTTAGTGATGTCCAGTACTCTTTGAAGGCATGGACATCGCGGTTTGAAACAAATAGTTTATGATTTTTTTTTAAACTCAAACCAATAACACGACACATATAAACCATAAAAATATTAAATTTGAATGATAATTGCTATGTACTGTTAATAACATAATTCCATTGGAGCTGTTTTAATTTAATTCTGTCCATGTAAGTATAACAAGAAGTTGATGTATGTCGTTTAAAATGATTTATGGTAGATGATAGTATTCTTTTATTTTTTAACTTCTGGTTTTCATTTTGTTCATTATGAACCTAGAAAATTGCCTCTCAATGATTTTCACACATCTTCCTGGTATGCAATTTCAGTTACATCATATTCTTTTACAAGTTCACATATTTATACACAATATCAGTGATCAACAATTCATCCACCTAACTATTCACTTATCTACCTGGCCAGTAATATATTATCTAACAAGTGAACATACTAACCACTAACATGCCCATCCAATCAACTGTTCAATCAAGCCACACATCCATTCAACCACAGATTCAATAGTCAAAGCACCCGAACACTTACCAATAGTACCACACCAGTCATTTATTCAACCATTAACTTATCTAATACTTACCTTAACATTCACTGACAAATTAATTTTCCAACCAACCACAGACTCCCCTGATCATCTGACCATTCATCAATAGTAACACACCAGTCACCTACCCAAGCATCAATGCAACAAATACCTACATTCACCGACTGAGTGATCAAACTACCGGTAAGCTGTAGATTTTGTTTTATATTTGTAGTGAGGAGAATGTTTGGATGTTATGTAATCATGTAAAGAAGAACTCGCCAGATGTTATAAACAGATGTTATTGTTGTTTTATATCTAATAATGATAAAACAGTAAGTTTTCAATAAAGCCAAACTTGATTATAAATCAATCTATACATTTAGGCCACAGACTGAATAAAGGTCACTAATATGTGTTGTAATACAGCTCTTTTAAACTATATATTTGTATTACAATTTATTTTCCCAGATCTTTCATAAAAAGGAGAAGATTAGGTAGATTGTTACTATACTTTGTGGTAAACATATTGACACATAATGTACACTGTGTTTAAATAATAATAATAATAATAATAATAATAATAATAATAGTAATAATAAGTATCATAAATTTAAATTACACATACATCGAAAAATTATATTTCATAAATGGAAACTAGTGAATACCTTGTGAAGACTCCACCATATCTTGTACCTTATGGGTGTTGGTTCTCCCTTTATCACCTATATATGTTCATCAAAACACATTTCTGTTAAAATATCAAAATAAACTCCAAATAAACAAAAAACCTGTCTAAAATATTTAAGAACATGTTATTAGTAACCTCATAAGTAAAACCTGTCTAATCCTAACACATATTTTGTTAAAATAAATGATAGTTATATCTTTTCCCTTAAATATTGGTAAATTTATGCATTGGTGAATTAAATTCATAAGAGTGATATCATTGGAAGAGTTTTAACTAGACTTTTCTTGTACAATATGACACTTTGATGATGATACTTATTTATTTTTGAATGTTTTAGATACCCCTGTGGTGTCAGAAAGCTAGCAATAGAGAAGATAAAATGGTTTGCTGGGTAAGAAGTTATAAAAATGAAGTTATAGATTAAAACCTTTGAAAAATGGACTCTCAGTTAACTGGAAACCTGTCAGAACTGCACTGCTTTATTTTGAAATACAATTAGTGTTGTTATTTATAACATGTAAACAAAATACAGTCTAATTCAACAAAATCTTCCATCCAAATGATGCTCATTTTGGATATATTTCACTGACAAAATACATGAGCATATTGCTGAAGGTACAAAAGTACTGATGAAGACATATTCTACGTTTTATAGAGAAAATGTTTTAATTTCATTTCTATATTTTTGTTAATGAATTTGTTAATTTGTTTTAGATCTGTTTCTTTTTCTTTGATCAATTTGTTTTCATCCATTTCTGATGTTTCATCAAGTCTCTAAAATCCTCCAGAGATATAGAAAATATCAGGACTGCAACTGGTTAACCTGGTGCTAAAGGTATTGTTTTTTTTACAGGACTACCATGTGATATTTATATTAGCTAACTGTGATAAAGACTCAATGGTGTATGATCTTGATACAACTCTCTCCTTTCCGTGTGATTTTAAGACATATGCAGGTTCAGGAATCAGACCTAATAGCATCCTTCAACCACAGTTCCACAGGTAAGAATAGTTAATAAGTCAATTTCCTTTAGTGCATCTAAGAAAACTTAAAAGTAGACTTTATATGAGCAAAATACCTTACAGAAATACACAGTTCACACAAGTACCATGAAGGCTACTAACTTATTAGCGTATTTCAATAATTGTAGTAATGGTAGATTCACACTTATTTTTTATTTTATTTTTGCATGTATTCCTCATTCATGAAATAGTTCATGTCACTTACTTGACTGATGGGCTGTTAGTAAGATTTCTTAAGATTTTTTGTGTGATTTACAGTGTAGAAGTATTTTTTATGAGGAGTTGGTCTTCATATATATAGATTCTAGAAATATGCATGGCTCTGTTTGCTCATAGATTTCTAAATTTGCTTTTTAAAACATGTACATAAATGTATATTATTTGTATTTAGGTGGATTGTTTTTAGATCATGGTCTTTAAAAAAACTAGACCAATTACATTTCGTGTATAATTTCATGGTTTGTACTGTAAGTACCGGTAAACTTTCTGACATATTGTTGTTTTTTATTATAAAATTACAGGAAGTTTCGGGATCATTAAAGCAGATGAATATCTGTCAACCTTTGCCTCAGACAGGAGTCACATGATAGGTGAAGATGGAAGCTGGATGTCACCACCACCCTCATATCCATGTATAGAAACAGAAGGTTAGCATTCTACCATGTTTAGCTTAACTGGCTTTAGGTGAAGCATGTTTTCATCTGTCTATCCATGTTTATACTTTGATCTTCTCTTTTGAAACTACTGAGACCAAATAAAACCAAATTTAGCATGGATGGTTCCTTTCATGAGAATATTAAAGTTTGTACAAATCAACATTAGAGATGGCCACCATTGCTACAAATAGCAAAAAGTGCTAAATTACCATTACAGGTTTATTTATCGACCCATCTTATATGTAGAGAGTAATAAGATAGACATTAAACATATGTAACAGATTTTTGCATAACATTTATAATTAGCTTGTAATTAGCAGAAAATATTAGTCTGCTATAAATAATCTTCTCCTCTGAAAGTACTGAGCCAAATAGAACTAAATTTGGCATGAAAGGCCCCTAGATGGAGAAGTTTTAAGTTTATACAAATCAACTTATTGTGGCACCCAAGATCCATTGTTATAAATAGCAAAAAGTGCTAAATTGGCCATTGCAGGTTTATTTAGCAAACTATTTAGTTCAAATTTGATATATAGAGAGTTAGTTCATTAAACACATGTAACAGGTTTTCCTTTAACAATTATAATTAGCTTGTAATCAGCAGAATATGCAATATGCTGCTATAAATAGCTGAGTTTTTGAAATCTTTTCCTCTGAAACTACTGAGCCACATGGAACCACATTTGGTGTGAAAGGTGCTTAGATAGGAGTAGTTTAAAGTTTATACAAATCAGCTTCTTGTGGCATCAAGATGGCCACAATTGCTAGTAAAATGAGATGTCATTCTCTTGTTGCAGTTGTATTACCCATTGTTTGAATGGTGGATCAAGTTGAGTGGAGCAATGGTGTTGTACACCCAAGGTCACTTGTGGCTGCTACATTGTTACCTTTTACAATACATAATACATATATTGTTGCATAGAGAGTTACATGTTAATTCAGTACAGTAAACCATATACATGTACATATAATTTCAGTACAATAACCCATATACATGTAATTTTAGAACAGTAACCTATATATACATGTATATTCAGATAATTCAGTACAGTAATCCTTATACATGTATATTCAGAACAGTAATCTATATACATGTAATTTTAGTACATTAATCCATATACATGTAATTTTAGTACATTAGTCCATATACATGTAATTTTAGTACATTAATCCATACACATGTAATTTTAGTACATTAGTCCATACACATGTAATTTTAGTACATTAGTCCATACACATGTAATTTTAGTACATTAGTCCATACACATGTAATTTTAGTACATTAATCCATACACATGTAATTTTAGTACATTAGTCCATACCCATGTAATTTTAGTACATTAATCCATACACATGTAATTTTAGTACATTTGTCCATATACATGTAATTTTAGTACATTAATCCATATACATGTAATTTTAGTACATTAGTCCATACACATGTAATTTTAGTACATTAATCCATACACATGTAATTTTTGTACATTAGTCCATATGCATGTAATATTCAATACTTTAAAAACTTATTCATTAATTTTTATATTAATTTAATAATTTTTTCATTTCTTTGACTTTCAGATACAAAAAATAACATAACAGAATTTATCAGCATGGATCCTAATTTTAAACATGGCAAAGTACTCAGTTTTGAAGAATTTGTTAGATACTTTTATCAGTACAAAGAGGACTGACTAACTGTAAAACTTATACATATATCATTGTTTCTGTGACTTTTTATATACATGTAGTTTATACATTTTACTACATTTTATAGAACACAATTTTAAATTCTAAATATTAGAATTAGAAGAGTAAGAATATGGTATAGAAATTCATACCTGTCAAGTCACACCCATTGTGCGCATCTACCACACATTTTTGAAGTAAATCACACTCACACACTAAACTTTAATAAACCATGCATAATCTAGATCAAGGTAATTTCAGCTGTGGTAGTTTTTGTTAGGGGAAACTCACACGACAACAACAAGATTTTACTGGGTCATCCATATTCCCAGTATCCATAAAATGAAGTTTCACGAGCATAGGTTTTAATGACAAACTTTATTGTGGAAAATAATCTTTCTATTGCTGTTGCAGACAAGTGTGGCACACTGTTCAAATCATATTTCTCAGGATTCGGACATTGCAAAAAACTCCTAGTGTGATAGAACTAAAACATTTTGTATACTGAATGGAGTACTTGCTCCAAGTTTTCACAATGAGCTTGTTTCTATGATGCAGAGTTTTCTGTGTAGCCTCAGGACTGATGGTAGCAATAATTCTAATCTAACAAAAGTGAACTCTATCACAGTCAAGATTTTCGACGTACCAGAAAACAGAAACATGGTTATTCAATACTGGCAATTTCCTTGATACTGTTTACATGTAAATGCACTGAGAAAGCATGACTTTACATCATTATTTAAAAGACAATCCCCAGATCCTCTTAGCAACATGTGCAACTTTGAGTCTAAAAGAGCCTTGACAGCTACTGAAATTCAATCCATACATTAGATCTATATTACCCATCCTTTCTATGATGGCAGAAGGAGAAGAATTGATCAACACTTCAGGAATACCCAGGCCTACCTCATTAAAAATGAATCAGTGATAGATAAAAAGGTTTTCTTAGTCAACATAGAGAATATACATAATACACTCTAGAAATGCAAAACTATATAGATAAATTAACTGACATTATGTTTTAGAAGCAATTGATAAAAGTTGTAACCAATCTGAAGTCTTCACTGTTCTGGCTTTAGACCAGTCCAACAGCCAAAGACAAGTTTTAGTCAGATCTATAATATTTTCCAATTCTGTTCTTATAGAAAACAAATAGCAAAACCTTTTTTTTTTCATTTTTCTGGTATTTTTTCACACCTTCGAAGCAAGGGAAATAATTTCACCACTTTTGACAATAAATATGAAAATTAGCGATAGTTATACATAAGTTAACTTCTCTCTAAAGAATTTTAACAATGGTAGCTTTTAATTGCGAATTATGATTCAAAATAGCTTAAAAACTTTGACAAAGCTTGCTAATGTCATGTTCAGTTTTGTCATGATACACAAAACCTAGTAACAAATAACAAGATACTCACAGAAAAGAAAGTGCTTTATAACAACCATAGGGTAGCTATACATGTATCTTCTTGTATAAATACTGTCCCATGTATTAATAGGAATGCATAATGTTATTTTTCTATTTTTTTCTATTTTCTAAGCTTTATTAATGTTATTTTTTATTTACTTTTTCAGACATAATACTGTGAGAATTTTTGTCAATAAATAATTATTTATTCAGATTTGTTGTTGATTTGTCAGAATTTCTTCAAAACATATTTAAAGCTATATGACTATTGTAATGTTGTCCATGACTTCAAACTTTTGTCTCATATATAAATATATATTTTATATATATATATATATATATATATATATATATATATATATATATATAGAGAGAGAGAGAGAGAGAGAGAGAGAGAGAGAGAGAGAGAGAGAGCATTCATGGCAGTGCTCAAATTCTTCACACATTAAATCTTGGTTTTTTTTCACTTGGAATAGTATATTTAGTTTATATTTGAGATTATGAAAATAAAAACACACATATATAGCAACTAACTACTTTCAATTTATTCAAGTCATAAAATCATTACAGGTGAATAGCTGCAGACTAAGTTGGTAGAGTGCTGAATTTTGTAGTTTTGGCACTATAGCACAGCTGATAAAAGATCTAAATATATAGTAAATTTGAAAGAAGGGTGGCTCTGTAGCTCAGTTGATAGAGTGCTGAATTTTGAAGTGTTGGTACTATAGCACAGCTAATAAAAAACTAAATATATAGTACATTTGAAAGAAGGGTGGCTCTGTAACTTAGTTAATAGAGTGCTGAATTTTAAAGTGTTCACATTATTGCACAGCTGATAGAGAAATATACAATGTATAGTGCATTTGGAAGAAGGCTGGCTGTGTAGCTTTGTAGAGTGCTGAATTTTGAAGTGTTGGCACTAGGGCAGCTAATAAAAGAGCTAAATATATAGTACATTTAGAAGAAGGATGGATCTGTAGCTTAGTTTGTAGAGTGCTAAACTTTGAAGTGTTGGCACTATAGCACAGCTAGTAAAGAGCCAAATATATAGTACATTTAGTAGAAGTCTGGCTCAATTAGTAGAGTGCTGAATCTTATGGTGTTGGCAATGGTAGAAATGTGAAAATCACAATTTATATCGCTGGCATATTTGAGCCTATGAAGCATTAAGCAAGGTTATGGTTACGAGTTAAGCCTACACACATTTTAGGTTACCGTGATTATATTTAAAACATTTCATGCGAAACTTCCAACTTTGTTAGATCTTGTCATGGTGATCATTTTTGCAATTTACTGTTTTTATTTATCTTTATAAGTTTTTTTTGAGAAAAATGTCAAAAACAGCTAAATTTGCGAAAAAATTATTTAAGGGGCATCAACGAAACTTGCTACTCTGTAAGATCTTGTCATGATTAACATTTTTGCTTTTTATTGTTATTACATATATCTATATCTGATAGTTTTCAAGCTAAGTAAATAGTCTTAAAGTTCAAAATTCATAAAAAAGATTACCACTTTCCGGGGCAATTAATTCGAAAAATAATTGTGATTTTTTTAAAAATCTGATAAATCTTTATATCTTACTTTGCCAATCATTTTCATAACAAAATGAGCATAAAATGTCTTAAAAACAGCTTATTTTGTGAAAAACTCATGAGCTGAAACATGGGTCGTGACCTTGTCCTTCGAACTTGACCTCACTTTTGAAGGACATTTCAAGTCTAGACTCTGTGACATTATCTTTGCATATAACCAAGATATAGCCTTTTCAAGATAATTCAAAAACTTTAACGCAAAAACGTGAAACCTATTATTTCCACAAATCTCACGAAATAAACCAACTTCAGTCTTAAAACAGAAATGGCAAATATCATTTTTTAATTTTTTTTATACAACCCTCGACTTCGGAGATGAAGATTTTTAAAGATTCTTGCACACCTAGGTCACCTTGACATAGTTTTGTTATCCATGACAACGCATGAACAAATCTAAACTGAATAAGCCCACATATACTTCTGACAAAGTTTCATTGAAATCGGTCCAGTAGTTTCAGAACAGAAGTCAAAAATAGGTGTTAAAAACACACACGCACGCACATAAATATGCTGTGCCATGTCATGAGCTTATATGGCCTTTCGGTCAGGTGAGCTCAATACAGAAAATCGTAAATGTATTAACATTTCGAAGAAAAAAAATAAACCTCTAGATTTCAATTTACTTTTTTTTTTAGAACATTGGCAATAAAAACAGTTGTTGCCAATGATGTCTAAACATAGATTAAATTACATACCTACAAATAAACCGTTATAAGAATATTTTTAGAATGTGAGAGCTGAAGTTTGTTAAACAAATTCGATTGTCTTGAAAAATTAACAATTCATGACCGAGTTATACGAAAAAATACGCTGACATTCAGATTTTAGAGCCACCATCGATTCAAAATGAAGCGAATAGTTATAATCTACACTTGGATTATTGGTGGCCTTAGAATATAAAATATCACCCCCGTGACGCATTTAAGACAGTGAATCATGAAATCACGGCCATAAATTTTAACCTCATACATATTCATATAAAAAAAGATAAAATCAACGTTTCTTTATAACAATCTTTTTTCATTTGATTGGTAAACTTTATTTTGCCTTTAGACAAAATGTTTTACCGCGGAGGGCTTAAAATGTCAATATAAATTCATAATTTTAAATTTTTTTTTTAATTTACAATGTTTGTCAAACAAAGGTTCATGAAACAGCATATCTCAGATTGTAATTTTTATTTTAGTTTCAGTCTCAGTCAGCATTTATTTTTGTTTTATGTCACGTTTTCCTGTTTATCTTTTTAGTTTACTACGTCTTTCACGGTTACAAACCGTGAGCGACATTTAAACCGTTTTAATTATATGTCGCTGGTTACAATTTATTATTTTTGTATTGTACATTTTTTAAGTTTGCATTTCATTATTTTAATCTTATTACATTCATAATTGTTTTTTATAGTCGGTATACAGAAATAGCCCTCAGGAGCTAATTACTTTGTTATATAAATGGACTAACTATAAATTAAATGTTGGCGTCACTGTAAAACTCAAAAACAAATTTAAATATGAAAAAATCGCAGAATTTCTCCATCCGCTGTTACATATTTATTCCTCCTCAAAAATAAGACATTTATCCCGACTTTGACTTTCAAATACTGAGGGGAAACGCCCACCTCGCACCTTGTATATGTAAAACATACCTCCACCTTGTGCCAAATAACTATTCAGAATTATCCCCCTTGTCGCGCACTTTGTAATGTATGACAACATCCGGGTTCTTTGTTTATAATCTTTTGATCATTTAGACCTATTTCATATCATCGGCTTATTATTTGGTTATAAAGCGCTAATTTTAAAATTATGTTATCCCGATCAATACGAGCAGAAACTAGAAGTCGTGCAAAGGAAGATATAAAGAGAGTTATCAATGCTATTGATAAAGTAAGAAAATGGTAAGGCTTTGTTCTCGAAAACCGGCATCACAAGTTGCATTTTTCAGAATTTTTATTGAAATGTAACTAGACTTTGTAAAGTTTAGAGTGTTAGAAAGACAGTTAATACCTGTAATGAAGTCTACTAGAAAAACTGGTATAGAAAGTGATCATTGTTTTAGGACACGGGGTGACCAATTTGGAGTTGTACCATTTTTACATATTATTCTCTCAAAATGTCGCATGTAACTTGTTAAATAATTTGTACTCCACTTTTGCCCGAATTTCCTTTTACCATAACACACTTTATGCATAGCATACAACGATTGGGCATTAAGTGTGTAAAAAATGAAATTTTGAACTAACCCCCCCCTTCTGTATTATGTTCACAGCTTTGTTCAGTTAAAGAGAGTCAAAGTGTACTAGTGTGTCAAATGTGATAAAAACTGGCCATATGATACCTTAGTGTATAAGTCTAAAAATACTACTCAAGTAGTATAATGGGAGTCTGTATATTTGTGATCATAGTGATTTATACAAAACATTGATTGAATTTTGTATAAACTTGAATGTTAATTTTTCTGTCTTTTGCTTGAACCTACACCAGCGACATTTAAAATGGTCTGTTTTAAATGTCGCTGCCTACACGTAAAACAGTGTTTTAAATGTCGCTGCACGTAAAACAGTGTTTTGAATGTCGCTGCCTACACTTAAAACAGTGTTTTAAATGTCGCTGCCTATACTTAAAACAGTTTTAAATGTCGCTGCCTACAGGTAGAACAGTGTTTTAAATGTCCCTGCCTTCACTTAAAACAGTGTTTTGAATGTCGCTGCCTACACATAAAAACAGTGTTTTAAATGTCGCTGCCTACACGTAGAACAGTGTTTTAAATGTCCCTGCCTACACTTAAAACAGTGTTTTAAATGTCCCTGCCTACACTTAAAACAGTGTTTTAAATGTCGCTGCCTACACTTAAAACAGTGTTTTGAATGTCGCTGCCTACACTTTGAAACAGTGTTTTAAATGTCGCTGTCTATACTTAAAACAGTGTTTTAAATGTCGCTGCTTATACTTAAAACAGTGTTTTAAATGTCGCTGCTTATACTTAAAACAGTGTTTTAAATGTCGCTGCCTACACATTCCTGAAGATTGCTTTTTCTGATTACATTTCATTTAGCAATTTTACATGTTGAACATATAATGTTTTCACCAGAATTGATGCTTAAAATTATGAGATGTTACAATATATTGCAAAATATCGCTTACTTGATAAGACTAATATTTGTTCATGATATCCGAGATGGTCACTCATATTATTAATAACACTGATTAATTTGGTTTTCTATACATTTTAGGGAGAAGAAATGGGTCACAATTGGAGATACAACAATGAGAATCTTTAAATGGGTTCCTGGTAAGTAGAAACAGTGTATTTTATTTTCTCATTGCATTTTAAAGTTTTGTTTAAATCTTTACATGATCTTACATTCTAAGGCTTTTTATATTACATGTACCTTGCAACATTACTAATGATTTGAAAATTGAAACTAAAATGTTTTCATGTATTTTGTCCTTTCTTGCATGCTTTTGGCAAAGTTTCAGATATATGGAAAATTAGATTTTCCATTAGATCTACCACAATCAGAAATTTGTTTGAGTCATGATACTCTACTAGAAACAACTGGTTGGACTTGATGAAGAACAACCATGCTTGAAAGCTTAACTGGCTCACCTGAAATAGCAAATATATATATATATATATATATATATATATATATATATATATATATATATATATATATATATATATACATGTATATGTATATATATAAATTCATTCTGTAATAGATGTTGATGTCTTTGCTTTACATAAACTGATCATAAAGCCTAATTATCAATGCCAGTAGTCCTATATATATGTAGATACACATATACCCATGTCATTTATGTTAAAAAATTATTTTTGAAGTTGTCTATCTTAATCATATGATTTTTATGAACTATAATTGGCATTGTTATGTTATATATGTTAAACGACTTATTCTAATACATGTATATCAATAATACTTCCATCAGAATGCTCTATTATGAGTTGTTGTTTTTTTTTCAGTGTCTTCACCAGATCCAACCCCAGTAAGTATAAATATAAGCACCAATATGTTCTTAGACAGTGTTAGACAACATACAGGATTGATTGCTTGATTGATTGATTGATTTGACTAACTGACAGACAGACAGACAGACATGAGCTCTAAGTCAGGATTTTAAAAATTTACTATAGAAATCACCAGCTTTGTAGAAAAAAACACTTAATACAGATCTATGCAAGTGGGTAATCTTTTTTAAATTTATAATTATGGCACACTTTTTAAATAGTGAAAACAGGTAATGTAACTTTTCTGGATTTTCATTAAATTATAATGAATTAATATGTTATAATATTATTTATTTTAAGGTAAGATTATCTACTTGTTCACACATCCAGACATGAAAAGATAAAATTAGGAAGAAGTGTTTTTTCTCAGGCATTTGTAATAGTGCAGAATAAATTATTTATTACAGTTCTCCTAAATTCTCTTATTTTACTTAGATATTGGGCCCATCATACTTGTATTTTACTTAAAAATTGGGTTCTAGATTCTAGTATGTTACCATGACAAAAGTAAAATGACAAAATAGACAAATAATAGCTGTATTTTCTGTGTTGTATGTACTGGTATTTTTAATGCTTTATATTAGCCTAATGTCACCAAAAAGGGATTTAGAGTGAAAGCTGGTACAAAAAGAGGGGCTGACAAGGAAAATAGTCAAGATCGTAGCTTTAGTCAAGACAGCAACAGCAACAGTAACTAGTAATAGTCAGGGTAAGTTTACTCTTCCTGCCAACTTAAAGGTTCACTTAGTGTTGACTTGTTGATATTTTTAGTTCATTGCTTGTTTGTTACATTGTTTTGCATCAAATATTGTATAAGCAGTTTTTGTTGAGCCTGGCATGGCCATAAGGCGAGTCTTAGGTGTTACCTTTCTGGTGTCTTTGGCGACAGCAGCGCGCCAAGATGTGAAAGTTTATGTTAAAGTAATTTATTTTCTACTCTATCAAAAACTAACTAGGTCAGACATATAAATCCATGAAATTCTTGTCAAGACTACTAGTCATCTGCTATAACTATTTATGAAGGTGGGCTGCTTACTATGCAGCGTTTCAATACAGGTATCTGGTACCATACTCTTTCTGGATAATGTGAATGATATGTATTATGCATTTTATAGGCATGTATTACCCAAATATAATTAAATTGAATGGCTTTGGAAAATTATAAATAATTGTAAACCATTTATTCAAATGGTAATGTTTTTCAGTATCTGCTTTTGCATGAAACTATTTATTTATTTGTTTGTTTGTTTGTTTTGCCATGCATTAAATTTTTCGCATTTTCTTATTGAGAATCATTAGTGGTAGACCCAGTTTTGGAACTTGCAAGAATATTTAACCAATCTTTTTTTCCAAACAGAGTTCTAATCATCAGTGTGTTCTTCAGCTTCTTTGATATTAATTTGGAAGGTTTTGGTTATATTATATTGATAGATAGGTGTGCAGACACACTGTACTTTTTTCTGATGTTTCATTTATGTTACATAGAAATTTTTATAATGTATATGGGAAACTTAAAAAACCTAAATGGACATGCTTTTGTATTCTTGTATGTTTAATCATTTTTTGTCAGCTTTCACTTCCAGATTCTGTTCAAATGAAATCTGATGCAATTTTTACTTCAAATTTTCATACCATATTATTGCTATTTTATTTGATTATTTAATCTTTGCTTATTTATTTGACACAGTCTTATCTAAACTGCAAAAGTTGAAATCCTATAAATGTACACAGTCCACCATGGGTCATTACTAGATTTTTCCTAGATAATAGATTTTTGTTGTTTAGATGTAAATTTTAGAAATGATACAGAATTAATCGTTGGCAAGACTTCCTTTTGTACCCTTCACTTAAAATATACTATATATACTTTATCTTACCTATTTACTGGTAATATATATTGTAACATGTTTGAGTGGGGGGTACAAAAAAAACTCTTTCCAAAAGTATTTTGCTCTCGAAATTTTAACTGCAAAAATTAAATCAGCAGAATTTTTTTAAAAGGGTTGTTTAATAAAAGCATGAAAATTTCATACCATGTAAACACAAACATTGAGGGTACATCATATGATACATGAATGATCTCATTAACACTTCAATTTGATACTGTTAACCAATGTGTTGTATGTTACCTGTAATAGATAACTTACTGCTTTTATATAATATATATATGCTTTCATACATGTAATCAGACTTCATTTAACTGCATGATAGTAATTAGTTCTGTGTAATGCACTCATGCTTGTCTATAAAAACCCTCAATGTATTCAGAATAGAATATTATTGGTTTGTCTAAATACTGTATTCTTTTCAAGATTAAGTTATGTGTAAAGTGGTGTAGTGGTAAGCTTTATAAGCATTATTACCTATCAATGATAAAATGATTTAGTATAAAAGAAATCTACATCATTTCAAATGAAACTTGGAACAACACTATTTACCAGGTTTCTTTTCTAGCATCTGAAATCAAGTTTATGAGAAAATCTTTCATCAATAATAATGGAATATTCAGGGAAATAGCAGGTTCTTGAAAATGCATTACATTTTTGCTACTAACAAGTTTTATTTTATAAGAACTTAACTGTTGTAGCTGTATTATTTGTATATTTATAACTTATTTATGTATTGCAATAACTTTTGTTAAGTTAGAGCTTTTAAGATTAGAAGAAATATTACTCACATTTATAATCATGAAGAGATTTTATTTTATTTATTTATTTATTTATTTATTTTCTTTGCTAGTACGTGTATTTATTTATTATTTCTTTGCTAGTATTCATTTATTTATTTATTTCCTTTGCTAGTAGAAGCTACAAGATCCCAAGTAGATAAGAAGCAGAGTAGAACAGCTACCCCTAAATCAGCAGCCTCCTCCAACACTTTGTCTCAAAATGTAGCCGACTCCCCTGCCAGTGGCATGCAGCCTGAAGAATCACAATCTGTTAATGGCAGTGATGCTAATCATATAGGTTTGCTTTTGAATTGCGCTTACAGAGTTATATTTAATTATTAATTTCTGTTCTTAATATTGTGTGGATTAATCCTTTCACACCTCGATTATGGCTAAATCCATCTTTAGCTCATAACCTTTACCATGAATATAGAGCTTATGCTCATATTATACTCATAGCATATTTTTATTATACAAATATTGTTGTTGAAATAGATTTTAAGGTTAGCTATGCTGTATTTCTGTTTCAACAGTGATATTGGATCTGTGGATTCAGGGCTCAATTTCAGACTAAGTCAATTCCTGTAACTTTTTAGTCAGACCTGTAATATTCAATTTTCTTAATTCTCGAAGTTTAGTGATTTACATAATATACTTGTATATTCTAGTTTTGAGGATTCATTTTTATTTCAGACACTGTTGATTTTTTTTTCTTTTTAAAAAGTATTACATGTATTTAAGTGAAAGGATTGATTAACATGCTATGCTTTTAAAGGCAATTAATAAATCAATAAAAGAAATACTTGTATTTAACACATACAATTTTATCATTATGATAAAAAAATTTCTACAGCCATGAAAAAGAAAAATGGCAAATTCTTTGTACATTATATTTACAGGAAGATAAAATTTCCCAGAGGATGATACAGAAAACATATAAAGATATAATGACTGAGTTTTTGTATTGTCTTAATAATGTACAATTACAGGTTTTCTTATGTACATGTATATCGCCAAAATCTTAAAGATTTTCACACATGATAAAAAAATTGAATCTGAAAATCAGTACAGGTTTAAAAAATACAATTGCTGACATGTACTTATTTTTGGTAAATTGTATGCACCTATATTCAATGTTGTGATTGAAAGGAAGTGATAATTCTTAAGTACATTTGTCATCCAGACTACATGTCATGTTGTGTTGTAGCTGATATCTAGCTATGCATTAACACAGTTAAAGTTCACCTTGAACACAAGAATTGTAAAAAAAACAAGGAATTCCCCAATCATTTTGAAAGTAAATTTGAAAGTCTTAGGAAATCTGATCCGAAATTGTTTCATGTACTGGTTTATGAAAGATTTCAAAATAGTTCAGAGTTTCAATAGGATCTGTTGGTTTTGTCATGTGACCAACATAGATTTGTTATTTTTGGGTATGGAACAATCAATGTGATTAACAAGTTGAATGATTTTATTAAACAAATATTTACCAATTGACTAAAACTGCAACTAATGACGGTATATGATCTCAAAGTCCCTGGCATCTGGTGAAATATATCAGATCATATGGAATGTTAGTGATGTCAGATAGGGAACATAAGTGATGTCAGATCATAGGGAACATAAGTAATGTCAGATCATAGGGAATATAAGTTATGTCAGGGATCATAATTGATGACAGATTATAGGGAACATAAGTGATGTCAGATCATAGGGAACATAAGTAATGTCAGATCATAGGGAATATAAGTTATGTCAGGGATCATAATTGATGACAGATAATAGGGAACATAAGTAATGTCAGATCATAGGGAACATAAGTGATGTCGGATCAT
This sequence comes from Tegillarca granosa, assembly GCA_029721355.1. Taxonomy (NCBI): domain Eukaryota; kingdom Metazoa; phylum Mollusca; class Bivalvia; order Arcoida; family Arcidae; genus Tegillarca; species Tegillarca granosa. The sequence goes on along the minus strand of CM056607.1, from coordinate 5,437,428 downwards.
AGGGAACATTAGTGATGTCAGATCATAGGGAACATTAGTGATGTCAGATCATAGGGGAAACTATTGATGTCAGATCATAAGAAAAATAAGGTGATATCAGGGAATGAAGGGAACATTAGTGATGTCAAATCATAGAGAGCATACTCTGATGTCAAGGAACATTACCATATCTAAGTACATACTACAAAATCAAAGATTTTAAATGTGACCTAGAGGCCCTGTTGAAAGAATGTTTCTCATTATTCAATAATAAAAAATATTAAGGCATTATTCAATAACAAAAAATATAAAGGCACAATATAAGCAGATATTAAAATATATTAATCTATTGTACATTAACAAAATATATCATCTCTTTATACATATTTACAGATAAATATATATACAGTAGATACTTATATTACAATCTAGATTAATGTTGAATTTATTAAGAAATCTTGTTTATATGTGTGATATTCTCATTTTATATTTTAAGCTGCCTCTAGTGTATATATAGATGAGAACACATTACAGTCACAACCAGATTCTACATATAGTGAAGGATCTATGACAATAAACGAAGATTCTAACATGTCATTCCCTGATAACTCCAACTTTTCACAGTCACAGGATCAAGACAGCACTGAGGCAGATATGAGATTAGGTAGGTAGTAACTTGTCATGATTTGAAACTAGTTGAAAACCTAGGATGAACCCTACTGACCTCACGATAGCATTATTAATTTCAGTAATGGTAATATTTTACTTACCATCAAATTATTTAACTTAAGCCGCTGATCAGGAATAACTGTAGAGAGGTCCAATTAATCAAGTTTGGGATCTTTCTGATAAAGCTAAACCTAGAACTGCAGCTTCTTATATTCATACATTTCTTGATCATCATGAAACTCTAGAATGGGCCCTTAAAATTAGTTAAAAAAACCTCTGACAATATTGTAAAGAAAATTTGATATACTTAAGTGATTGATGAGGCCCATATTATAACACCTGACCATCTGATGGAAATGAGTCTGTTTACATGTGCTTGTACTTTTTTTTTCATGAATTAAAATGTGCAGGATTTAGAAATTTAAAGAAATTAATATTTGCTTTAATTGAAAAAAAGGATTTTTGTCTCTATAACAGATTGACATCTATTGAAATATCGGAGTATGAAACGTTCTTCTGATATTGCATCTTTTCTACTCTCCTGTATAAAGTGTGTGTGAATATCAGCTTTATTGGCTGATGTTTAAATGTTCTGGGTTTTTTTATGAACAAGGTGTTCATCTTATTACAGTGTTCTGTCAATCTTTGGATTTTGAAAGGTAAATATAATTATGGTTTATTTTTGTTGATGATTCAACTTTCTTTTTTAGCAATGAGCATGGTTCGTGATGAAGAAAAGAAGAATAATTCCAACAATGGTTTGTTTTGTATTTTTAACTATTTTTATGCACATAAAAATCAAAGTTCATATTAATTTAGTAGCTTTTATCATTTCCCAACTAGTCTTAGAATGTTTCATAAAGTTTTGCTTTTTATCTTGACCTTTTGAAATAGATGAAATTAACAAAAACATCACATGTTTGAACCAAGTTATTAAAAATAAAGATACATAATTTTGAGGATGTGTTTGCTGAAAGGTAAATGTCTCAGACTTGTCATGTAACAATGGTCATAGGATTTAACCCCCAGGCAAAATTTTTAGGCTATGAATGTCATTAATTTTCTTACTTTAATTCTGTTAGTTGACAAAATATAAACACAAATTGTCAGAAATGGCAAAGATTATCCTAGTGATAGTCCTGTATCACATCTAAGGGGGAGGGTTGAGGTATTGGTTTCCTTAAGCATGTTTACATTACTGATATAAATCCCATTAATGGTTAATAATAAGATTTTGATACAGTTTCATAAAACTGTGTTGTTAATGTTAAACACATTTAAGTCTTATACATAAAAACATAATTATGATTTCAGATTCTGGGTCTTCAACATCGAAGGAAGGTACTGGAGAATCACCAAGGAAAAAACACAAGTCAGGAGAACAGGGATCTAGTTGAACCTAACAAAAATTAGGAGAACAAAGATATAAATGAACTTTGAACTGAAAGTAAATTATCAAGACAAGGATCAAATTGCACTTTGAACTTAGTCAGAACTATTTATAGGTCTAACATTGAATTTGGTCTGTAAATGATTTTTTTCTTACATATGGTCTAAAGGTGGAAATTCTTAGATCTTCATAAATATTGAAGTGAATCTAATTGAAGAAGAAAACCAGAAAATTGTTGTATTTGTAAATTGATGATTTGATTGTATAGATACATGATTGATTCTGTAATTTTCATAACAAACAACATGATTATATTTATAGAATGATAAAGATCAGATAATATGTGATGCTGACATTAATTCTAAAGGGTTGATAAATGAATTAGCAGATATAAAGATAACCACTTCTGACAATTTTAAGACTTTTTTAGACCAAGAAAAAAAAATTATTTACAGAGGAGTAGCAAATTTAGACAATTATACAGTCAAACCTGAAAGTCATCTCTACATAAATGACATTGGTTCATAAAGGTCAGCAATTTTTGATTCCATTTAGACATAAGTTATGATTGTGTGAATAAGTCTATATGTAACTAAGGTGCTCACAAAGACCATTTTTACGTGGTTTATTTTACGGTCTTTATAGACAGGTTTGGATGTATATTTATAACTTAAATAAGTGAGAAAATTTAATCTGAACTTAATTAAGTGAAAAAATTTAATCTGTGTAAAAAATTTAAATATAATAAATAACCTTTAATCATTGTTACAAATAAGATTTATTCTTTTATATTTATCTTTTACATTTTGTAAATTAAAGTTTGTACTTGAACATTTAACACTAAAATATTTCTTCTCTGAATTTACCAGTTGAGAGAATTGTCATTTTCAATGTTCTTTTCCTGTTTTATGAATATTTCCAGTTACCTGTTTACAGTATCATGCTCATAGAAAAATTCATGGATATTCATGTCTTCACTCATCTGACAGACATGACTACAATCAGTAAAAGACGATAACTTTTAAATATAAATGTTTTATAATCTTTGAATTCTATACTGCATTTTAAATGAAAATGAAAAAAATCGACAATCACTTTTCATCAAAATTTTTAATTTTATTGTGATGATTGTATTCATGTAACTTGAATTGTGCAAAATTCATTTCATTAAAATATGATTGTGAGATGTTAAAAGATTGTAGACATTTGCACTTAAATAATTTCTGCAGCATTTCAGACATTATAATGTGTCCTGTCGTGTTTCTAGAATGATTGTTGGATTCTAATTGTATAGTATTGAAGTGTAGTCAAATCAGAATAAATGACATTTTTAAACGATTTTGTGCAATATCTTGTATTTTTGCAGGAAACGCGATTTCATAGTATTTACAAGAGACTTGATGAAAACTTCATTAAAAAAATAATCATTTTTTTATCAGTTTATTTCACTTTATACAAGATCTAAATAGAACCTGTTTGGTTCAGATTATGAAAATTTCACCTGTATAAATTTGTGTTAAAATGATTATATCATGTTTGTTTTTATTTTAAGTATAAAAATTGTTAAGTATGAATCAGAACTTCTAACTACAAAGTGGAGTAGACTAATCATGATTTGCACCCTAGTAAAGTTACTTTCACTTATGTATTTTAGAGGATAACCAAGTATAACCAAAGACCTTTAGCAAGTGAAGTGACAAAAGCTCACATAAACACCAGGATACAAATCCAGGTGGTGATATAGGCACAGTCATTTGTACACTTGAGACCACTTGATCATTGACAAAGATCTCTTTCCAGTTCTTCCTTGACTTTGCCACTGGCATTTTAAGTGTGATTTGGTTCAAGTAAAACACTTCCCATCAGACATAAGTTATATATCCTACAACATATACAAATTTGAATTGCATTAAAAAGATGACATGAGGGATAACCAAGGTTGTGGCTTATTTATGCTCTCATTCATGGTCCAGTTATTCTATTCTTTTTTATGAGTCTTACCCAAGTTTTTTAATATCATTTGGTTTGTGTCTGCCAAAAACCACTCTTGATACATGTAGGTCAGCAGATATTTTTAAGTCTAAGTAGTACATGTAGGTTTGATCTACATGTGTGGAACGCTTGACCTAGATCATTAGTTGGACAGTGTTTATTCATAAAGCAAATAAGATTTAGAAACGAAAGTTTAAAGGCCATTGCAAAACACCAAATCCCATACCACAGTAGAACTAACAGTGGTGTGGTGACAGTTGAGAATCCTTAAAGTTGATTGTTTTAATACATTTTCTGCAGCTTTTCAAACAGCTAGTGACATCTTGATATGAGTAATATCTTGATACAAGTGAAACAATGATTTAAAGGATTTAAAGCCCCTTTTAAATTTTTGAAAAGATATTTTCTGGAAAAAATTGACATAAAACTTCAAAAAAACCTTGATTCTAGAAAATTTTCTTTGCAATTTTCACAAATGTATAATGATAATCTACATTTATATTTTTGACTTCACATATGGCAGGTAATGTTTCAATAATTATAGTAATATAAAGTACACAGAGTTGTGATACATGTAAAAATCATATTCATTAAATGAAAGTGTTAACTAGAGGGTTGTGAAGAAATTTGGTTGGTGGTTATCTTAAAAGATCAGTTGCATTTTACTTTATGTCATGCAGCAATTTTTTCAGTTACTTGCAAAGGATACTTTTCATTATCTTAAAAATGATCTAATCTTACATACAGTGCTTGAGTTTTGTGCAACTTTGAATTTGCTTGCTTTATGACTTGATGAACATCTCCAATAAATTTGTAAAAAAGTAAATACAATGTATTTTAAATTAGCCGAATGTTCAAGTGACATCAAACATTTTTCAGAATTTTTTTAAATACATTTTTTTTAAAATTGGTAAAATGCAAAAAATTAGAGAATGCTTCAAACTAAAGCTAATGTAAACATAACAAAGACTACAAAGTAATGAAGATGTTTGTCATGGATTTATTACTTACAATTCAGCAGCACATTGATCAGTAAGAACAGGACTACAGAAGTATATTTACAGTACTAAGAATAAAGCAGGAATCAGCTTCGCAGACTTTACAAGCAGATACACATGTTCATTGTAATTTACTGTTACAATATGACTTTATAGGTTGTATGATTTGTAGATTTGTAAAAACTTTAAATTCTAGACGATATTCAAACGAAAACGAAAATTGACTATCACCATTTTATCAAAACTTCAATATTTATACATTTGTATATACATTTACAAGTAAAAGAATATTAATACTGGTACCAAGAATTCCACTGATTTAAATGTCTTGCCTGGTTAATTTTAATTGGTTAAAAAAATTACTGTAACATAAACTTTCACATTTTGACACGCTGCCGCTGCCTACAACAATCGGAAAAATAACACCTAAATCTCGCCTTATGGCAATGCCAGGCTAGACAAAAATGATAGATTGTAGGTTATCAGATGCTAAATCACATACAGCATACACATTATGTGACTGAACTCAAAAAGATACACATAATGAGTTTATATCTTTTGTTACTTGTAACTATGTATAAATCCTTGGACAACATTTTACTATAAAAGAATATAAATAAAAAGAATACTGATGATTTTTGAGCAAAGCAAATAATACAGCATAATTATGCATACTTAAAAATATACAAAAACATAAAGTTATACATAGATGGCAGATCTATTTGGTTTTTATATACAATGTACTTGTATATATTTGGTGTATATATTTAGTAACATTGATGTACAACTACTCAATTTTAAATTTACATCAAGCACAAATAGTGTTTTGATTTTAGGAATATATTTCAGCACATTGAAGACTACATGTATTCCATGTCTGTAAAGGAAAAAAATCTAGGAAAAAGATTTTAAATTACAAATGAAGTAATTTACTAGTTATTATATGTCTATTATTTTATCAGAGAGTGGCAAACGCCAAGACTGTCTGCCAAGACAATGTACACCAGAGGGGGCAAATGTCACGAGAAAGAATGAATGGAAAATGCAACATATATCATTTTGTAAGGGTTGCCTCATAAACCTAAATATTGGATATCTATGCTGACATGGATGCCTGAATTCAAATGACTTTATAAAATGTTGAGAATGACTGATATGATGACATGATAATAAACATAGCTGAAATGAGTTTATGACTAATGAATGTGATGGAAACAATAATTGACCAGTAGAATGATAGTAATGAAGATGAGTAGAAGTGATTAGTGGTGAAATGACATCAATAACAAATGATTAAGTGATATATATTAATAAAATGATGTCAATAATGAGCGATTTAATGATATATGGATAAAACAATGTCAGTGAGAAGTAATATAAAATGGATGATGTCAAAGACAAGTGATTAAGATGAAGAAAATGAGTGATTGAATGATGAATTAAGGAATGTATTGATGGCAAAAATAAGATTTAGTAATGTATGAAATAAATGATATCACTAATAAATATCTCCTGAATTTAATGATGATGACAATAAATGATACCTAAAAAAAAAGGATGCTGACAATGAATGACACTTGAAAAAGATGATGACAATGAATGACACCTGAAGAAAATGATGATGACACTGAATAATGCCTGAAAGATATGATGCTGACAATTAAATGATGCTGATACCGGATGGTGCCTTAAAAAATGCTGACAATGATTGATGCCTGACTGGTTATGATGATGACAGTGAATGACACCTTAAAGAAATGATGCTGACAATAAATGACACCTTAAAGAAATGATGCTGACAATAAATGACCCCTAAAAGAAATGATACTGACAATGAATGATGCCTGAATGAAATGATGCTGACAATGAATGATGCCTGAATGAAATGATGCTGACAATGAATGATGCCTGATAGAAATGATGCTGACAACAGATGATGCCTGAATGAAATGATGCTGACAACGGATGATGCCTGATAAAAATGATGCTGACAATGATTGATGCCTGACTGGTTAAGATGATGACAGTGAATGACACCAAAAAGAAATGATGCTGACAATGAATGAAGCCTGATGACAATGATTGATGTCTGACTGGTTATGATGATGACAGTGAATGACACCGAAAAGAAATGATGCTGACAATAAATGACCCCTTAAAAGAAATGTTGCTGACAATGAATGATGCCTGAAGGAAATGATGCTGACAATGAATGAAGCCTGATAGAAATGACGATGACAATGATTGATGCCTAACTGGTTATGATGATGACAGTGAATGACACTAAAAAGAAATGATGCTGACAATAAATGACCCCTAAAAGAAATGATACTGACAATGAATGATGCCTGAAGGAAATGATGCTGACAATAAATTATGCCCGAAAGAAACAATGCTGACAATGAATGACACCTAAAAAATATGATGCTGACAATAAATGACGCCTGAATGAAATGATGCTGACAAAAATTAATGATGCCTGCTTACAATGAATAATGTCTGAAGGAAATGATGCTGACAATAAATGATGTCTGAAGGAAATGATGTTGACAATGAATGATGCCTAAAGGAAATAATGCTGACAATGAATGATGCCTAAAGGAAATAATGCTGACAAAGAATGATGCCTGCTAACAATGAATAATGCCTGAAGGAAATGATGCTGACAATAAATTATGCCCGAAAGAAACAATGCTGACAATGAATGACACCTAAAAAATATGATGCTGACAATAAATGACGCCTGAATGAAATGATGCTGACAAAAATTAATGATGCCTGCTTACAATGAATAATGTTTTAAGGAAATGATGCTGACAATGAATGATGTCTGAAGGAAATGATGTTGACAATGAATGATGCCTGAAGGAAATAATGCTGACAAAGAATGATGCCTGCTAACGATGAATAATGCCTGAAGGAAATGATGCTGACAATGAATGATGCCTTAAAAATTGATTGTGACAATGAATGACACTTGAATAAAATGTTGACAATTTCTGATCATTTAATAAAATGACTTAACTGAAAAAGGAAATGATGTTGACATCATATGACTGAATGAAATGTTGACAAGAAATGACACTTAAATGAAACGATTTTGACAAGAAATATTATAAATTAATCTTTAAAAGAAATTATGTTGACAATGAATAAGAAAAACTAATCATAACAAAATTTAGTTTATGGTGCAAGGAAAGACATAGACATGTATGTGTATATTGATTATAAACACCTTTATCAATCATTAAATAATGAAATGAAGTTGACATTAAATCAATTCTGTATGGAATTAAGTTGACTATCAATGGGTTATGAATGGAATGATGTTGAAAATCACTGGCTTCTAAATGAAACCATTTCGAAAATAGCATTTAAAAACTGAAGATAATATTCAGTGAATTATAAATGAAATGAATTTAATATTCAATGGCTAATGAATGAAATGATGCAAACAGAAAATGAAGGTGACAATCAATGGCTTCTAAATGAAATTAAGATGACAATCAATGGCTTCTAAATGAAACGATGTTCACAATCAATCACTTTTGAATGAGTGGAGTGGAGTAATGGTGTTTTAAGCTCTAGTCAAGATATTTTCACTTATTTTGAGGCGGTCAGTTCTGGAATGTTGGAGGAAACCAGAGTGCCAGTAGTAAACCATCGACATTTGGAAAGCAAACATACAAACTTTCTCACACAAGAGTCTGTCTCAAGTTCAAATGGAACCAGGTGGGGAGAGGCTCTGTGATCTGTAAGCATGCGCTTTAGACCACTCAGCCACCAAGGCCCCCAACTTTTGAATGAAATGAAGGTGACAATCAATGACTTCTAAATGAAATTATGTTAACAATCAATGTTATGAATAGAATAAAGGTGACATTCAATGGCTGTCTCATGAATGCAATGAAAAGTAACAAAAAATGGTTTAGAAATGAAATGAAGGTGATAATCAATGGCTTATAAATAGAATGAAGGTGACAATCCATGGCTGGCTTATGAACAGAATAAAGATGACAATCAATGGCTGGCTTATGAATGGAATAAAGGTGAAATCAATGGCTGGCTTAAGAAAAGAACTAAGGTGAAATCAATGGCTGGCTTAAGAAAAGAACAAAGGTGAAATCAATGGCTGGCTTATAAACAGAATAAAGATGACAATCAATGGCTGGCTTATGAATGGAATAAAGGTGAAATCAATGGCTGGCTTAAGAAAAGAACAAAGGTGAAATCAATGGCTGGCTTAAGAAAAGAACAAAGGTGAAATCAATGGCTGGCCTATGAACAGAATAAAGGTGACAATCAATGACTGGCTTTTGAAAGGAATGAAGGTAACAATCAATGGCTGGCTTATGAAAGGAATAAAGGTGAAATCAACGGCTGGCTTATGGAAAGAATAAAGGTGACAATCATTGGTTGGCTTATGAAAGGAAAAAAGATGACAATCAATGGCTGGCTTATGAATGGAATAAAGGTGAAATCAATGGCTGGCTTATCGAAAGAATAAAGGTGAAAATCAATGGCTGGCTTATGAATGGAATGAAGGTAACAATGATGATTTGATCTGATTTAATTGGGTTTTATGTCTCAGTCAAGAATATTTCACCTATATGGAGATGTACCCAGCTATAGGCAAAGTAGCAGAAATTTTTACCTTTGCAGTGAACTAAGGACAATGTCCAGGGAAGGTTCTTTAACTTATAATGCCTGCAGTGACACGGGGCATTAGTTTCAGAGGTCTCCTTAAAAGGAGAAAGGAAATTTCAATTCTAAATGCTGTGTGCTTGGCGAAAGAACAGTCACTATGAATTGGTCTTGGTCAGACCCAGCCAATCAATGGATAGAATGATGTTGAGATCAACAGTTTGAAGTTGACTGTCAATGGATAATGAATGAAATTAGGTGAAAATAACTGGCCTCTAAATAAAATGTTGAAAATAGCATTTTAATAAAATGAATTGACATTCAATAAATTCTGATGACCTGAAGCTGATATTCAATGAATGATTAATGTCTAACTAATGGAATAAATGTGACAGTAAATAACTTCTGAAAAGAAGGTGACAATCAATGACTTCTAAATGAAATGATGGTGAAAAAAGCTTATGAATCAAATGATGTTGACAATTGACGGCTTATGAATGAAATAAAGGTGAAAATATCTTCTACATGAAATGATGTTGACAATCAATGGCTTATGAATGGAATGAAAGTGGCAATCTATTGCTTCTAAATGAAAGTTGTTGACAATCAATGGCGTATGGATGCAATGAAGGGAAACTCTATGGCTTCCTAATAAAATGAAGTTGACACTCCATAGCTTATAAATACATTGATAAATGACAATAGCTTATATATAAAATTAAGGTGACAATTAATGGCTTATGAATGAAAGGTGTTGACAATCAATGGTGTATGAATGAGAGGATGTTGACAATCAATGGTGTATGAATGAGAGGATGTTGACATTCAATGATGTATGAATGAAATGATGTTGACAATCAATGGTGTATGAATGAGAGGATGTTGACAATCAATTGTGTATGAATGAGAGGATGTTGACATTCAATGGTGTATGAATGAAAGGATGTTGACAATCAATAACCTTTGAATAAAATAAAAATGACATTAAAAGGGACTTGTATAAAATGTTGTTTACAATCAATGGATGAAATGGTGTTAACATTCAATAGCTTATAAATGAAAAGTATTGACATTCAATGGTGTAGGAGTGAAATAATGTTGACAATCAGTAGCTTATGAATGAAAGGTGTCGACAATCAATGGTGTATGAGTGAAATGACATTGACAATCAATGGTGTATGAATGAAAGGATGTTGACAATCAATTGTGTATGATTGAAATGGTGTATGAGTGAAATGATGTTGACAATCAATGGTGTATGAATGAGAGGATGTTGACGATCAGTGGTGTATGAGTGAAAAGGTGTATGAGTGAAATGTTGTTGACAATCAATGGTGTATGAATGAGAGGATGTTGAGGATCAATGGTGTATGAATGAGAGGATGTTGACAATCAATGGTGTATGAATGAGAAGATATTGACGATCAATGGTGTATGAGTGAAATGATGATGACAATCAATGGTGTATGAGTGAAATGGTGTTGACAATCAATGGTGTATGAATGAAAGGATGTTGACAATCAATGGTGTATGAATGAAATGATGTTGACAATCAATGGTGTATGAGTGAAATGATGTTGACAATCAATGGTGTATGAGTGAAATGATGTTGACAATCAATGGTGTATGAATGAAATAATGTTGACAATGAATGGTATATGAATGAAATGATGTTGACAATCAATGGTATATGAATTAAATGATGTTGACAAGCAATGGTGTATGAATGAGAGGATGTTGACAATCAATGGTGTATGAATGAAATGATGTTGACAGTCAATGGTGTATGAATGAAAGGATGTTGACAATCAATGGTGTATGAATGAAATGATGTTGACAATCAATGGTGTATGAGTGAAATGATGATGACAATCAATGGTGTATAAGTGAAATGGTGTTGTCAATCAATGGTGTATGAATTAAATGATGTTGACAATCAGTGGTGTATGAGTGAAATGATGTTGACAATCAATGGTGTATGAGTGAAATGATGTTGACAATCAATGGTGTATTAATGAAATGGTGTTGACAATCAATGGTGTATGAGTGAAATGATGTTGACAATCAATGGTGTATGAATGAGAGGATGTTGACGATCAATGGCTTGTGAATGAAATGATGTTAACAATCAATGGCTTATGAATGAAATGCATCCCAATCAATGGCTTATAAATAAAATAAAAGTGGCAATAGCTTATAAATGAAATGAAGGTGACAATCAATTGCTGGATTATGCATGGTTGGTGACAATTAATGGCTTCAAAATGAAATGAAGGTGAAAATAGTTTATAAATCAAATAATATTGACAATTAATGACTTCTGAATGAAATGAAGGTATCAATCAAATGCTTAAGAATAGATTGAAAACAACAATTGCTTATGAATGAAATAATGTTGACAAGAATGTGGACCGAGTGAAATCATGTTGACAAAGATTGAAAACTTAATGAAATCATGTTGACAAAGATTGAAAACTAAATGAAATAATGACAAATGTAATCATGAAAAACAATGAAATGATGTCAACAATGAATGATGACTGGATAAAACTGACAATTTTGGGCAGGTCATAAAGACCAATGAAATAATAATGTTTAAGTGTGAAATAATGTTGACAAATAATGATAGCTGAGTGAAATATGACATTTTTGTCATAAAGACCAAACAAATTATCAAATGAAATAATGCTGCAATGATAACAGCTTGATGATGAATAGATGAAATAATGACGATAAATGCTGAAAAATGGGTAACAAAAAGGAAATGATGTTGACAATGAAAGACATCTCAATGTGATGATATATTTGGTTATGATGACTAATGAAATGTGTTGACAATCAAAGATGACTAAATGTGATGATGACAAATTTCATCACAATAACTGATGAAAGAATGTTGATAATGAAAGATGACTGAATGAAAACATGTTAATTTAAACTAGAAGACCAAAGAAATGATTCTGACAATGATCACATTGGTGACAAGTTTGGTCATACAGACCAATGAAATGTAGTGATGTTGAAATGAATAATAACATAATCATAACACCAATAAAATGATGTTTACAATGATCATGATTGAATGTGTGAATGACAATTTTGATCATAAGATCAATGAATGGATGTTTTCAATGATGATAAGTGAATGAGTTAATGACAATTTTGATCATAAGGATCAATGATTGGATGTTTACAATGATGACAATGGAATGAGTTAATGACAATTTTGATCATAAGGATCAATGATTGGATGTTGACAATGATGACAATGGAATGAGTTAATGACAATTTTGATCATAAGGATCAATGATTGGATGTTGACAATGGAATGAGTAATGACAATTTTGATCATAAGGATCAATGATTGGATGTTGACAATGATGACAATGAAATGAGTTAATGACAATTTTGATCATAAAGATCAGTGATTGGATGTTGACAATGATGACAATGGAATGAGCTAATGACAATTTTGATCATAAGGATCAATGATTGGATGTTTACAATGATGACAATGGAATGAGTTAATGACAATTTTGATCATAAGGATCAATGATTGGATGTTGACAATGATGACAATGGAATGAGCTAATGACAATTTTGATCATAAGGATCAATGATTGGATGTTTACAATGATGACAATGGAATGAGCTAATGACAATTTTGATCATAAGGATCAATGATTGGATGTTTACAATGATGACAATCGAATGAGTTAATGACAATTTTGATCATTAAGATCAATGATTGGATGTTGACAACGATGACAATGGAATGAGTTAATGACAATTTTGATCATAAAGATCTATGATTGGATGTTTACAATGATGATGAATTAATGAGTCACAGACAATTTTGATCAAAAAGATGCAATGAATGGATGTTTACATTGATGATGAATGAATGAGTCAATGACAATGTTGATCATAAAGACTGCAATGAATGGATGTTTACACTGATGATGAATGAATGAGTCACAGACAATTTTGATTATGAAGATCAATGAAATGATGTTTACAAAGAATGATAACTGATTGGATAATGTTGATAATGAATGACATCTGAATAAAATAATGGTAATACATGTATGATAATGAAAATGCATTACAATTGAATAAATGATGGTTACAGTCCTACGGATAAGCCTTAAATCGCTGAAAATTCACCTTCTTAATGTTATGTCATTAATCAGAAAAATAAATACATGTATTGACTTGTCCAACCCATCAATTAAATGATCAGTGAAAATCTAAATTTTACTTGAGGAAATGTAATTTCAACTTTAATTTCAAATTTTGAATTACTGATTAAAACAGATCATTTAAAGAATTGACAGGACACCTACTGATGTTGAATGGTCATCCAAGGTAAATGAGACTTGAAATTGGATTTAAATATTTGTGGTTTTCATCTATTTACAAATGACCAATACCATTATGTCTTTTAAGTTTTAAAGGAGGTGACAAAGTAATTGTAATGACATAAGACCCTTGCTCAGATTGAGCAGATTTTTAAGGCTTGTACTTAGGACTGGTTATAAGGACCAATGAAATGATTTTGACAATGATGACTGAATGATATAAAATTTATTAAAAATGAGGGATGAAATGATGATGATAAATGAATCCTGAATAAAATTGATTTTAACCTAAGTAAAACAACCAATGGATTAATGTTGACATCTGACTGTAATGATGACATTTTGGTCAACATGTAATTACTGAGTTAGTAAGAAGAATGCATTAAATAACCAACTATTGAATGAAATATTGTATGAAGTGTGAAAGTATACAACAATTACTCTCTATACCTATTTCTTTATTCATAGGCTGTCAACAACATTTGAGATGTATCAGGCAGGTCCATATTTGTGGGTCAATTTATCAATTGGAGTTCTTATCAAAATTAAATTTTCTGACAGCTGATTTATGAAAAATATTTAAACTATTCATGAGATTAAAATACACTTTACACCAAAGATTAATTGCTCAACTATTAAGGTTAAACCTAATTATTAGTGATATGTCAAATAATTCTGTGGAAACTTAAACAATGATTTTAAAATTTTTACTTTTTCCCAACTGAACTCTATTCTAAATTATCTGTGTATATCCAATAGATGTGGATTGTTGATACAACCAAAAATCCAAAATAAATGTACACCGTAATTATGACAACAGGTGTTTTCATTTATGATGGCAATTTTCTGACTGTAAATTCTCAAATCCACACAAATAGGATAGTTATTGCACAATGGTTGATGTTTTATTAGCACTACTAAATGGATATTATGGTAACTGTTAGTCTCAATGACTTGGTGACTAATAAAGAATGATGGTCAATTTCTTACATAACAATGTGATTTATGTCATATTGGATATCTATCCAACTTTTCTAAATAAAAACACCCAATTTTTATTTATCTATTCAACTTTTCATAAAAACACCCAATTTTTATTTATCTATTCAACTTTTCATAAAAACACCCTATTTTTACTTACATGTATCTCTACATCAGTTTCTATAATGTTCGACTTTATGGATGTGTTACTAATCTACAGAGGTCAACAAGTATCAACATTTTCTCAAGGACAACCAGGGTCACACTCAATGTGATAAGACATTAAACATATCACAAAATAAAGGTAAGTTAATAGTAAATCAATGAGAGAATTTCTAAATATAAACAGATAATGAATCTTATAACAATAATTATTGGGCTAATGAATGAAAAATGACATTGAATGTGGGACTACTAAATGGAATAATGACAAGGAATGAATGAATGAATGAGTGATAAACATAATGATGACGATAACCAATGATAGATAATGTTGAAAATGAATGGAGACATTTAATGATGACACAAATGATTAAATGACAAATACACAATGTTGAAAATGAAAAATAAAACTGATGCAATAATGGATATTTTTATTGCAAAGCAATACAAAGCTACAGCCAATTTCATATTTGTAAATTTGATGATGAATGGATAACAATGATGACAATGAATAGATAACATGAATAGATGATAAATGAATGGAATAATGATAAATGAATGAAATAATGATGAATGGAAAACAAAATGACTAAATAACACAATGACTGAATTACAAAATGACTAAATGAAATAATGATGACTGAATGACATAATGATGACTGAATGACCAGATGAGGTCTAAATGACATAATGATGACTGAATGAAATAATGATCACTGAATGACATGATGATGAGTAATTGACATTATAATGACTGAATGACCATAATGATGACTGAATGACATGATGAGTAATGACATAATGATTACTGAATGACATAATGATGAGTAATTGACATTATGATGACTGAATGACCATAATGATGACTGAATAACATACTGGAGTAAATGACATAATGATGATTGAATGACATTGTGATGACTGAATGACATAATGATGAGTAAAAGCAAGTTAATTAAAAAATTATCTAAAGGACTTAATGATGACTGAATGACAAAGTGATGATTGAAATGAGGTCTAAATGAAATAATGATGAGTAAATGAAATAATGATGACTGAATGACCATAATGATGACTGAATGACATAATGATGAGTCAATGACATAATGATGACTGAATGACATAGCGATGACTGAATAACATAATGAGGAGTCAATGACATAGTGATGACTGAATAACATAATGAGGAGTACATGACATAATGATGACTGAATGACATAGTGATGACTGAATGACATAATGATGACTGAATGACATAGTGATAACTGAATGACCAGATGAGGTCTAAATGACATAATGATGTCTGATGACTGAATGACAAATTGACTGAATGTCACAATGATGTCTGAATGTTCAAATTGTTGACTGAATGACAAATTGTTGACTGAATGACATTATTATCATTTAATAATATAATGATCATTTAATGACATAATGATGAGTAAATGATATTATGTTGACTAAGAAAATAATATCTACATGACATAATGATGACTGAATGATGTAGTGATGACTGAATGACCAGATGAGGTCAAAATAACATTGCTGAATGACATAATGATGACTGAGTGACATATTATGAGTAAATGACATTATGTTGACTAAGAAAATAATATCTAAATGACATGATTTCTGAATGACAAAAGTGATGACTAAGTGACCAGATGAAGTCAAAATGACATACTGATGACCAACTGACGTATAAATGTTGACTGACTAACAAAATAATGTCTAAATGACACAATGATACCTGAATGACAAATTTTTGACGGTATGAAACAATGATACCTAAATGACATAATGATGAGTAAATTACATCACATTGACCAAGAAAATAATATCTAAACGACATACTGATGACTGAATGACAAAATGATGACTGAATGACATAATGATGATGACTGACAATGATGACTGAATGATGTTGACTGACTGACCTAATAATTACAGAATGACATAATGATGACTAAATGACATTATGTTGACTGACTGACATAATGATGACTGAATAACATAACATTGACTGAATGACAAAATGATGACTGAATGACATAAAGATGTTGACTGACTGACGTAATGATGTTGACTGACTGACAAAATGATGTTGACTGACTGATATAATGATGACTGAATGACCAGATGAGCCTAAATAATATAATGATTAGTGAATGATGACAAATTGACTTGATTATTAGATGACATAATGATGACAAAATGACATAATTATGACTGAATGATCAAATGAGGACTGACTGACATAATGTTGACTAATTGACATTATGATGACTAAATGACAAAATAATGACTGAATGACATAATAATAACAATGAATAAATGACTGAATAAAATAATGATGACAATGAATGGACAAAGTCTGAATGAAATGATTGTACCTATGAAGATGATGACCGAAAGAAATGGTATGAGTGAAAGATGGATGACAATTACAAAATGATGACAATGAAACAGTGAAAACTGAATCAAATGATGACAATGAATGAAAACTAAATAAAATGATGACAATGAATGAAAACTAAATCAAGTGATGAAATTAGATGACAACTGACCCAAATGCTGAAGATGACTGCAAACTTAATCAAATGACGACAATGAATGAAGACTTAATCAAATGATGACAGTGGATGACAATTGAATTAAATGGTGACACTACTGAGTTAAATGATGACAATGAATGAAAAATATTCAAGTAATGCCAATGAATCACAACTGAATCAAATAATGCAAATGGACAACTGAATTAAATGATAATAGCAATTTATAAAACCTGTGTTTTAAATATGCAATATCGAATGAATAGTAAAATAAGGTCACTTATGACTAGCTAAATGATAAATATTGATTGGCTAAGTAATAAAAATCAAAATGCAATATTGATTGGCTGAATGATAAATGAAAATGCAATATTGATTGGCTGAATGATAATGAAAACGCAATTTTGATTGGCTGAATGATAATGAAAATGCAAAATTGATTGGCTGAATGATAAATAAAAATGCAATATTGATTGGCTGAATGATAATGAAAATGCAATATTGATTGGCTGAATGATAACGAAAATGCATAATTGATTGGCGGAATGATTAATAAAAATGCAATATTGGATTCAAGAGGATATGATGACAGAGAAAAGTTGAAATAGAGAGAGAGAGAGAGAGAGAGAGAGAGAGAGAGAGAGAGAGAGAGAGAGAGAGAGAGAGAGAGAGAGAGAGAGAGAGAGAGAGAGAGAGAGAGAGAGACAGAGAGAGAGAGAGAGTATTGCAATGATGTTGTATTTTTTACTTAAAAAATATACTTTTTACATAAACTTTTTAAAACAAAAAATGATCTGCATCTTTCAAATTATAATAAACACTTAATTGAATACTAAGAAGCATTTGCATCTTTGACACACAATATTAAAACAAAATCACTTTAAAACAACAATCCAAGTATATCCTTTGAAATTACATCCTATATAAGCAGTATATAACTAATATTCGATACAAATGGTAAACACATGTATAATAGATTAATCCAAGAAACATATGATATCCTATAATATTTGTGAGGAATTATTTTTTACTGAACCAAAAAATAAACCTACAAATACCATCATTTTACAGAGAAAATTTTCACCATATTGAAGGTACAATTTTTTTTATCCATATACAAAAAAGTTGTCATTAGGCATCCACGTGTGTTTTCATATGTAATTATCATACTTCCTCCTGCTGTATGTAAATGTGCATGCTTTCTATGTATTAATTTACACCTTTTGTCCATATGAATATTTACATGTTTTTTTATATGTAATTTACATGTTTTCCAAATTATAAAATTGTAAATTTATAAAAGTTGATCATATAAGTCCTAAACAAATAGTTTTCATGTGGGAAATTACTTTGTGAAATAATGGAGGTGAAGGTAATTACTAATGTTTGGTTATCCCGACAAGATTCATCACTTTTATTGAGATGGTCATTGTTCAAGATGGAAGAAAACATAAAATTGCCTAGAAAATAAAAGAAAAATTCACTAGGCTCTGTGAAATAAAGGTTTATCATGAAGAAAAAATACATGGTCCACAAAAAAGTTACAAACATCAAATGTTTATATAAATTGTATACATTACACTATTGTTGAGACTATAAAAAAAAACATATATATAAAAATTATTATGTTGATTAATGTACAAATATGTATAATTACGTTGTAATTTCACTAGCACATCAAAGTAAAACAATGCCCCTGGCAAAGAGTATAAAGAGTTCATGTATATCTTAAAATAAAGTCTATACACAAAATATCATGCTACTAATTGGGTTAAAAAAAAACCAACTTTTCACTATGTGTGCATCTACACTAAAATTTTGCCTCATGGCTAAAATCCTAATTTCTAGCATGTTCCAGAAAACACAGATTTGGCCTTATGAATTTATATTTCAGTTTGACCTTCACAATTTGGTACATGACCCATTGTCTAATGTTAGATGTATTGCTGCTAAGTGTGAACAAAATATTTTCACAGTAAGGAATGAGTTAATTTCATTGATAAATCATAATTGACATTACCAAAGTTTTAATTGCAAATGCTAACTCAGAATTTTTTGAAATATGTCTAAGTTTTCCTAAAACTGTATAAAAAACTGCAATGGGTAGAGAAAAAAATCCTTGTTAATATAACAAATGAACACATTGTGGTACACGTAGAGTAAAACAATCAATAATTATGATATAAAACTTTCAATAAACCGATGTTTCAATTCTTCGTCTTGTCTGTAATCTCATACTTCTTCTCTCTGCTCTCTCTCTATTCCTTAAACTACCGTTTGTGAGGGGTGATACTGATCGTCTAAAATTATAACAAAATACAAAAGTAAATATTCTAAAAATACACAAGTAATGTATAATGATCGTATTTCACAATTGTTTTGTCATATTTTTGTCATGTGTGCTTCTAAAATTTTGGTAATAATTAAAGTTAACAAATTTTCAATGGATGATTGATGAGCAACCAATCAGATTATTTCTCGAAGACCAAAAGTCTAATTAGCCACACCCACTGACATACCAAATGTCATAAATTGTGGGTGACTTCAATCAGGACAATGCAGTTCACTGTGACAAGTAGATACATGTAGTAAATGTATTATTGTGCATTTACTGGTATTTTTTATTTTATTTTTGAAAACCTTAAATTATCAAAGTGGTATAAAATGTTCCATTTCTTATTTGGAATTTGATTTTGGGCACTGAATCCAATTTTCATTTGGATTATTGAGTAATAACCTGAATGGACATCTGTGTATGTTTGCAACATTTGCTTTGTAAGTATGCATTTTCAAAAAGGTCATTAAATTAGACTGTCATATTCTTTAAAGTTTCCATTGCCAAAGTATTCACCGGGCTGTTATCAATAAAACTGAATAGTTTCCTGTTTGATTACTGATCATGAATTGTTTCACCAGCCTTCATTACAATTACATATGCATCAAAAAGTTACTGTCAAAATTATGAGAACACCTTATTCTTTACTAATGTGCATAGATATTATAAATTATAATCTAGTCTCTCTAACTCCTCTGTTGTGTATACAAAATTAATGGTGTCATTCGATACAGAAATTTAAGACAGAGGGATTTTGATCCATGCTTGCTTCATGTACAATTATATCATTGAGTTATGTTACACTACCTGGCTTTACACCTTTGTTGTAATGTACAAGGTGTGAGCGTTGTTAATGCCTGCATGTTTGATGTTAAATCTTCAACTTCCCTTCTCAGTCTGGTGGGAGTTTCTACTGTTTGTCTGCAATTTTAGATAAAAAGCTGTTAAAAGCAGACCTACACCATAAAAAAAATCTTTAACCGGAAATAACAACATAGGATGTCAACATTTACATGCATGCAAACATATGTTAACAACAATAAAATGCATGCAAACATTGGGTATAAATATACATACATGCTAACATTGGGTGCTAATATTAACTAGCATGCCAACATTGGATGCCAATAATTACAAGCATGCCAACATTAATGCTAATATTTACAAGCATGCCATGATTATAACAGTTCAGGATTAGTTCTTTAGTATTTAGTATTTATGGGCACGTTTAAGGTAAAATGTAATGTAACTGTAGGATTTCCCATGCCAGTTCAGTATGTTTTTGTTTGGAAGTTAAACATAATGATATCATATGACTTTCCATTAGACATAAATCATAATGTTGTAGATCATGCCTTACAGTACTACAATGAAAATGCATAGAAACATTTTGTCAATAAATAGATATTGGCATGCTAAACCTGATTTACATGATCTTCAAATGACAGTATAGACTATAGTAAAAGAATATGCTTTAACCATTCAATCTGAATGACAGATCAGTCTAGGACAGAGTACACACCCACACTACAAAGATCAGTCTAGGACAGAGTAAACACCCACACTACAAAGATCAGTCTAGGACAGAGTAAACACCCACACTACAAAGATCAGTCTAGGACAGAGTACACACCCACACTACAAAGATCAGTCTAGGACAGAGTAAACACCCACACTACAAAGATCAGTCTAGGACAGAGTACACACCCACACTACAAAAATCAGTCTAGGACAGGGTACACACCCATACTACAAAGATCAGTCTAGGACAGAGTACACATCCACACTACAAAGATCAGTCTAGGACAGGGTACACACCCACACTACAAAGATCAGTCTAGGACAGAGTACACATCCACACTACAAAGATCAGTCTAGGACAGAGTACACACCCTCCATACAAAGATCAGTCTAAGACAGAGTACAGCCCCAAACTACAAAGATCAGTCTAGGACAGAGTACACACCCACACTACAAAGATCAGTCTAGGACAGGGTACACACCCACACTACAAAGATCAGTCTAGGACAGGGTACACACCCACACTACAAAGATCAGTCTAGGACAGGGTACACACCCACACTACAAAAATCAGTCTAGGACAGGGTACACACCCACACTACAAAGATATGTCTAGGACAGAGTACACACCCAAACTACAAAGATCAGTCTAGGACAGGGTACACACCCACACTACAAAGATCAGTCTAGGACAGGGTACACACCCACACTACAAAGATCACTCTAGGACAGGGTACACACCCACACTACAAAGATAAGTCTAGGACAGGGTACAAACCCACACTACAAAAGTCTGTCTAGGACAGGGTACAATCCCACACTACAAAGATCAGTCTAGGACAGGGTACACACCCACACTACGAAAATCAGTCCAGGACAGGGTACACACCCAAACTACAAAGATCAGTCTAGGACAGGGTACACACCCACACTACAAAGATCAGTCTAGGACAGGGTAAACACCCACACTACAAAGATCAGTCTAGGACAGGGTACACACCCACACTACAAAGATCAGTCTACGACAGGGTACACACCCACACTACAAAGATCAGTCTAGGACAGAGTACACACCCTCGCTACAAAGATCAGTCTAGGACAGAGTACACACCCACACTACAAAGATCAGTCTAGGACAGAGTACACACCCTCACTACAAAGATCAGTCTAGGACAGGGTACACACCCTCACTACAAAGATCAGTCTAGGACAGAGTACACATCCACACTACAAAGATCAGTCTAGGACAGAGTACACACCCACACTACAAAGATCAGTCTAGGACAGGATACACACCCAAACTACAAAGATCAGTCTAGGACAGGGTACACACCCACACTACAAAGATCAGTCTACGACAGGGTACACACCCACACTACAAAGATCAGTCTAGGACAGAGTACACACCCTCGCTACAAAGATCAGTCTAGGACAGAGTACACACCCACACTACAAAGATTAGTCTAGGACAGGGTACACACCCACACTACAAAGATAAGTCTAGGACAGGGTACAAACCCACACTACAAAAGTCTGTCTAGGACAGGGTACAATCCCACACTACAAAGATCAGTCTAGGACAGGGTACACACCCACACTACGAAAATCAGTCCAGGACAGGGTACACACCCAAACTACAAAGATCAGTCTAGGACAGGGTACACACCCACACTACAAAGATCAGTCTAGGACAGGGTAAACACCCACACTACAAAGATCAGTCTAGGACAGGGTACACACCCACACTACAAAGATCAGTCTACGACAGGGTACACACCCACACTACAAAGATCAGTCTAGGACAGAGTACACACCCTCGCTACAAAGATCAGTCTAGGACAGAGTACACACCCACACTACAAAGATCAGTCTAGGACAGAGTACACACCCTCACTACAAAGATCAGTCTAGGACAGGGTACACACCCTCACTACAAAGATCAGTCTAGGACAGAGTACACATCCACACTACAAAGATCAGTCTAGGACAGAGTACACACCCACACTACAAAGATCAGTCTAGGACAGGATACACACCCAAACTACAAAGATCAGTCTAGGACAGGGTACACACCCACACTACAAAGATCAGTCTACGACAGGGTACACACCCACCCTAACAAAGATCAGTCTAGGACAGAGTACACACCCTCGCTACAAAGATCAGTCTAGGACAGAGTACACACCCACACTACAAAGATTAGTCTAGGACAGAGTACACACCCTCACTACAAAGATCAGTCTAGGACAGGGTACACACCCTCACTACAAAGATCAGTCTAGGACAGAGTACACATCCACACTACAAAGATCAGTCTAGGACAGAGTACACACCCACACTACAAAGATCAGTCTAGGACAGGATACACACCCAAACTACAAAGATCAGTCTAGGACAGAGTACACACCCACACTACAAAGATCAGTCTAGGACAGAGTACACACCCACACTACAAAGATCAGTCTAGGACAGAGTACACACCCACACTACAAAGATCAGTCTAGGACAGGGTACACTTCCACACTACAAAGATCAGTCTAGGACAGGGTGCACGACCACACTACAAAGATCAGTCTAGGACAGAGTACACACCCAAACTACAAAGATCAGTCTAGGACAGGGTACACACCCACACTACAAAGATCAGTCTATGACAGAGTACACACCCACACTACAAAGATCAGTCAAGGACAGAGTACACATCCAAACTACAAAGATCAGTCTAGGACAGGGTACACACCCACACTACAAAGATCAGTCTAGGACAGGGTACACACCCACACAACAAAGATCAGTCCAGGACAGAGTACACACCCAAACAACAAAGATCAGTCTAGGACAGAGTACACACCCAAACTACAAAGATCAGTCTAGGACAGGGTACACACCCACACTACAAAGATCAGTCTAGGACAAGGTACACACCCACACTACAAAGATCACTCTAGGACAGGGTACACACCCACACTACAAAGATCAGTCTAGGACAGGGTACACACCCACACTACAAAGATATGTCTAGGACAAGGTACACTCCCACACTAAAAAGATCAGTCTAGGACAGGGTACACACCCATACTACAAAGATCAGTCTAGGACAGGGTACACACCCAAACTACAAAGATCAGTCTAGGACAGGGTACACACCCATTCTACAAAGATCAGTCTAGGACAGGGTACACACCCACACTACAAAGATCAGTCTAGGACAGAGTACACACCCACACTACAAAGATCAGTCTAGGACAGGGTACACACGCACACTACAAAAATCAGTCTAGGACAGGGTACACTCTCACACTACAAAAATCAATCTAGGACAGGGTACACACCCAAACTATAAAGATCAGTCTAGGACAGGGTACACACCCACACTACAAAGATCAGTCTAGGACAGGGTACACACCAACACTACAAAGATCAGTGTAGGACAGAGTACACACCAACACTACAAAGATCAGTCTAGGACAGAGTACACACCCACACTACAAAGATCAGTCTAGGACAGAGTACACACCCACACTACAAAGATCAGTCTAGGACAGGGTGCACACCCACACTACAAAGGTCAGTCTAGGACAGAGTACACACCCACACTACAAAGATCAGTCAAGGACAGAGTACACACCCACACTACAAAGATCAGTCTAGGACAGGGTGCACACTCACACTACAAAGATCAGTCTAGGACAGAGTACACACCCACACTACAAAGATCGGTCAAGGACAGGGTGCACGACCACACTACAAAGATCAGTCTAGGACAGAGTACACACCCAAACAACAAAGATCAGTCTAGGACAGAGTACACATCCAAACTACAAAGATCAGTCTAGGACAGGGTACACACCACACTACAAAGATCAGTCTAGGACAGGGTACACACCCACACTACAAAGATCAGTCTAGGACAGAGTACACACCCACACTACAAAGATCAGTCTAGGACAGAGTACACACCCACACTACAAAGATCAGTCTAGGACAGAGTACACACCCACACTACAAAGATCAGCCTAGGACAGGGTACACACCCACACTACAAAGATCAGTCTAGGACAGGGTACACACCCACACTACAAAGATCAGTCTAGGACAGAGTACACACCCACACTACAAAGATCAGTCTAGGACAGGGTACACCCACACTACAAAGATCAGTCTAGGACAGAGTACACACCCACACTACAAAGATCAGTCTAGGACAGAGTACACACCCACACTACAAAGATCAGTCTAGGACAGGGTACACACCCACACTACAAAGATCAGTCTAGGACAGGGTACACACCCAAACTACAAAGATCAGTCTAGGACAGAGTACACACCCACACTTCAAAGATCAGTCTAGTATAGGGTACACACCCACACTACAAAGATCAGTCTAGGACAGAGTACACACCCACACTACAAAGATCAGTCTAGGACAGGGTACACACCCACACTACAAAGATCAGTCTAGTACAGGGTACACACCCACACTACAATGATATGTACTCATTTAATTATTTTGCATAATAAATGTTTGTTCTTCGTCTAATCATTGTATGCTGAAATTTATTCCCCTTTTTCCTCATATTTCAATTATCTCTATGTCAACATAACATACAGTACATGATATATACCTAACATGACAAGCAGAAGAAAACAAATAAGCT
The DNA here is from genome assembly GCA_029721355.1 of Tegillarca granosa. Lineage (NCBI taxonomy): Eukaryota > Metazoa > Mollusca > Bivalvia > Arcoida > Arcidae > Tegillarca > Tegillarca granosa. The sequence continues at coordinate 5,411,186 of CM056607.1, read as the reverse complement.
ACAGGACCAGGAGGGTCGAAATGATGACAAGGGCTGCAACCCAAGAAGAGCCTCATCTGCTAATGCCTCCCTGGCCCTAGTCACAATAATATAAGAATTTATTCAGTGTGTGCAAAACTAGGAACTATACTTGTAATAAATATATAATATATAACAAAAGAACATCAATGGACATCAGAATAATCCTCCCCACCCTTTTCTGGTCCTAAAACCTATGACAGAGCACTTTTTTTATTTTATTATCTTTTTTTTTTTTTTTTTTTTTAGCAAAAGGGTGGTCTGATTAAAAAAAATTATGATAAATAATGATAAATTAAGAGCTGCAAAAATGAAAAAGAGTTAAATACATGTATATGTACTTCAGAGTAAGACTATTACATATATATATATATTTTTTTTAACTGCGAAAGCAGGATTTTTTTACACATGTACAGCTCCAACAAGAACTCTACACTTGCTCAATAATATCCAATATATTTTGGTACCAACCTTCTAGCTTGTATCATGTGTGAATTTGTTCTTATTCCACCATAGCTTCTAGTAGTGGGTGTATCAATATGAAATGGTTCATACAGTGACTTTGTAACAAACTGTTTAGGTGGCGTCTTCTTAGCTGTTTTCTTCCCACGTTTCTTAATTGGTGTTGGTGATAGAGGTCCATCATTCATTCTCATTCTTCTTCTTGTTGACATCCTAAATTTCTTAAAATATACAAACATACAGGTTATTAACATTCTAAGGCCAACAAAAAAAATTCTGTGTTTCTGTTCTCACATCTCAGAAAAAAAAAGGTAGGTATGTATTCAGGGATTTTTTATTCTCTTGCTCAACAAAGTTGACGAAGAAGACAAAATTTGGTTTGTCTGGCCTTTTATCCATTCAGTAAGATTAATGTTAAGATTTCAAATATAATGTATTTCTTTGATGATTTACATTGTTGTCATGAGACTTCATTTGTACATACATGATTGAAAGTTCCATGCATTAAATTAAATATTGGTAACTTTAATTTGACCTCAATTTCATGCTTAAATGACTTAAGTTTAATTATAAGATTTCAAAAATGATGTTTTCTTTGGTGCAATTCATTGCAAAGTCATAAAACGAGGTATAAACAAAATATCAAGAATGCTCTGTGTACTTAGATTAAATGTAGGTCACAGTGACCCATACTGATTTTCAATGACCAAGTTTAAAGCTGCATTAAGTTTTCCTAAGCAAAAAATTGATATGGTGCTGATCTAATTAATGATGTTCTTAATTAACAATGTTACATTTGGTTCAACGATAAAAGCTAGAATAAATACAGAAATAACAATAATCCCAGCAAGATATAGCATATGGGATCTAATATTAGAACATGGTTACATCACAAAAAAAACCGGGTCATTTAAACACAACTTACAAAATGGTGAAATAAGATGAATTAAACACACAAATTTATTGAATTTGTCATTTGTGACTTTATAAGGGATGTACATAACAGCATTGGGAATACATTTGGATATTAATGACGGACAATTAAATAATTTGTCAGGTTTCACCTTCAATTCATTGGAATTTAATTTAAGATTTCAAATATCTAAAATAAAGATGTAATTTTTTTTGTAACAGTGAAAGCAAGACAGGTTTGATATACTGACTTGTAACAAACATAAAATTTAAATGCAAAGATTAGAATTGCTTTAAATAAATAGTGAAGTGCAATTGTTAGTTTACTTTTATTTCAATTTTTCTATTCTTTGTCAGTTACAGTGCATGCCAGAAAAACAAGCCCATAACAATTTTAGAGAACAAAGGTAAATTTTTTTTAATATTTAAGATGTTTAAGAATAGTGGAAAAACATTTTTTTCTTTTGCCTTGGTAAAGTAGTTAAAAAAGTAAACAGAAACAAGAAACAAAATTAGTTTTACTTGGCCAACAGAGAACTCATTAATTTTACTAATTTGTATTGCAAAAAATAACTTAAAATGTGAATGTTTATACCAGGCTTTCAATGAATCATTAGATGCAGTTCACTGTTCTGCAAAATAAATAATCTTTGATAGTGCACAAGTGTGCATGACTGTGCAGTGCTCCATGTAATTAATACTGCATATGCAGATCTTTCTTATGGATTTAATTATCCAAACAGAAAATATGCATTTTTCTTGTGATGTTTATTCAAATTTTGAATATAAATCAGTATGCAAAATTTTTTAAAAGAGGCTTATAATTAACATATTACATAATACATTATCCAGACAAGTAGAGTTAAGCTGCATGTTGCATATATACCGGTATACTAAATGTCAAACTGACTTGTTAGATTTTGAAAGTGAGTCATACTCCAATACACATCCTGTGTACTGTGACTTTGTAATAATAATACTATTAACTCTATGTTGACCCCATTCCAGACATATTTAGTGTCAACTTCATTCACAAATAACTTGTCAGACTGATTCACCAGCCTTTTATTGCCAGTAACTTCCCGCCTGATTGTAACATTTTCCAGATTGTCGAAACAGATTAACGGAAGTACTTATTTAAATTTTGAAAATTTAAAAATTTGAAATAAAAATTAATATATTGTGGTTTTCTAAATTGTTAAAAAGAAATTGTAATATTTTTGAATATTTAAGTGAGTTTTCTTATTGAAGGGTCATAAACTGGTAAGATTTATTATATTTTACATTCAATGTCATGGACTTAAGTAAATAAACCTATAAGATCTGACACATTCTTTTAGCTAGAATACTATATAATTTATCCCTATCAAGCAACCTTATTTCATTTTGGGATCAGAACCTTCATTTATTAAAAACTTATTTTTGTAAGGTTGTGTTTTACTACAAAAACCCCCGAAAAGGGGTTAATTTAAAAAATCCAATTTACCTTAAAATACAGTATAAATAAGTACATGTACATATATTTTAATGTAGAAAACTTGATTCTACAATATATTAATTATGCACAAGTTTGTGAGTGACATGTAGTTTATATACAAGTATGTTATCAATGTGTTTTGTAAACAAAAATGACATCAAAAGAGATGTTAAAACAACTCTATCTTGTGTTTACATAATTGTTATCTTTTCTGTATTTAAAATTCCTCAGCAGTTGCATGTTGATTCCTTTATTGAATTTTGACAGCCCCTTAGGCAATCAAATACAGAAGTGTTGATCCTGTCTGTTCACCTGATGGAAGTTGTGAATAGAATCAACAGGTCAATAAAACAATTACAGTTACCGACATGGACCCCTATAATCAACACATTATATCCTTAAAGTTTTAATGTTTAACTTTGCATTCATGATGGAAATCAGGTAAAAATATAAACAAAATAAAATTTCATAAAATTTAAATATTATTTTCTGTAAAAAAAAAAAAAGAAAAAAAAAAAAAAAAAAAAAAAAAAGAAAACTTATGTTCAAACTTTCATTTCTTTGACTTGGTACAGACATGTTGATATGCAAAATACATACATAGCCAACTGCACAATGATGATGCAGAGACGCATGAATTTCCACCTATCACGAAACCAGACAGTTTTTTTTTAATGATAATAAAAATATGGTAATACCTGACGAAGAGTTCCAACTGCATCCCTTACAGATCTGGTTAGACTGGTATTTCTACGGAGTGGATAATCATTGTCTCTATTTTGTAAAGGATCCACGGGTTTCTGATTATGAAGATCACTGTCCGAATATCTTTCTTTGTGTTTTGGATATTTTGGAGTGTTGAAATAAGCATTTTCTTTTCCTTTTAAAATATTATACCGTTTCCCCACTTTCCAAGGTAATTTCATGGCTTTCTTTAAAGTAGACATTTTGTCCGTATTATTATTTTTTACTTGGGAAGCCATCGTTGATGATTCCGCGTACAATAAACTTAATCCTTATTCAAACAAACCGCCTGACTTGACCTCATTTGGTTTCCGGCCATCAAAACTAATGAAATTTGATCAGGTGACAGTCACGTGGAAATATTCGAATAACGTAAAATAAGGATTTCCACTATACGGTTTAGACTGGAATATGACTGATTACATTATGGAATACCGACATTAGCTTTATAATAACTTTTTCTTAAGTTTATCCACTCGCATCTGCATTTTTTCTAATTTAGACAGACCCCTCAAAAGTTTATTTTAATGATATAGTCGTACCAGCGACTTTTAAATATCGCCGACCGTAATATAAATCTATGGAGGATCTCGCTCTCATCATATGTAGATAATATTCTGTGTTTATAACATGAATCAAATGTGACTAATTCAGAATTTTCCTTTAAATATGTTAAATGTTTGATTTCCATGTTATTTATTTGTTTTATAGGATTAATGTACTCTCAACCATAAGGCAATGGAATAATTAATAACTGATTATACCGTCCACATGTTTCAAACTCTGACCGATAAAAATTGTATGTCAAGTTTTTTTTTCCAGTGTTAACACACACACACACACACACACACACACACACACACACACACACACACACACACACACACACACACACACACACACACACACACACACACACACACCGCGATTTGTTAAAAGTAGGTTCTTTTTAGCTTACTAGAGTTTTAAACAGTTCTTAGAGAAAATCAGCAAAAAATTTAAAACGTTTTAAATGCCGCTGAGAAGCTGTAATAAAAATCTACTAAAATGAAACTATGGAACATACTGAATTTACCATCCAGACCTTTACATCAAATCGAAATTCCATCCATGATTCTATTACATCACAGCCGTATACAATTTTTTCATTGCATAATGAAATGACGGTATGCTTAGTGACATTTAATTAAGAGTCGCTAGAGTGTACATGTGTATATATATGCAGACATTATATTTTTTTAAAAAATACTTATTAACAATAACTTCTGGTGTCTTTAATCGAAAATGTGTTTTCCCACTGTCCAATCGTGATAAGGAATCTTAAATGTTGACGATTAAAAGTCACTGGTGCATTTTAGAATTCAGAGAACAATGCTTTAAAAATAATATGATTCTTTTCACAAACTTTGATTGAAATAAAACATTTTACTGATCTAAATAAAGTTAAGTATAATTTCTTTGTCAAAGGAAAGGGAAATGCATATGGTGCGCTAGTATTTGAAAAGGATAAAGAAAGGAAAGTTGTTATGTTTTTCCCAGTTTTACAATCTTTATCTTAGTAACTTAAATTTTTTTAAATAAAATATACAAAAGTTTATAATATATAACAAGTATTTCTTATCATTTGTTTTAAAAATAAAACATTAAAATATAAAGCAATGGTGTGTGTAAAATAAAATTTGATTGTTTGTTAAAATTGTTTTCAAAGTATCGCGAGATGACGACATCGTGGAACTAACATGGCCGATATGGGGAACTTATGGGAAGGTAAACAACCTGCAGAAATAATATTTTCTACAAATGGAAATGATACGATAACGTTTTGATTGTTGAATAACATGCATGAAAATCATTTCAAAGTGACGAATGAAATATCTTTTAAACCATTATTTTGTCTGCCAAAGCTGATTAATTGGATTTACTTTAGATGTGGCACTTCACCTGCAGCTGTCAAATTCCGGTTTACCAGTTTCATTTTGGATTATTTAGAAATAATGTCGCACATCTATTTCAGTACCATACCCTAACACACAGCTCTCTCTCTCTCTCTCTCTCTCTCTCTCTCTCTCTCTCTCTCTCTCTCTCTCTCTCTCTCAAACACACACATACATATAGCTTGAAGCACCCTTGTCTGGGAATGATTTACCCATTGTTCCCATTTCATTCTAAAAATGGATTGTCCCATGAATAATCCACACAGTCAAGGTTATGCGCTTAATAGTCTGAATTTCCTCTGACCCTAACACACTTCATGCTTCAAGGCTATGTGTAGGGTCCAAACAATTATATATATATATATATATAAAAACAAAAACAGTTGGTATCGGAAGAAGTGCCATCTCTTTTCACTTCAATGAAAACATTAATGGAACTGCAGAAAAATTGCCAACCTCGATTGACAAGTGAGTGAATTATCTTCCAAAATACAACTGTTGTTGAATCTGAGAGTTTCCAGAAGCCAAGAAGTCTAATATCAATTCAGAAGAAGCTGATCTGAATCTCAAACTAGTGGCTTTGACATCTTGAAATATTTTAACATTTTGAAAGACAAATCATTGACCTATCAATTGAGTTAAGTAACCTTGCTACAGTTTTACTAATATTTTCAGTCTCAAGCAGAATGAGTTGGCACCCCTTCTGACGCCAGTATAAGAAAATCCTGTTTTTAATAAAGAAATTTTTCTGACTCTACACACAGCTGTCAGACATGAAGTGTATTAGAGTCGGAGGAAATTCGGACTATGCCCTTAAGTGTTCAAACCCAAGGTGTCTTTGATCCTGGTCTAACCCTTGCCTACAACTGGTTGACTTGGTACTATTGTAATGGACTAAGCAGCCTGTGATGTTTATCTGGACATTGCATTGAGTTTACCATCAGTCTGTAAACAACCTTTAATGCATATAATCATATATGTACAGGACTAGCACACCATATGGATTTGAGTTTAGAATAATCTTTGAGATTAATTAGAAAATATGGCTTAAAATATTTTGTTTTTCAGATCTTCGCAAACAGGCCAGGCAGTTAGAAAATGAAATTGACTTAAAATTGGTTTCTTTTAGTAAACTTGGAACAAATTATTCAACACAACAGGATTATGGAAGGTTTGTGATCTATTATACAGTTAGATAAATTATTACTTATAGTGAATTGTTGTTTTATAAAAACTGAATTTGAGTTTTCTTCATTTTCAGAATTGATAAATTTTAGCTGGGGTTTGAAGTTGAAGGCAGTCTAGAGGCCTGAACTTCAGCTTAATGAGTTAGAACCTACCTTTTTTAAAAACCAGTTTTTTTTTTATGCTGAGCTAGATAAAAGTTATCATTTTGTTAGTTGCTTCATATTATTTTTACACAGAGTAAAATATTGTCCATCTTATTCCACACAAGTGCCTAATAACTAAAAAAGATGCAAAAATCACTCCATTTGATGTCTGTATCTTGCTAATTTTAAATCTTATGCAGATGTTATCTTAATCTACCTGTACATTTAAATTTGATGTTGGTCAGATATAAGCAATTATGAAAATCATGTTTGGAGAATGAAAACTTACTCATAACTAAAATCCACTCGAACCAATCTTTAATTTCATGATTAACAAGTTAATTTAGTGATTGATAGAGTACTGATGTTTTTCAAAACCTACAAGTTATCTGAATTAGTAATTGATCGGTTACCTGGTATTTGAATTGATAACTAATTAGATAGTTACCTGATTTTATTAGTGCTACTGCTACAGCTGTTACTGCTGATCAGACTAACAGTTCAAGGTATGGAAGTTGGGGTTTTTGGGAAAGGTATTGTTTTATCATAAGGTCATGTTTTATCCTTATCCTGTTATAATACAGTCATACCTGTTGTGAAGACCACCTTAATAAAAGGACTAAAAATCTCCAAGAGACAGTACTGCCAACTCTAATGTGTCTATAAAGGTCATCAAAGGGACAGAGTCCAATAGTTTTTAAAGTCACAATTAATTATTAGATACAGGTTTCAAATAGCCCATAGAAGAAATAGAATAGAATTTCTCTGAGCTTTGCTCAGTGACGACCTTTTAAGACAGATTTCGCTGTTATCATTATTCATAATTCTTATAATTAGTGAATAAATCCCACATATTGGAGAGGGAATTGTGAAGCGTTCACATTGATGGACTCTACAAGAAGGTTTGACTGTATTATAAGCATTTATTTTACTGGTATTCTGTAAAACCATAAAAATTATTTTTCCATCTAATTAGCTAGCAAAGAACAGATATTCAAATTATTTCACAGAGCTATTTACTGTAAACAAAGTCCAAAAAGTCTGCAAAACCTGACATTTTAAAAGTAACCAATGCACCACCTAAAACTATTTATTTCCCCTTAAAACCTTTCAACAGCTACATATATATGTACTTGGCAAAAGTATCTAAACCTTTCAGTGCTTTGCAGTTTTGTATAAGATATTTTAACCACTGGTACACCAGAATACCAGTACATGGTCAATTTTATGATACATACATACATGTGTATATTCAATATATTATGTTACTTATTTCATTTTCATATTGGGTTCTGCACGTTTATAGATATTTCTCAGGATTTGGCAAGCATGCAATACAGTACTTTAAACAAAAGCTTGTTAGTCTAAAAGCTTCCAAGTGGAGATAAAGGCTTTTATCATAGCATGTTTTCCTAAACTTGATCAAATGATAGATTAGAAAATTTGATTTAAATATGAAGGGGGGGGGTATTAAAAAAATAGATAATGATTTTTCTAAATGTATGAAAATTTGAGAAATATTGTCTAAGTAAGTAATAGACAAGAAATTAATTTTTTTAAAAAAAAAAAAAATTTTTTAATAATTTTTGGAATTAAATGAAATCTGTTTTAGAGATGGATATACATGTAATGGTTAACCTTTCATAAATAATATAAAGGAATTGACTATATTAATAAATAAGTTTTTAGATTGACTAAGAATATAAAAGAGTTACTAAAAGTTTTTTTATATTATGGTTGCAGTATTTTGAGGGTCTGATTTGTGCCAGTATAAAATGTGATATTATTTATATACAGATGTGTATGGTTCTGGCCCAGTTTCACAATCATTCACTCAGTTGAGTGTACACTCAACTCAAATTCAGGAATATTCCAATATCAATTTTTAAGACATTACACAGTTAACATTGAGTATCTAATGTTATATCAAAATTGTTTAGTGTAGATTTGTTGAACAAAACAAAATATTGTCTCATAAAACTTAAATTTTTAAAATATTGATAAGAGATAAATAGGAATATTTGTGTTGAGTATTCACTCAGTTGAGTTAATGGTTGTGAAACTGGGGCCAGATCTATTACAATTTTCAGAAACTTTTTTGTTTCAATATTTATAAAATAAGTGAAAAAATCTTTGTATGGCTTTGGGTACATGTGCTTATGCTTATAATTATTTTGGTATGAATAATGAACAGGTAATAATACAAAATTAATAATAAAAATTCTGAAAAACCATTTTATATAGGATAACTTAATTATTACATAAAATTTGTTTGTACACTAATATAATATGTCTTCATGTTAAAATATCTTTAAAACCATCACCCAATCATATACATGTAGTATATGTGTAAACCTTTACTCAAATAATAGTTTCTTTAATGGTAGAATAATAATAATTGTTGTTGCCTTGCCAAGAACTCGCAGTCTCCTTTTGTAAGTCAGTTAAATTTTTAATCACACAGATGGTCAAAGCAACACACATACTGTATTGTAAAGTCAGAACTATAGCAATGTTATTAACATTTCCAGTGAGTCTAAAGGAATCATTACTGTAGATCAAGCTTCAACATCATAGAACTAGTAGTAATCTTGAGGTTTCAGTTTTAAATAAACACTTTATATTGTATATATAAAAAACCACATTATTGCCCAGAAGTCTTGGTGGCAAAGTGGTCTGCATTGCTGGTTTACAAACACAGTGCATCTCATCTCGTAGACTCAGGTCGGATTAAAGTGTGAGAATGTTTGTTACATGTAGTTCACTTGCCATAATGCAGTGGCTTTCTTTATCATCCCAAAACTAACTAACTCTTGATAAAAGTAAAAGAATTTTACTTAGGCATGTAACAACATTACTCCATTTAACACCATATCCCTTCTCTCTCATTTTCCAAAAAATTCCAGTGACCCACATGTTTATAATGCTCTCACTTGAGTTTTGAGGTATGAGTCCAGCTTTGATTACCAGAAGTAACCCACTATGATACCTTTGTTAGAGACTGTTTTTTTATGTAATACATACATTTTAGATATTTTATTATGTATTTTGTAGTGAATCTGCACCACTTATAAATAAATCCAGTAGTGAACACATGTTTGACACTATGGCTATGGAGATAGAACAGTTATTATCTAAGGTTTGTTAAAACATACATAATAAATTGTAACAGAAGAAGAGATTTTGTTAAAGGTTTCTGAGATTAAAATTACTGAATGGTGTTCAAACTTAAAGATTTCTCTCTCCAGTTAGGTTTGGTTCCCATTTGAATAGAACGTAATCTGAGAAAGTGTCACTTATGTCAGCCAAAGGTATGTCATTCTCCATGGACTTGGGTTTCTCTTTGAAAACAGATCAGAAATATTTATTCAAATACATGCTACATGAACTTTTTAAGATTAATTCTTGAGATGAATATATACATGTACTGCAGTAGTTTATTTTTTGAAAAAGTGGTCACTCTGTTATTGGGAGGTCAAGTTTGATTCTCAGTGGGGACTGATCAGATTTTAGTGTAACTTATTTCATAGTCTGTTTTACTTTATGCTTTCCAGAAAGTTTAACATGTTCAATTGTTCTGTTTTAGCTTCAGGAAGTAAATGACAGAATGGCAGATTTTACACAGAATATTAGTATGAGTTCACCAAGTGCAGCGTTATTACATACCCTACAGCGCCATAGAGATATCTTACAAGATTACTCTAATGAATTCCAGAAAACCAAAGCTAATATCACTGCTATACGGGAAAGAGAAGATTTGTTAGGGTCTGTAAGGCGAGATATTAGGTAATGTTTATAAATCTTACAAGTGTGACACAAATGTCACAATATTAAGTTTAAAGTATGGTAATTAGTATCCTACTAAATATTGATGAGGACAAAAACAATTTATCATGATTTTACATGTTTGTCTGTATGGCTGTTTGTAAGTCTGTACCTATAACTTGTTAGGCTGTGTAAGACAAGATTTTAGAGGTAAATTAATCTTACAAGTTTGGTATAAAGATAGTTATTACTTTTTTTCACCATCTTGTGCCATAAAAACACATGATATATGGAACCCAATATGTTACATTATGCTACAACTCGCATGCCCTTGTTTGTTTTATGTATTTTGTCATATACCAGTATACCATTTCATTCATATATATATATATATATTATATATAAATATATATATATATATATATATATATATATATATATATATATATATATATATATATATATATATACACTAGTATATATATATATATATATATATCAGGGGTTTGGAAACGGTCATATTTGCCGGACATGTCCAAAAAATTTTTTTGTCTGATGTGAAATATCACTAGTCGGACATTTTTTGTTAATAATAGAATTCAGTTAATCGGCTTATTGGACATATAAATAAATATGTTTGTCGGTCATTATTTTACTCGAGTATTGTTTGCTATCACCTGTCAACCATTTTCAATAAATACTACAGATATAATAATTTGGTTTTTGTTAATTAATCAGTTGGAATCCATGGTCTCAATCCATTCCTTTTGTTTCATCGTCCGAACCCTCATTAATTTTGTTGTTAAGTTGTTTATTTAGTAATCACATCGCTTGACAGACAGAAGCCATAAACAGCTGATTACCAGGGTTGATCCTTGAAGGTCATGGTCGTCGGACTATTATCAAAGAGGTTCCACGCGGGATGTCAAATAAGACTACAACGTGCATCGTATGGTCTTTGCAAACTTTGTAAATAAATAATTTTAAAAAGTCTAAATACAATCAAAGAGGTCTCGAAATGAGGTTCAGTAAAGTTCATGTAACTTCGGAAAAAGAAAATGCACGATTGTCAATAAACAAAGAAGGCGATCAAACCTTGTGTCGTCAACGTCGACAGTACAAAAATCGACACTATGTGGACACACGAGCCTGACCACATGTACCTACGTAAATAACCTCTATGTAGTAGTTAAATCCTTTTTAAAATCTATTTGATATTACAAATTAAAATCTTTTTAAAAAACATCGCCAATAACAACTGTGGTATATTTTTTTTTTGTTTTTTGTTTTTTGTTTTTTTTTGCTTTACACAGCATCGGTGGTGTGGTTGCCTTGAAAAAATGTCCGACACACCAGTCAAAGTTTGCCGGAGCCCTGATATATATATATATATATATATATATATATATATATATTATGGTGTTCATGTTAATTTTTCATTGAAGTGTTACTTTTTAGTATGTTGTATTTTGTGATTACAGTGCATATAAAAATAATTCTGGTTTAAATAGAAGAACAGATTTATATTTAAAAGAACATGACCATATAAGAAAGTAAGTTTTTGCCACAGTTTGTATATATATATATATTGATCACAAATTTGCCTCTATGGATGTTAAAACTGTAACAGCATCCATTCTTCTCACATTAAAACACTATAGTCACTGTGAGTTTTTGTAGTGGTGTTTCTCTGTTTTACATTCTCCTCACAAAAACAAATAAAAACCAAGTGATCCAAATGGTATGTAAATTGATAAGAAAATTCTTAGACCAAGCCCTTTTAAGTTTAAATAACATATGTGTTTTTAGGACTATTAATGTCTTAAAGTTGATTTAACTTGACCTACCTTCAAATTCATAGTGACACTGTGTAGTAAAACATTAAAACTGTTTCCTTTTATGTAACCAAAATTTTAGAATCTTAGATATTGAAAGAAAGATATTTGGCTCTAGGCTTTAGCAATGTTGACAATAGCATTTTACAATAGCAAAGATTTGGCATCTGGTTATTATTCTAGAAAAAAGGATTGGATTGGATTAATGTTGATTTACACCCCAGTCAAGATTTATTCACTAATACCATTATCAATTTCTGGGATGGTGGAAAGAACAGGAGTACCTGGAGAAAACGACCAATCTTTGGAAAGGGAATTGACAAACTTTTTTACACTAGGATGTACTCAAGTGGGATTTTGCTTAAGCTGTAAGAGGCACTTTGATTCATAAACACACATTTTAGACCACTCAGTCATCCGATGACTCATCGTGGCCCCTTTTAGAAGAAAGGAACAGTGAATCAGTTTACATTTAAAAACAATTGGTAGGATTTTGACAGATGACAAAAGATTTGGAGTAAAAATCAATGCTGTACATTTACAATATACATGTGCATGAAGAAATAATAAATTTAAATATTTTCTCTGTTCTTTTTTTTTTAGTTCTGAAAGAATGATTGATGATCAAATCAGGTTTGTTTATTTTGTTGTGATTGGTATTTGTATAATGCAGAAAAATATGTTATCAATATTGTGATTTGAAAAAAAACTGATGTTTTTGTTGAAACAGTTCTGTATTTTTATTATCATATACGTTATTTTTATTTTGATTTATGAACTGGTACGGAATTATCAAAAGTACTGTAAAAATAATAAAATAAATAAAAAAAAACGCACACACACACACACACACACACACACACACACACACACACACACACATATTATGAGAGTCTGGGTTTAAAATTTAGTCCATTTGACAGGTCTAAGATAGTAAATGTTTTGACAGACTTTTTATATGTTGTAATTTGACTTATAACATTGAAATTAAAATTTTGTTCGATTAGAACATCAGCATAATACCAAATATTGAGGAGATTTAAGTGATTATGTTGTTGATGTGTTAAACAATTTATTTTTAGTTTTTCATGTGATTTTTGTTTAATTTCTGATTTTATTTACAGTGTTGCAATATCTACAAAAGAAAATTTAGAGTCCCAGAAAAAAATGCTCGGTGGAGTAACACAAAAAATGAATAGTATAATGAGTATCCTTTTACTGTCACTCGGGGTCAATATGTGTAATGTGCAACCTGTTATCCTTTTACCGTCATTCTGGGTCAGTATGTGTAATGTGTAACCTGTTATCCTTTTACCGTCATTCTGGGTCAATCTGTGTAATGTGTAACCTGTTATAACAAAATCTTGAGTAAACTGAAAAGCTTTGTAAGTTTAAGATATGTTTAAGGACTTGTGATGCTGATAATATTGTTTTAAGATTACCTTAGTTGACCAAAAAAATCTGTCGTATCTGAAAAAAAATCTTTGTATGGGACGTGTTCCATTTAGAAAGATACTCATGTATCACTGTATCAGTTGATTAAGTTCTTGCTAGGATGGTTGGTGGTTCATATCCCAACTAGGTCTGTCCATGACATGATAAATAGGTATTCAACACGCCTAAAGTTTTGCATTTAGAAATGAAAGTCATTAGTCATTTTGATCAGACCTTGTTTGTGTCACCATAGCCATTGAACAATAATGATGCCTTATTTCTTATCGGAAAATTTGCATTTCAGGTGGTGGCATTATTTTAGACAAAGAAACTTTATCAAAAAGTAAAATTTGAGACATTGCTTCCTCATCTGGTGCTCAGCATCAACAGGACAAAGTATTGACTGGTTCACATTTTGTCAGTATAATAAGACTGCAGGAGTGGTATACTTGTCTGAGTCATACTATCTAAGGAATGATAGCACCTTAAAGTGCCCCTGAATATACCCTAGTACAAGGCAGACTATAAAACACATATGCCTATTTCAGACATCCTTAGAAGTAAATGAAGCTGCATTTGTCATAAAATTGCTGATGCCATGAAAAAAAAAACCCATTACAACCAACCGACTAATCTCCCAAATAAAAATAGGAAAGATTTTATTTTGAGAAGGCCTGTCATTATGTACATGTATGTCTGATAATAGCTTTCTATTGTCACTCAGGTTTTTTCTACTATTTTAGAACTGATAACCACAATATGAGTGAAAACACTACTTCACCTACCTCTACCACTTTGCCAATGAAATTTTATAAAACATTCTTTATTAGATTAATTTTTTTTTTCAAAATCGTTACATTTGCTTTACAGTTTAGGTACCATTTTAACACTAACAAGGTGTTCATGGTTTTGTGTAATATAATTTGAATATACATCTAGTAAAAAGACAAAAAAATGAATCATAGTTTTTCCTTAACATATGTCAGATCGTTTTCCTGTTATCAATAATTTGGTGCAAAGGATAAATTTCAGGAAGCGAAGAGACTCGATAATATTAGCAAGTGTGATAGCAACATGTATAATTATCTTATTGTTGTATGCATTCCACTAGTGATATATCATCATCAGTGTGACTTAGTAAAGATGATGTTTGAATGTGTGAATGATGTACTTTTATGTGGACATGTAGTTCATCAGTGTATCTAGTGATTCTCCAACAGCGTTATTGTTCCATGTACATGGAAATAGGGTTCATCCATTTAACACATGATACCTGCCAAATGTGTGAATGAATGCTGGATTTATCTAATCTTCATTATATAAGCAGTTGGATTAGAAGAATTATCTCTTATTCAAGTGGCAGACTAGACAAAAACTACTGATGGAACAGCTGGTTGTGATGTCATAACAGACCAGTCATTGAAGAATGCTTATCCAGTGAAACTGTTTTATTTGTTGGAAGTACATTGGTTGACGTTATAGCACATAATTGCAAGAAGATTGTAATACATGTGGTAAAATATAAACCAGATAACAAGACCTTTCATTATGACTGGTACTGGTATATGGTCTACATGTATTTGTATGTATGGGAAATTTTTTGTTCATTTCTAGTGGTACTTCTAAAGGAGGTAAACCAACTCTTAAATTCAAAGCATTTATTTTTACTATGTTTTTTATTTACTGAAAAAGAATGTTGACAATAAAGTGTGTAGGAACTAGGAACAAAAGTCTATATGATAATTGCTAGACAATTTATTACTACATGTACATGTATTAAAATTTTCAGTACATATTCATCAAAAATGGTGTGATAAAGTGATTTAACATGAATGTTATTTACAGTTGTGTTCTTTTTACCCAGATTGTGAATAAACATTTATTTGATCATGTTACATATAAGATCAGAAAGCCTTTTGCTATGTGTGTGTGTGTGTGTGTGTGTGTGTGTGTGTGTGTGTGCAGGGATTTTTCTGGCCACTCACATGGTCCGGTAAAGGGACCCATTCCCAATGCCAAAAAGCATACATTTTTCCCAATTTTGTAGGTAAAGATTCCCAAATGATCCTGCCTTGAGAGTCTTAAGAAAAAGTGAAAAAACTATATTTTTGGTGTAGTTTGTATATCTTTATAATAACCTGTATTTATGCACATTTTGATTTATACTCAATGAGGATCTTGTAGAATGGGAGCAACTCATGAAACAACTTTCTCAGATGTTTGTATTGAAGCCAGTCTATGAAGATATTGTGTTAATGTCTGAGTGATTTGGTACAAATGAGCGACTACCAGCATGTATCAAAATAGTAAATATTCCAGGCAAAATATTTGATGTGCTGACAATGTGAAAATTTTTAAAGTTTAATGAAAAATTTTCACATAATGTCAATTTTGTCAATGACTTTCCCAATTTCATCTCAAGGCCCCTTTCCCAAAATGGCCAGAAAAATCCCTGGTGTGTGCGTGTGTATCTTAACTGTTTCTGTAAAGCTCATTATTCTTGGAAATTGCACATAACATATATGACATTAGCGGGTAAAACAAATATAAGAAGTAACCTAATGATACATGAATGAACACATAGTTTGTATGTGTTATTACAAGGTGATATTTGTATGTATCATTGATAAGGGTTTTATATTGATACATCCTCATCATTTGTACAGATGGATTAATTAATTTAATTATTAATATACTACTATTTCATTTTTTTTTCATTAAAGCTGAAGGATGGAGGTTGAATTCTATATATACCAGTTTGGCTTCTAGATCTTTATTTTTACTTTTTACTTTGAGTTATCCCCCCTGAACAATCTTTTACAGTACATTGATCTTAGAATACCGGTGGTCTACCAGAAAAGGTTCTACTGTATATAAAAAGCTAAAGTCTCATCATAATTGACACGTACAGGTTTATATTAATTTAGCTTAATTTGATTGTTGATTCAAGTTTATTTTTTAAAGACATTTTGTTATATTATTGATGAAAACTTACGGTAATGCAATCTGTGAAACTTTGAACTCACATTTGATTAGTTGATTGATCTGATGTAAAAAATAACTTTTAGAGGTAAATTATAAACTTACAAAACAGGAGAAAATCTTACTCTTACACAGGAACACAAAAATTTAATAAAAAACTTTATATTATCTTACAATACTTTAACATTAACCAATTAAACTCATTCCACCACCATGGTCAATGTATCACAACGTTATTGTGTAATGCTGATTTAAACTATGTTGACAAAACCTACCAAATGTCAATTTAAATATTTTTTATTGGAATGTGAGTTTTCTCTAGACCAATTAGAAGCTTATGATTATTTATCAGTTTTGTTTTGCTTACCTATACATGTATATCTACAAGTGTGGAAATAATGTATAGTATAGATGGATACATATATAGATGTGTGAGATTAGTTATGTTTAACAACAACATGTAATCATATCAGATACATGTATTAATTTATTGTTTATTTCATTACACAGGGATTTGTATTATACAGTACTGTTACAAGTCCTTTGTGTTATGGAATTTTTCAAATTGCTTTCCTGTGTTAAATAGATCTTATTTAAAGACAATATCTGAACTGATGATTTGAAAGAAGTTTAAAAAATATGATTTAATTTACACAGCATCGGGAAGATTCCATGATTTAAATGACTTTTGGCATGGTTCTTGATTTGAGTATGTCTAAAAGTTACTTAATTATTTCTGTTAATTTTGAAGATATTTGTGTTGTTAGATTTAGCTTAACTTTGCAACTTTTTTCCATAATTTTAGCTCAACTAGCAGCTGAGCTTATGTCATAGCAAAGCATACATGCATATGTGTGCCCTGATGCCTTTATCTGTTTCCACATTTTACTTTTTGATTTTTTGACTGATTTAGTCTATATTTGAAATGTAAGAAATATACCAGGTTTTCAATTTTTTGTTGACCTAGTTATTTAGAACAACTGAGGTAAATTAAATGACTAATCTTTTGGTTGATGTATATTTATAATTTTTTATGGTAAAGCCGTTTGAATTCCAATTGCAAATGTGTTGAAAGAGTGATACAGGCCCAATAGGGCCTTTTTATAATCATTTTCTGTAAAATAAAACAAACACTAACCATTTTCATTCATTTACTAGCACATGTTCTTATTTTGTTTATTTATAAAAATAATTTCATTTAAATGACTAATCCTGTACATTATTCATACTAGAAGGTGTATTTTACCATTGGCCCCATGATATAGATTTTGTTCCCTAAAATTACTATTTGCCAACCCTGCTTCATTTGTTTTAGTCCAAGTTAAGATTTGATTAAATCCAAGTTATATCTTGGTTTCCTTGGACCGATTTTTTAAAATGAAATGCAACAAGTATATTTAACCAGTTTTTGAAAATATGGCCCCCTTTTTTTCCAGGGTTTGTGCCAGGAAGACCTTGTGAATTACATTGCTGGATTGAACACTGTATCACACACACAAACACACACACACACACACACACACACACACACACACACACACACACGGGGGATTTACATACACATTTTTTCCAAGTTCTGAGTATAGTCTAAACTTAAGTTGAGCAAACTTTGGCATTTGATTTATAATAATTAAAAGTTTCAGAAAAACTTAATTGCTATTAGATTTAAACTTCCATTAACAGACATTTTTAGTATTTTATACCTGAACAACTTTCCTAACAAATTTACAGTATTTAGGATTCAGTTTTGCTAGATTTAATTAAAAAAAAACATAGTGAAGAAAATGTTATGATTGATAAACTTTGGGTCTGATGCTAATTTTGAAGGCTAAATGAATTCAAAGACCTAGAGGGTTAGGCTTTTGGATCCATGTTGTAGTCATGAAATAGCCCCATATACATGTATTTACTATGATAATTGCAATTCAATTAGTTCTTCACAGGCAAACTTTGTGTGATAAATTCCAAATATGCATTGACTTTTTTCACTTGTAAGGATATTCCATCAAATCTGTAAGCATCTAGAACCATGATTAATTGTTTGTTCATTTTACTGAAGTGTTGTGTTCCATTTTTTCATTTTTTTCATTTAGAGATGTCTTATCTTTTTAATCCAGTTTTCTTGTAGTCGTTATAATAGTTGTATCATGCATATTTTTGTTTCTCTATGGGAACTTTTTTAAACAATATTTGTGGATGTGTATATATTTGGTGTATATGTATATAAGGGACCTGTCTTTCACATGATTATGAGGAAATAAGGCACTTGAACAGAGCTATGTCAAACCTTAGTGATTTCATAATTTTCTGTGTAAACGTGTATTATTCATTGTAAAATCAGTAATTTTTAGGAAATCATTGTGGATTCACATTAAAGCCTTTTTGGTAACTCTGTCATCATATCTTAAATATCATGGAAACACTGAAGTCATTATTTTGTCAACATTTGTTTTTTTCCTAGTCTGATATCTTAGAAATAAGAGTAAAAATTATTTAACTAAAAAAAATATGCACATGGGTAAAGTTACATCAACTAAGAACATGACATAATGCAGGTTAATGACGGAAACAGCTAAACAACATAAGACAAGAAAGGAAACACATATTGGGACTGATTATAAAACTTATTCCAATCCAACAGAACACTAAAATAAAACTTAGTTTAAATAAAAGACTAATGCACTTATGTTTTTATCAAGTTGTACTATTACTTGCTTTTAAGAATAAAATCTTGTGAAAAGATTACTTTGAGGATTATAAAATACCCGGTTTAGGAAAATTCTGAAATGATAATCACTTTGTCACAGTTCTGTACATTTATTTGTATATACATGTATACATAACATTTCATATATAAATATATATATATATATATATATATATATATATATATATATATATATATATATATATATATATATATATATATATATACACATGTATATATATATCATAACTGTTTATATAATAAAAGTGGTGATGTATTTTTCTTAAAATAAATGCTATTTCATTATTAAGTTATAAAATGCCTAAAAGATTGAAACATATGAACATTATGTATTATTGTAAAAAAAAAAAAAATGAAGAAATAAAAATCACTTAAAATATAAAATTATAAACTTATTTTTATGGTATTGTTGGTATTGTAGGCAGGTTCAAACATAAATGTATTGTTTGTCAACTGAAAATAAAGCCATTGATGCAGATTTGGCTTCAAGAACTAAGTCATTCATTAAAATTAATGATATTCTTCAAACATCAGCTTGATTCAATGTACTTTAAATGAAGTTATCTTCACTTGATCGGCAGATTAAAAACAATAATAATAAAACTAGACATTGTACAATGAAAGTGTGCGGCACACTGACAAACAAGTCTACCACCACCGCCACATTCCCCCCCCCCCCCCCCCAAATTAAGGAATTGCAAGAAAATGGATATGTATAATCTCCAACAATAAAACTTTGAGAGGGGCATTAATCTCTGATGAATATTGTTCTTGTTTATTGAAAACACTATATCATCTGAAAAGGCAGTTTTATTTTCTTCATGTGTGAAGTATTGGGGATAAAAACGGTTTAATATGTTTTTGGAGGGGCATTAAACTATGATAAATATAGCTCTTGTTTGCGAGTTGCGCAAAAAGTACTGTTAGCACAAATTTAGATTATGCTTGTTATCTGCAGAAATTCTTGAGAAAAATGTCGGACAAAATTTGGGCGCAAGAAAAGTAAGAAACAGTACAAAAACAAACAGATATTGACATATTTAAACCACTGTTTATTAAATTTAGACTGGCAGACTGGAAAATCCGGTAGTATGATAAAAGTATTTTTTATCTGATCTATTGCAATGAAATTTTTAACGTGAATCTAAAGAGATATGTCGACGCAGCAGATTATTTTTCATCACTGACCAGTAACGATAGTTTGTGAAATTTGAAAAAAAAGTCAATGGTCTGTTTTAGATTAGTGAAATAAAGACTTTAAAAGCATTTAAACAAAACAAATGAATTTTATATCTTTTATATTTTAGAATATAAAGTGTATATTATATAAATTATCATTAAGAATCCACTGATTTTTGTCTGATATCCGATTTCTCGATAAAATCCTCCCAATTCTGACCATCAAAATAATTAATATTTGAACTCTGGACTGTACCTTTATCCAGACAATGTGGCATCACACCTGTAGAGAAAACAAAACCTTAATATAACAGTCAAACAGTGTTATAAAAAATTAAAATGTTGAGTTTGTTTGGTGCGAGGTCAGTATTTGTGCTGGTTTGATCTTGGAATTTGGATTAAAAAACTTTTAAGAGTCAAACTCAATATATCCGCCTTAGTTTAATCAGCGGCATTCAAAACGGACAGTTTTTAATGTCGCTGGTTTAATCTTAGGAATAAAAACTATAGATTTATACTAATGTTATCAGTTGGAACATGATCTCGGGAACTAAAAACTATAGATTTGTAGCCACTCCATCTGTTCGATCGAGGGATTAACAAGAGGCTCATTAGTAATGAAATTAATTTCTGTTCATAAGTCTTTATTTTAATGTCCTTTTAATGAAACATTGAAACTAAACATCCATATTTCAGAGGTAAGGTCATACCGTCCTGACCTTTGAATAGTAACAAAAACTTAAAACCTGTACTGAAACACCATCAAGGTTAAAATTGTACGAAGGTCATAACAAAGCTAGAAATCAAATATCATTATCTCTGTTAAAGGTCAAGTTAAAAAAATGAAATTGTAGTTATGAAAATTCAGTCGATATTAAAGGCATTGACATTTAACCAATTTTTGTCCAAATTTAGTAAAATTGCTTTATACTCTACTAAAGACTAAGATCATAGAGTAGCACACTTTTCTGAAGAAAAAGATTTTTATCTCCTAGGTTACTTTGGCGTAGTTATGGTAGCCATAACAATATGAAATCTACTGAAAACTGGAATAAGAGAAGTCGTAAAATGTGTGTTCACACACACACACACACACACACACACACACACACACACACACACAGGAACATACACTTGCTTCATTATGCCACAACCTCACATGACATTTGGTCAGGTAAATTATAGATTAATGCTCACCGTATCTGTCTGGGTTAAGGTGTTTGTACTTACCGTATCCGTCTTGGTTTAGGAATTCTACTCGTCGTATCCGTCTGTCTTTAGTTTTTGTAATTACCGCATCCGTCTGGGTTTAGGGTTCAAGCTAACCGTATCCGACTGGGTTAAGGTTTATGCTCACTATATCCGTCTGGGTTTGGAGTTTTAATTCACCATATCGGTCTGGGTTTAGGGTTTATGCTCACCGTATCCTTGTGGGTTTAGGGTTTATGCTCACTATATCCGTCTGGATTTAGAGTTTGTTCTCACCATATCGGTCTGGGTTTAGGATTTATGTTCACCGTATCCGTATGGATTATGTTTATACTTACCGTATCTGTCTTGATTTAGGGTTTCTACTCACCATACCGTTTGGGTTTAGGGTCTGTACTTGATGTATCCGTCTAGGTTAAAGGTTTGTACTCACCGTCTCCGTGTGGGTTTAGGGTTTGTACTTACCGTACCCGTCTGGGTTTAAGGTTTGTCCTCACCCTATCCGTCGGAGGTCAGAGGTTTGTACTTACTGTATCCGTCCGGGTTAAGAGTTTGTTCTCACCGTATCCGTCCGGGTTTAGGTTTGTGCTTACCGTATCCGTGTGGGTTCACCGTATCCGTCTGGATTTAAGGTTTGTACTCACCGTATCAGTCTTGGTTTAGGGTTTATGCTCATCGTATTCGTCCTGTTTAAGGGTTTGTGCTCACTGTTTCCGCCTGGGTTAAGGGTTTGTACTTACCGTATCTTTCTGGGTTTAAGGTTTCTTCTCATCGTAATACGTCAGAGTTTAGGTTTTATACTTACCGCATCCGTCTGGATTTAGGGTTGAAGCTCACCGTATCCGTCTGGGTTTAGGGTTAACGCTCACTATATCCGTCTGGGTTTAGAGTTTGTACTTACCGTATCCGTCTGGGTATAGGGCTTATGCTCACTGTATCATGTGGGTTAAGGGTTTATGCTCACTATATCCGTCTGGGTTTAGAGTTTGCTCTCACCGTATCGGTCTCGTTTAAGGGTTTATGCTCACCGTATCCATGTGGATTTAGGGTTAATGCTCACCGTATCCGTATGGTTTTGGTTTATACTTACCGTATCCGTCTGGATTTAGGGTGCTCACCGTACCGTTTGCGTTTAGGGTCTGTACTTAATGTATCCGTCTAGATTTAGGTTTGTACTTACCGTATCCGTGTGGGTTTAGGGTTTGTACTTACTGTATCCGTCTGGGTTTAAGGTTTGTGCTCACCCTTTCCGTCGAAGTTCAGGGGTTTGTACTTACTGTATCCGTCCGGGGTAAGGGTTTGTACTTACCGTATCCGTCTGGGTTTAGGATTTCTACTCACAGTATCCGTCTGGGTTTAGGGTTTGTGCTTACCGTTTCCGCCTGGGGTAAGGGTTTGTACTCACCGTATTCGTCTTGGTTTAGGGTTTATGCTCACTATATCCGTCTTGGTTTAGAGTTTGTACTCACCGTATCCGTCTTGGTTTAGGGTTTGTACTCACCATATGCTTCTGGGTTTAAAGTTTGTACTCACTGTATCCGTCTTGGTTTAGGGTTTGTACTCATCGTATTCGTCCCGTTTAAGGGTTTGTACTCACCTTTTCCATCAGGGTATAGGGGTTGTTCTTGCCGTATCTTTCTTGATTTGGGGTTTGTAGTTTGTAATCACCATATGCTTCTGGGTTTAAAGTTTGTACTCACTGTATCCGTCTTGGTTTAGGGTTTGTACTCATCGTATCCCCATGGGTTTAGGGTTTGTACTCACCGTATCCCCCTGGGTTTAGGGTTTGTACTCACCGCATCCGTCTGGGTTTAGGGTTTATACTCACCGTATCCCCCTGGGTTAAGGGTTTGTACTCACCGTATCCGTCTGGGTTTGATCTCGGGATGTAAAAACTCTGAACTCCACAAGTCTTACAGAACATATGTTTAGCTTTGTGTGTGTTAAATGTGTATATTGTTAAACTCTCCTGACCCTGTAATATATAAGTTCTATTACATAATGCATGCTTCCTTGAAATGTTAAAATAATTCAACATGAACATACTAGTAGTTTATAGCTGAAGATACGCATAGTACACCGTCAAACCATTAAACTTTGAATTGTTTTTGAAGTCCATACTTAAATTTCGTAGTTATGTGCAATATAAGACGCTCCATCATCTGAAGATGAGTGCGTTTGAGTGTAAGGAAAACAATAACCGTTTTTGAGCTGTTCCTTATGTGAATCTCTATATAACAACACAGACTGTTAAAAGGCCTCCATATTTTATAAGGTTTACATACTGTTCAGTCACCCTAAATTTGCACCATTTGTGTATAATTTACCCAAATCTATTTCGTAAAATGAAATTTTGCAATATCCAATCCATTTTAAATTTACTTTAAAATATACCATCCTATGAGCTTTTATATCTGGCTAGTTTTTTTCCTGAGTTGAAGTATTGTAATACTGCATTTTTCTGAATGTATTTCACGATAATTTTTTTTTAAAATGCATTATGACAGTATTGATTTAAAATAAGATGTATTGCGAAAACAGAGTGCTTGCAAAATGTGATTGACAGTACAGATATTTCTATACGGATCATTTACACACCTGTAAAAGTTTGAATTTTGAGGCAGGCACAACAAAATGTCTGTTTTGTTTCTTTTCACATACTACTGCAACTAAAACAAACACAATAAACGTATAAAATAAACAGTTAAACTTGTGTGAGGCAACTTATGACACATGAACCGTCAGTTTCAAGGGTGAGATCAGGTGCTCCGAAAGCGTAAAATGTTTCTATTCCTCTATCAAAGTAAACACTTGTACTAACTAGTTTATAAACGAACTGCATGATCAATTTTATTAGACCAGTAATTTGATCGAAATTCAACATAAATTATACAACATACTCATTTTTGATGCAAAAGTATCTGAAATTGATGTATCACTATGTACAATAGCAGAATATTTAGAGGCAAGGGGAAATCGTTATTAGTCTAGGCTCAACCCTTAATTGTTATTAATTTATTGATTCATTTGTAACATTTTTATGTAACGAAACACTGTTCTGAAGCGCGCGCGTGTGTGTACGATTAGTCAACTATTTTTTTTCTCGTAAATTCTTACTTGCAGTCGTACACTTGAAGATGTTTAGGCGCCATAACTTCAAATCGTACAGCACCGCAATGACAACCTCCAGAATGTTTAACTAAGTCGTCTGGTTCAGCCATCCTGCAAAACGGAAAAATAAATACAATGCATTCATAATAAAATATATTAAAATAATACAATGAGAGTTAACAATAATTATTTCTCTCCTCAACTTTCAGGGGTCTGGGTGTCCGAATGGTCTAAAGTACGCGCTTACGTATCACGGTGTCTCTCACCGCCTACACTCTGGCAAATTCTAGCGTGAAAAAGAGTGATCATAGGTCAAAAGTACAAATCAAATCATGAAATAAAACAAAAAAATCCCGAGTGGCAATAAGAGAATTAAAACTGCAGGTCGAGCTAATTCCTCCAACTTTATAGACAAGACCTTTATCCCACTTGTCATATATATATATATATATATATATATATATATATATATATATATATATATATATATATATATATATATATATATATATATATATATATAATTTTGAATACATGTACTTACTCAAAATATATACTTATATACTTTTTTCTACATATATAACATCATTTATTTAATTCCTCTTAGAGAGATACATTGTATGTAATCACATAATCATACAATAAATAACTTAATTAAACAGTTTTATGTACATCTTAACTAATAATACAAAGTGGAAAAAAAGTGATATAAATGGAACACAAATAAAGTAACATAGTTAGTAGTTATATATTGAATATTTCAGGGTATTCAGTCTATGCTTGACGATGCATATCTATAAAGACGTAGTAGACGATCCGTGAATTTAACACAAGCTGTTGTCCAAATGCCTAATAGATCAGGGTCAATGTTTACGTTATATTAGTACGGGTTTCAGTATCACTGCTGCAAAAATATTCAAATAGAGTTCTGTCAAATCTTTGAATTGAGCTGTAAAACGCATTACGAGAGTTATGAAAAGTTGGACAGCTGCATAATAAATGCGTAATCATATCACAAGAGAAGTCCAAGGTGCAGAGAGTACAGTAATTATAATTAGATTCCATCGGCAAGGCCCATATTCTAGCGACTGAGAAGGCTGTACGTAACTGAGCAGTTGATTTAGCATATGTCCAAATGTTCGCCATAGATAGGTTGTTGTTATGTTCTATTCTGCCGTTATATGATCTTTCTTAAAATTTTAGTGGAGGGTTGAAATATAGGTCGTTTTATTTAAAACACCGGACCTTCTCTTAATCCATTTTGATAAGGTTAACAAAATCTTCCATAAAATAGTAGGCCATCTGGCACATTGTTTAGTTCCAATGTTGCATATTTTGTTGTGAAATCAAAATGAATTTCTCAATGAAGGAAGACTCGCGATCGGTACTAGTATTGCAGTTTGCCTCCGCAGAGGCTTTGCTATTACTGTTAATCTCCTGTGACATTTTATCAAAAATGTTCTGTCTGGCAATTGTCTTAACCTCAGTTGAATTTTGCGACTGTTTTTCAGGTGCACCCGAATTATCGTCAGTCATGTCGCTTACTCCCGAGACATTGGCCTCCATATTTGTCTGTTCAGAGACAAAGAATAACTCAAGGGGTAAGGCGTAACAAAAGGATTTAAATGCATTGATGGTCTTTGTTATTAAGGAGCTATCAGGCGAGTTTAAACCTTTAGAAGAATGTACACTAGTTATTCCTCTTTGAACAATCCGATCATCATGATATAAAACGAGAGAGAGAGAGAGAGAGAGAGAGAGAGAGAGAGAGAGAGAGAGAGAGAGCATTCACCTTTCTTTAAAAATTGATATCAGCGTAGTTTTAGGCTTTTAAACTAAAGCAAACCTTTGCAGTTATAATTTCTTATGAGACGTGTTTTACTCACCTTTGTTCCTATCTAGGTCACTAAATACTCGAGTTACTTCCGTTTCGTATAAAACGTTTTGTCAGTAGAATTAAAACATTCATATACCCATGGTTCATATACCTGATGATATTCTTTTTGTAAAGGGATAAACCTTAATTAAACAAGAGGCCAATGGGCCTTAACGCTCACCCGAAGATACTTACCAAATCATTTGGAAAGTACAATAGACAATAACTGCAATTACAGAAACCTTTCATTAATCATAGTTCATTTATAAATCGCTAAACTAAAGTACAGTGAATAATTTTCAGATCATTAATCATTTCAGTATACTTATAAAGCTATGACATTGATCTTTAAATCCATAATCAAAAACCATATATCCAAATTATATATTATAATATCTCTATGGTCTAGAAACAATATTCAAATATACATGCCTATACAAAAACTTTACAGTTACCAAGATAATTCACAATTTCAATATACTTATGCAACTATATGACCTTGACACTTAAACCTATGACCTTGAATCATGTAGCAAATTTATCAATACCAAAATATTTTAGTATACATGCTATACAAAAAGTTACAAAAAGGCGTCCAAGATAATTAACATTTTCATTCTTCAAATGCAGCTATATAGAATTGACCTGTGAATATATAACCTTGAACGATATATCAAAATTATACCCATATCAAAACCTACAACATTCTTATATACATGTATTTAAAAAATGTTAATTATCAGATATCTAATAATTCTCATCTTCTTATACAATTATGACCTTGACCCTTGAAACCACGAATTTGAAATTTATATCAAAATAACTGTTGTATACGGTGGCATAGAGGTGACATGAAATATATTTTTCATATTACGTGCGCACGTATTACTCTTTACGTGCGCAGGTATTAACCTATTACGTGCGCACGTAGTAACCATTACGTGCGCACGTATTACCTTTTACGTGCGCACGTAGTAACCAATACCTATAAGTAATACGTGCGCACGTAATAGGTTAACCAATACGTGCGCACGTATTACCTCAAGCTCCGAAACAGCGTCAACCTCCTAGCTCCGTATGTCACGAGGTAGACGCTGCAGACAGCCCTCAAAAAATTTTCACGATTCGTGAAAATTTTGGAAGTCGTTTTTTAAAAAAGTTTATCTCTTCCGAAATCACCGTTTAAAAACTATTAATCTAAGTTTTGTGGTCTTTTAAGTTTAATCAATACCAAAATACGATATTCAGTACATTGAATTTCTGAATTTTTATGATGTTTTGAGGGGATTATTTCTTCTTCCGTAAATGTAGTAAAAAAGTTTTGTGCGAAACTAAATCTCTGGATAAATTGCCAAATAATGGACGGAATCCGGCGTTCCTCGCAACAAGTTTACATCTATATTCGTTTTAAACAAAAACAAAATAGACAATTAAGGTGATTAAAACCCGATAAAGTACTTGTAAGTCTACTTGTATGATTGAGATAGTTTCCCATGTTCGCTAACTCTATAAGAATGGAAATATTGACTACATTAGGCCTATTATGGCACCAAACAAAGTCGTGTTGTACATCCCATTGAGATGAGGACCTCGGTATCCAAGTGGTTACGTGCATATTGATCAAAGTGCCTCTCGCTGCTTAGGTTCGAATCTCGCTCGACAAATCCTAGTGTGAGAAAGTTTGTCAGTTAGCTTGCAGAAGGTCTGTTTTCTCGGGGTCAATCCCAGAACTGACCGCCTCGATACAAGTTAATTTTTAGCTGTTTAGTTTTAACACCATCGGTCTACTGAATATGGTGGCAGTATAGCACAATGTCTAATCTTTTGTGAGTTAGATTCTAGTGATAAGAGTTGTTTTATATTGAAAATAAACTCCAACAAAATCGAGACTCAAACCCACCCATCAGTTGGTAGAGTGCTCGTACCGTAAGTTGGAGGTCGTGGGTTCAAACCCCTGCCGGGTCTGACCCAAGACTTTAAAGTGGATAGTGTCTGTTCTTTCGCCAAACACTCGGCATTACAGAATGAAAGTCGCGGTTCTTTCGCATGGGAACTTAAAATAAACAAGGTCGATCCCATGTCACGGCGTGGCTCGATAAAGAACCCTGCTGTATAATGCCATCAGTGCAAAGCACCAGCAAAATTTCTGCACTTTCGTCAATAGCTGGCAACATCTCGATATAAGTGAAATATTCTTGACTGGGACGTTAAACACCATTACTCAACTCAACTCAAACCCACCCAGATCTTCTTGATTTATCAAATAACAGCGAGGTAATACTGGTGGTGTTAAACCAACAAGAGTGCAACCCCTACAGTATCTCATCTGGTGAAGTGCTATGTGAGAATTCAGTTTAAACCCTGACCAAACTTAACATTTAGGTTGTGTCTGTTCTTTACGATGGCCGATAGCGGCCAGGCAACAATGAAGCATTTTATGTATGATTATGTACCATGGTACACTTTTTTGTGGTACACAAACACGACTCTTTTCATGTGTTTGTGTACCATGGTACACTTTTTCATGGTACACAAAAACGACTCTTTCGGTATGTTTGTGTACCATGGTACACTTTTTCATGGTACACATAAACCGACCGTTTAACATAAACGAGTCAAATCTTATCTATGTATTTGTCCTTTATTTTCAGCCCATAACGGCCATCTGGCAAAAACAACGTGTTTTATTTTCTCTATAAGGTATTATTTAATGTTAAACAAGGGGTAATAGGGTTTATCAATTTCACACTGGTTATCTTCTTTGTGATGAAAGGCCTGTACAGTAATACCGCGGTATTACTAAATAAACAATATTGTAAAAAGGGCGACATATTAATCTTATTCATAACCATCTTTTTTTTCCACATTACATGTTCCGCAAGTTGAAAACATATATTCTTTATTTAAAAAAAAATTTAAAACATACTTAGACCCCACACGCGTAAAGTCGTGATATAATTATGAAATTTGAAAAGTTATGAAACTCTCTGATAAATCTTTAAGTAAATATAGGCTCTCACTAACTAAAAGTATTAGTAGAAATTAACCAAACCTTACAAAATATTAAATATGCCTTTATTTACTACAGTGATTACTTATGATGTTCTGCATTTTTGAAAATTTTAATGTTTTTTGTTGTTGTAAAGGCTACGTTTAAAAATTTAGTGGGCAGGGTTTGAACAATAGATGGATATGAAGTAAATAATGTTGTTAAATCATTTGTTATAGGGATCAAATGCTATTAAGTTTTTCATCGTTTAAATGAAAAATACATTTTACAGTTATAGTTACATAGATGATCTCTATTTTTAATTAGCTTTACAAACATACAATATGATTTTTTAATAATAAAGTACAATTTTTATTGAAGTACAAGTAATATAATATTAAGGCTATATGAGCCTTATCGTAATTGAACAAACACATTTGTCTCTCACCTCTGAATACTATAATTTTATAGAGCGTTAGGACCTCTGAACTTTAGTTTTGTTAAAACATGAAATTAACAAAAAAATCGAATTATGGTCAAATGCTGTATGTTTAATTGTGTAGAATGCACTTAATAAAACCATAATGAAATTTATTATTATTATTATTATTATTATTATTATTATTTTACTGATTTTGAATTAAATTTTAATCACTTGAATAACTTATTTGGAAATTTTAAGTCTGTGAACTGAAAGAAGATAGGGACCATATAAAGTATGGTTAAATACACCACATCATAATCTAAATTTTAAATCTAACTTATGGCAGTATTTTTAGCAAATCTGAAATTCTTAATCTTAGACTATTTGGTTTCCGACGATAGATTGTATTAGCCAAAATCAGCAATAAATATGAAACTCGGCATTAAATGATAGATTCACCTTTAAAATTACCATTTCAAATATTCAAATATTTTTCAAAATGTTTAAAACGGTTATTTTTTATTTTCATGCAACCACTATAAATAGGTAATGCACAATCCAGCTTTTGACATGCATGTAGGTAATGCCGTTTCAGGCCCGTAGGCAGATATGATAGAAAAAAGGGGTGCGATTTTGAAGAATATCGTCGCACGCAAACGCCTTACTGGGGGGGGGGGGGGTCTGGGGGCATCCCCCCCCCGTGAAACTTTTGAAAATGAAATGCAAAATGGTACATTTTGGAGTATTTTAATGAACAATAAATTATCAAATATGATGTATCTAAATGTTTTAAATTAAACAAAATTAATGTTTTCAAAACGATTTTTAAGGGTTTAATAGTGGTAAATGATTTTCAACGAGGCTTTTACAGTGCCTAATTGTTTTCAAAGGGGGTGCGTTCGCACCCCCTCTGAATACGGGCCTGCGTTTAATGATAACTTCTCATTCAGAATATATATGAATCTTGAATTATATCAATTAAAATTAAAAGACATGTATAATTATAATTGCAAATGAACCAGATGGCAGATTCGGAATGAGAGAGAGAGAGAGAGAGAGAGAGAGAGAGAGAGAGAGAGAGAGAGAGAGAGAGAGAGAGAGAGAGAGCACCTCGTTAGCTGTTGTGTTCTCTCGGAAGTAATTTTTTTTGTCTAAACACAAAGAAATTGCATTGCAACTCGGTTTATGTTTTGATATAAACCACTAAACATTCTTTTCTGGTTAATTGAAAGGTTGACAAAGGTTATCAATGGTTAAGTATACAGTTTGGGTGATAAAGTATTATACGATAAACTCAAATCCTCTGTAGATAACTCATTTTATTCGTGTTTATGTACCATAGGTTTGGGTACCGTTTATGACACGTTTATGCCTGGCTGTTATCGGCTAAATGGACAAAAACAAGCAGAAACATACGTTTTTGTGTAACATGAAAAAGTGTAGCATGGTACACAAACATACCTAAAAAGTCACGTTTGTGTACCATGAAAAAGTGTACCATGGTACACAAACATACCAAAAGAGTCGTATTTGTGTACCATGAAAAAGTGTACCATGGTACACAAACACATAAAAAGGGTCGTGTTTGTGTACCATAAAAAAGTGTACCATGGTACACAATCATACATAAAATGCTTCATAGTTGCCTGGCCGCTATCGGCCATCGTAGTTCTTGAACTTAGCATTTACAAATTAAACTCCTGGATCTTTTCAAAATGAGACCATTGAAGAATCCTTCCCACACATTGCCCTGAGCATGCTTACATGAAAAAAAAAATCCACCTTAAGCTGTTGATGTCCCAATGAATTTTTCTTTACCTTGGACATAAAATCATATACAATCAATCAGCCATCAAAATTGCTTTAATATAGGTCTAACATAGGGAAAAAAAAGCTGCAAATTTCATCCAGAGAGTGAAGTGTTTTCTCTTCATAAAATGTCTCTCAATTCACAACTATTACAGCATGATCTGATACCTACAGAAACCCAGTTATCAGGTTCACTTCATATACCTAACTTTGTCATATTCTTATACAAAAAAGTAAATAATAAAGGTGAATATTGATGGACTGTAGATGAAGTCTGCTGGTTGTTTTATCAGACATTAAAAGTGAAGTCTCCTCTCTTGCAATATTAGTTCTAACTGTTAAAATGACCATATTACAAACTATGTAAATTGCTTATATTTATAGAGATAATTTCTTTAATTTTGGTCTCTTTACATGGTGATGTCTAGGTATAAGTGAAAATTTGTGAATGAAATCTACATTACTTAAGCACCCTGCATTGGGAAAATATTGACATCGATTTTTTTACTTATACATGTATAATTAATTCACCTTACAAAATTTTGCTGATATTTACCCAGTGTTAGGTTAATGAATTCAAAAATTCAACTTCCCTAGACTGATAATTGATATAGGGTAAAATGGTAGATATCATTAGGGTCCATTATAACAAGATTTTACTTTAAATCCAAATCATTGAGGGGCTTTAAGAGATGATGTGGTATTGGCTAGTATGGAACTTGTTACCGTTATTAGTTATGCTTAATTTACCAAAATGGACTGTTTTATCATTTGAAACAAACATTTTGTGTCAAAATTGATTTTTTAAAAATTACCTATATCATGAGTTCTGCATTTCTACTTCTATTCTATAACTTATTACAACACACTAATTTTTAGTTTGGTTTAGTAAAGATTTCTTTTTTTACAATATTTCATCATCATCATCATCATCATCATCATCATCATCATCATCAACAACTTGATGTGATTTATAGGCATAGTAAACAAGAGGGCCATGAGGCCCTGGGTGCTCATCTGAGTTCAATTTGCATTTAAGTCAATTTTGATATAAAGTTTAAAATAGAATTTTAACAAGAGTTATTCAATAATTTGAACCAATGACCTTTTACCTATTTGATTTGACCTAGTGACCTGCTTATAAACTTAGTATGGCACACATACAAACTTCACCTAGCTTTTGTCAAGAGGATCACTGTGGCTATGTTCAATGATGACTGGATATAACTGTGGCTTGTTAAAAAAGGGCTTTACGTGATTTGACCTATTGATCTACTAATTGACCTAATATCATCCATAAACAAACTTGACCTTGGTCTTGTCAAGAGGATCAGTCTGAGCAAGTATGATGAATTTCAGAATAAAAATGTGAATTAAAGGATGTATTCAAAGTATTTTCGTGTTTTGACTTAGTGACCTACTTATTGACCCAACATGACCTATATTCAATCATGACTTAGCTTTTGTCAAGTTGTTCAATCTGAGCAAGTTTGAAGAAGATTTAGCAAAAAATATGGCTTCTACAGTATCAGCATGGTTTTTAAGGATTTGACCTAGTGACCTACTTTTTGACCGAACATGACCCATATTTGAACTTGACTTAGCTTTTGTCAGGGGGGTCATTGTGGCCAAGTTTGATGTAAATTGGATAAAAGCTATGGCTGCTAGAGTGTTAACAAGCAAAAGTTGACACACGACAGACGACAGCGGAGACTGATCTCTCATCGCGTATTGATCTGTGAAAATAGTACCGCGATCTAAACTTCAGAAATGTTCCGAAGGGCTGTCTGCAGCGGTCATAAAAGAGGTACGAATGTTGGCCGCTGTTCGGAGCTTGGTATTACCTATTAGTAATACGTGCGCACGTTAAAGGTAATACGTGCGCACGTAAAGAGTAATACGTGCGCACGTATTGGTTACTACGTGCGCACGTAAAAGGTAATACGTGCGCACGTAATAGGAAAAATATATTTCATGTCACCTCTGTGCCACCATAGTTGTATCAATACCTACAACATTCTAATATACATGCCTATATAAAAAGTTAATAATTTTCCAGACATATTAACAAATATACTATTTTAGCCATTTCCCCACTAAGTGACTTGCCATTTCACCATTTTTAGCCCCATGATTAACATATGTGCAAATCTGAAACTAGATGACCAAAGAATGTTATACATAAGGTATATCTCTTGTGTATTCAGAGGAGAAGATTTTTAAATTTTTTTACCCCCACCCTTTACTGGAAGATAACTCCTTAATTTGTGCAAATCTGAAAAGCCTTTATCCAGACATGATGGATTTGGTCCAGGGGTTTTGGAGGGGAAGATTAAAACGTCAAGTTTACGCACGAAGGACGACGGACGACGGACGAAGATAGATCGCAATATCTCATCTTAGCGTTTAGCTCAGGTAAGCTAATAATTCAAAGCACAAAAGTACATATGCTCTTCTACTATTTGCTACTCCCCCCCCCCCCTCTCTCTCTCTCTCTCTCTCTCTCTCTCTCTCTCTCTCTCTCTCTCTCTCTCTCTCTCTCTCTCTCTCTCTCTCTCTCTCCGGGATGTGCTTAGCTAACTAGAAGTAAAAGTTGATGTTGATCACATTTCAATTATTTGACAAAATAGCTTCTATCAAATATTCCAAACTTAATCTTTTAGAATATTTTGAAATCAATTTCCCAAAATTAGGTTTCTTAAGTGCTGTTTCTGTAATATTTTTGGTGTTTTTCTAATATTAAAATAATGTACCGTAATCCACATTCATTGAAAAATCAACGTTTTATTTAGCACCTTAGAAATATACGTTAAGTTTATAAATCTCTTTTTTAATATTATCTCTTTTTTCTCAAAATATATTGAAAATATTGACCAATAACATTGACATATACACGTACAATTAAATTTAAGTTAATAAAATTGAAAAAAGTTAATAACAATTTTTCATCAAGAGGTCTCGAGCAATTTGAATTAGATGAAAAATCTCATATATCGGTTATTATGTAGAAAATATGAAATAAAAATCCCGTTAGTGTTGTCCTGTTTATACACTGGCCTTCCTTCTAGATTACTGTACCCTTGAAATAAAGTTCAATTGATCAAGGAAGATAAAAATTACAATAAACGGAATGCAATTTATTTCTCATTATATAGCGTTACTGTAAATCTCTATTTTGTTTGTGCATTTAGATGAAATGGGTGGCCCAAAACACGTATTACACTTTTAAACTTATAACATTGTAATACCTTAATTTACAATTATGAAGTTTTTGGCACGATTTTTAAAGATTTTCCCAGATTGATATATTGCTGTTTTTTAAGTCCTCTGTTGTTTGGGGAGAAGGAAAGTAAACTCTCTTGTTTAAAGAACTCACAATAAACAAGAGGCCCAATAGGGCCTGTGATGCTCAACTGGCTGCATATGTAAGACAATGTTTGTTTTTGTTTGTAATGCTGTTTAATGTTCAACTCAAGAATATTTCACTTATACCAAGACTGTCAGTATTAGAAATGGTGGAGGACACTGGGGTATCGTAGAAAACCACAACTAAGCAGCAAGTTAACTGACAAACTTTCGCCATGCCATAAACTCAGCTGGGTTTAGCCACAAAATTCCATTCCAATTGGCCCAGTGGTTTCAGAGGAGAAGATTTTCAAAGAGTTCGTTAAATATTGCACCTAATTTGCATAATTCGTAAAAATTGGGTCAATAAAAAATTTCTCACAAAAACCCTTTACATATGTTGAATCCCCCACTATTTACTTTCTACATTTCAAATTTGAGCTCACTTCGTGGAAAAATGGATCCACAATGACCATTTTTGTGTTTTTTCTATTAATAGTAACGGCGGCCATTTTGGATGTCGGGCGGGGTTGTCTGGTACAAATTTTAGTCAGGCCAAGGTAGGGATTAACCACACAAAATTTCAATCCAATTGGCCCAGTAGTTTCAGAGGAGAAGATTTTCAAAGATTTCGCTAAATATTACACCTAATTTGCATAATTCTTGAAAATTGGGTCAACTAAAAATTTCTCACAAAAATCCGTTAAATATCTTAAATCCCTCACAAAATACTTTCTACATTTCAAATTTGAGCTCACTTCGTGGAAAAATAGATCCACAATGGCCATTTTTGTGTTTTTTCTATTAATAGTAACGGCGGCCATCTTGGATGTCGGGCGGGGTTGTCTGGTACAAACTTTAGTCAGGCCAAGGTAGGGATTAACCACAAAAAATTTCAATCCAATTGGCACAGTGGTTTCAGAGGAGAAGATTTTCAAAGATTTCGCTAAATATTACACCTAATTTGCATAATTCTTGAAAATTGGGTCAACTAAAAATTTCTCACAAAAACCGTTAAATATCTTAAATCCCTCACAAAATACTTTCTACATTTCAAATTTGAGCTCACTTCGTGGAAAAATAGATCCACAATGGCCATTTTTGTGTTTTTTCTATTAATAGTAACGGCGGCCATCTTGGATGTCGGGCGGGGTTGTCTGGTACAAACTTTAGTCAGGCCAAGGTAGGGATTAACCACAAAAAATTTCAATCCAATTGGCACAGTGGTTTCAGAGGAGAAGATTTTCAAAGATTTCGCTAAATATTACACCTAATTTGCATAATTCTTGAAAATTGGGTCAACTAAAAATTTCTCACAAAAACCGTTAAATATCTTAAATCCCTCACAAAATACTTTCTACATTTCAAATTTGAGCTCACTTCGTGGAAAAATGGATCCACAATGGCCATTTTTGTGTTTTTTCTATTAATAGTAACGGCGGCCATCTTGGATGTCGGGCGGGGTTGTCTGGTACAAATTTTAGTCAGGCCGAGGTAGGGATTAACCACACAAAATTTCAATCCAATTGGCCCAGTGGTTTCAGAGGAGAAGATTTTCAAAGATTTCGCTAAATATTGCACCTAATTTGCATAATTCGTAAAAATTGGGTCAATAAAAAATTTCTCACAAAAACCCGTTACATATGTTGAATCCCCCACTATATACTTTCTACATTACAAATTTGAGCTTAATTGGTGGAAAAATGAATCCACAATGGCCATTTTTGTGTTTTTTCTATTTATAGTAACGGCGGCCATATTGGATGTTGGGCGGGGTTGTCTGGTACAAACTTTAGTCAGGCCGAGGTAGGGACCTTCCACACCAAATTTGGTTCCAATTGGCCCGGTGGTTTCAGAGGAGAAGACCAAAGTTTACGCACGCACGCACGCACGCACGCACGCTTCGCCATGACATAAGCTCAGCTGGCTTTAGCCAGTTGAGCTAAAAATCAAGGATTTCAAATCGGAGGAGTGTGGTGGCTTAACTTTTGCAGTACGATAAGAAATGTTCTATTTACCAGACGTGTTGTCAAGCCACTGGAGAACACAGCTTGCAGTGTGTGGTGTAGCACCGTCCTGTTGAAATCACACATTATCCAAATTTACTTCTTTTTTGTTTAAGGACTGGTAGAAATTGAGATTTCATAAACTTTAAATATCGTTCAAAATTTACTGTCACTGCATCGCCTCCGAAAAGGGCCAATGCAGTAACTTTCTCACAGTTTAGAGGTTTTTCCACATTAGAACTGTGTTTCTCTGAACACAAGAATCTAAAATTGACAACATTATTAAAATAAAAGTGAGCTTTATCGGAAAACATTATGGCATCTGTTTAATTTTCCGAGCAGGTTCTATTTAAAATTTAATGGGCAAACTTTAACTACTTATAATATCTGTCTCTTGTAAATGCTGCATCACACATATCTTGTATGGAATCAGTTTTAAATCAAATTTGAGCATTCTATGAACGCTAGATTTGCTTACGGTGATATTTAGTTCATGCAATACCCTTCTAACTGATTTTTGTGGAGTTTCAGTAATAACTCTGTCAATGGCATCAACGTTCTCTTTGAACAGTTATAATAATAAAATTTTTAAGCAGTCAAGCAATGTATTTTTATATCTATCATGATCTCATAGATAATTTTTTCTGCATACGTCATACGTCAATATTACCCTTAGCAACCGCTGACGTCGATTTCCCGACAACTAAGTCAAATATTCCCGGAATAAAAGTGCTCAACAGAATGCTAATTTACAGACTTGTGAAGACGTTTGATGCCAAAGGCACCATAATAGACACAAGACACAATTTAGGCATTGTGTCATATTATAAATTTTTGAATTTTCTGAATGAAATATTCAAAAATTTATAAAATGACAATTGGGAGACCAAAGGGTTCCCGTATCAAAGAGAACGTTCTTTATCGTGCCACGCCTACCGGGACCTCGTTTATTTTAAATTCCGAAATGCCGAGTACTCGGCGAAAGAACAGTCACTACCACTTTCAAGTCTTGGGTCATACCCGGTCGGGGTTTGAACCCACGACCTCTCACTTACGGATCGAGAACTGTTTCGGTCTATTTTTCAAGAATTTCTATCGCAGATAAAACTGACATAATGTCGTCTCATTTCCCCTAAGTAGTAACATAATACACTCATGACGTTCTTTTTGTTGTTTACTTTTTAACAAGTCCTCAGTGTTATGGCAATTTTTACACGAGAACAAGTTTCTTCACGACTCTATAATTATAGAGTTAAAACCTACCTCACCCAAAGACGTCATTAGCTAGCCGGTCATTCTATGTCCCAAAAATCAGACAACTAATTTGCATATGTTAATGGTGAAACTTACCTGACTGCAATGCAAGACAAACGTGACACCCTAACTTCAACCCGTGTCAGAGGAGGTCATGTATGGAAAACATTATAATACCTTAATTATATAACCGAGAATACCAAACAAAATGAAGTTAATAACAAACAAAATAAACTGTTTATTACCTTTATTACAAAAAAAGATAGAATATATTTCCTACTGGAAATTTGATTGTTTAATAATTCCAACTTTACTGTACTGTCATAATGCATTTTTTGAATGTATTTCACTATTGTCATAATGCATTTTTTGAATATATTTCACGATAATTTTTTTTAAAAATGCATTATGACAGTACCATACACAATGACAAAATTTTGCCCGTAAGTGTAGTTAGTTAATGCTACGAGAGTATCGAGAACTGCTCCACTGCTGTGACAAATTTCCGAGAAAAAACACTACAAAGTAATTTGATACAAAATATTTTATTCAGAAAGAGAAGTAAAAAAAAAAAAAAACAAGTTTCGCTGCCAAGAAGAAGAAGAAGAAAAAACAACACCAAATTACTTATCTTGGAATCAATTTTGATGAAACTATAAGCCAGTTTGTAAGTAATGATCGGTTTATCGTATTAATCTTCAGTTAGAAGTATTTCATGTGACTTTGGTATACTCATGATTTGGTAAACATCATTGTTTAAATATACAATTCTTAATAAATATTAGTACAGACAATTAGTGATAGGTATAAAATAACTTAATAATAATGTTAAGTCAATTTGGTTTCAGTTACATATTTAAACTAGCCTGTAATAATTAAAATAATTGTCTAAAAATTATTTTCAATTTTAATTATTCTCGTACTAATATCTTCAGCGCCACGAACGTCATCTCCAAAATGCTGACAAAAATATTGTTTGCAACAAACCGTCCTCTACATATGTTTTTGATAAAATAAAACTATCATTTAAGTTTTCAGTAAATTATTGATTGTAATTTAAATCTCGTCTATCAGTTCAAAATAAAAGTCTCCATTTTATCAAAAGTAAACTTATATACATGTATGTCAGTCAAAGACGTTACATATCAACTGTAAATAAAACCAGTATCTTTGTTGCGTTATAAATATTTCTATCATTTAAGATGGATTAAAATTGAAGCAAATCCCAAAGTGCAATCATAAAATTAATATGTGTAGTATTAGTGTGTATTACTCCGTTATAACTCTGGTTTAATGGATAAACTTTCCGCTCAGCCGAAGAACATCCAAGGCGTTTTTATGAGAGGTTTCTTCATACTGTAGCATAAAGGCCAACGAACAAACGGTTGTATATAAATGAGTTAGAAAACATTAATGTGAATATTTGTATTTTTCTAAAAGTACTATGACCCATTATTGTTACTAAATTGAACATGTAGGTTGACTTTACAATTGGCATGGTATGGTAAATTAAAAAAAAAACAACTTTATCGTAATGTCATGAGGAAATTGAACTAACATAAACCAGTATACATGTGCTAATATGGATGTTGTTTTAATTAATTTTCAATCGAATGGAAACAATTCGTTGGATTTTTTCTATATAATTATTTATAAATTTTTTGTTTGTTATACAAAACTGTGTGTTATGTAAGATGAACATTTGGGTAAAGACAGGCAGTACAATTCGGTTTATTTTGTGCATGCATTTATTTCCTCGTTTAGTGTTTGGAAGTGCAGGTAAGCATTGATTTTTTTTTTAAAGTATCTACATTAGTATTTATACACTATCTTGGAGATACAATTCTGTGAAGTATGTTAGATAGAAATTAGGGCAAAGATAGGCAGTAACAAATCAGTTTGTGTTGCGCATTCGTTTGTCTCCTTGTAAAGCATTTGGGAGGGTAGATAAGAATTTAAAAGTTCTCTTCCTCTTTTCATTGAAAAGAATGCATGTATGTCGATTACTAGTAAAGGTTATTGAGTGATATTTAACTTACGATATTGTTTGGCTAAAACGGCAATTTTTCATTCAAAAAATTCATTTCTAAATGTCTACACACTGAACTGCTAACACAAAACATCTTAATATAATATTGATATTTATATAAATTATTTTACTTGGATGGTTATGAGGTATGTGAATAGTATAAAAATTCATTTTTTCAGCAATTCTATATTCCATACCTTTTCAAAAGTATAGTGACCATTTTGTTTGTCAAACTTTAGGCGCATACATTACATACTACGAAAAATCCTATTGTAATTAATGTGCTTACAACAGATCTAAACTGCTTCGGTGACTCGGTGGTAAAGCGTGCGCTATAGAGCAAGAAGTTGTGGGTTCTAGCCCCGGTCGCTTCATACATAAGACTTTAAATTTGAGATACTGCTTCCTTGCCCGCTGCTTGGCTACGGAGGACAAAGTATCAACTGGTTCATCTTATGGCACGATAATAGACGGAGTGGTATGCGACCTTCTGACTTGGTGAACTTGCCCCCTACCAAAAGGGTGCCTTAAGTGTGCGCTAGTATACGACAAGCAAGAAAACACACTTTGCTCTCATTATGTGTATATCTTGTCCTGTTTTCTACCCATACCCGACAATATGTGCTTTTCGAGCACTCTATAGTTTCCTCTGGAATCTCTAAATTGACCGACACGATATAAACGGAATCTCCATTACCCAACTCCAAATAAATAAATAAATAAATAAATAAATAAATAAATAAATAAATAAATAAATAAATAAAAATATGTTTTATGTGAAATGAAAATTTTGCACAGATTTCTATAGGTGGGTGTTCAAAAGGAAGTCATGCCTTAAATCTCCTTTTCCGCTGACGCGCGATATAGTTGTACAAATTACAATGTATGTACTCGTTCAAATTTTCAGGCTATTGAAAATTGTATTAACTTATTATAAAAACGTGTTGTAAACTACTGAATGATACATATACTAAAATATAGTTACTATAAATAGAATTAAAAAATAACTCCCGAAACATGGGTTTATTGAAATTTTTAAAACCAGATAATCAGGCGGAGACAGTTTTTAAAACTACTTGCTTTCAA
The DNA here is from genome assembly GCA_029721355.1 of Tegillarca granosa. NCBI lineage: Eukaryota > Metazoa > Mollusca > Bivalvia > Arcoida > Arcidae > Tegillarca > Tegillarca granosa. Next base: position 5,369,247 of record CM056607.1, on the reverse strand, counting down.
ATTATATGCGAATTATAAATCAGTAACCATTGTTTGGAAATCGAAAAAAGATAGACATAAAAATATACAAAAAGATAATAATGTGAAACATTTGAAAAGGAACGCGTTCTTCTGACATATGACGTAATGGGAGGTATTTAAAGCGGTGTTTGTACCAGTTTTTCACTTAATGCGCAACTAAAAATTGCGAGGCTAAGCTATTTGAACTTTTTATGATACTTTTGTGTCACATTGAACTGTTTTTCAATGAAGTATATAAACAATTTTTTTAAGGTGCACTCTAGTTATAATTACAGTTACTTTATAGAAGCTGTGACTTACCTGTCTATTGGTTTTCTAGTATATATGCCCTTTATGGATTATAAAAATATTTGGAAGTTTGATGTCAATCCCCATGTAATCAAACACTTTCAAATAGTGTGTGTATGTATGTATGTATGCATATATATATATATATATATATATATATATATATATATATATATATATATATATATATATATATATTCTAAAAGTACATGTATTTTTTATAACACCTATAAGTGTATAATCAGGGATTAGGGATTGCTCAGAGAGAAAAAGAAGAAACGCAAAATAACCTACAAGTTGTTAGAGTACTGAGGACGTCATTTTTTTACATACCATGTGCTAATTATGATTTTTAGCTCACCTGAGCTGAAAACTCAGATGAGCTATTGCGATGGTTCACCGTCCGTCGTCTGTCGTCCGTCATGCGTCGTGCGTCGTCGTGCGTTAACTTTTTACATTTTAATCTTCTCCTCCAAAACCACTTGGCCAAATTTAATGAAACTTGGTAACCATCATGCCTTGGTGAAGCCCTTTCAGATTTGCACAAATGAAGGATTTATGTCCCCTTGAGGCCCCATAAGGGGGGAAAGAGTGAAAAACTTTGAAAATCTTCTCCTCTGAATCTACAAGAGATATACCTTAGTTATTTCATTTATAACATCCTTAGGTCATCTTTTTTTCAGATTTGCACAAATGGTAGCCATGGGGCTCAAAATGGGGAAATTGTAAGGCACTGAGTGGGGAAATTGCTAAAAATTATATATTTGTCACTATATCTTGAAAACTATTAACTTTTTGTATAGGCATGTATATTAGAATGTTGTATATATTGACATGACGATCATTTTGATATATGGATCAAGGTCATATAGTTGAAAGGTCAAGGTCACAGCTGCAAAAGAAGACTTAAATTGCTAATTATCTTGAAAACTATTAACTTTTTGTATAGGCATGTATATTAGAATATTGTAGGTATTGGACAACGATCCTTTTGATATATAGTTCAAGGTCATATTTTGAAATGTCAAGGTCACAGCTACAAAAAAGGACTGAAATTTCTGAAATTGCTAATTATCTTAATAACTATTAACATTTTGTATAGGCATGTATATTAAAATATTGTAGGTATTGTGACAACAATCATTATGATATATGGTTCAAGGTCATATGTTGAAAGGTCAAGGTCACAGCTGCAAAAAAGACTTAAATTGCTAATTATCTTAAAAACTGTTAACTTTTTGTATAGCATGTATAATAGAATAGTGTAGGTATTGACATGACAATCATTTTGATATATGGAACAAGGTCATATGTTGAAAGGTCAAGGTAACAGCTGCAAAAGAAGACTTAAATTGCTAATTATCTTGAAAACTAATAACTTTTTGTATAGGCATGTATATTAGAATATTGTAGGTATTGCGACAACGGTCATTTTGATATATGGTTCAAGGTTATATGTTCAAAGGTCAAGGTCATACCAACATAGGAATACTAAGATTATTAATTATCTTGAAAGCTATTAATTTCATGGATAGGCATGTATATTAGAATATTATAGGTATTGACATGACAATCATATATGGTTCAAGGTCATATATGATCAAAGGTCAAGGACATAGCTGCATAAGTATACTGAAATTGATAAATGATTTGGAAATTATTCATTGCACTCCAGTTACTTTATGCATATTGTATAAGCTACTTATGAATGAAATGTGAGTGGATATATTTCTGATTAAGTTTTGTGGGAGTTCTTAACTTGAGAAAACTTTTAAAGTTTCTGTACGTAATATATTGTCTATTGCACTTTGCAAACAATATTGGACATATCTTCAGGTGAGCGTTAAGACCCATGGGCCTCTTGTTGAAATGAGACATGCAAATTTAGTACATGATAATTTTTAGAGATTTAAAATTAACACCTGAAACATACTGAACCGTAAAAGAAACGACGCTACAAATGTTAATTTAAGTACTGGCATTTATTTTATCATGGTATGAATATTAAGTAATTTCGATTCACCCTGATTTAATTTTCTATTAAATATCTATAGCTTGTGATCATGAAACAAGTGTCTAAATTAAGCACTATCACAGCATCATCTACAGTATATGTTAAAAAACTAGATTTTAATGGTGATTTATCACGTAACATGAAACTTTACAAAAGCGACGTTTCTTTTTCGGTTCGTTATATATGTCAGTACCACTGATATTTAATACAGTTTGTTTTTTTTTAAATGCCAAGATAGTCTCTGATTATTCAAAAAATAAACAAATGATATGCAGGATTTTGCATTTCGAAACTTAACAGTCACATGTACCTCGTTGTCGACCATATATATTGGAACAATTGTTCAATACGTTTTTCCAAAATTATGCGTGAAAATTGACATCACATTTTATCGTATAAATCATTTGACCTATCGTTTTCTCTTCCATGCAATAATAGATTTATTGACCGACCGCCTCGGTGGCTCAGTCGGAGAATATTGAACTGCGAAAGTGGTATGCTTGGCACACGCGGCGACACACTAACGTGGTGTGCTAGCACCTTTTTACAAAGTGGCACTGATTGCGCGCTAGTACACGGCAGATCATGGACTTACTTGTTTTTGGATTAATTCTTAGAGATTAACAACTTTCCTCTCGTCTTGAATAGCTAAAATTTACTGATAATACGTTATAAAACGTTATCACAACCAACCAATCTAACTGGTGACCATCTAGATACGCCCACCAGAAATATAGCTTTTAGTGACTGTTCTATATCATGAAGACCACTGCGGTAGCTCAGTTGGTAGAGTTCTCGCTCCGTAAGTGGGAGGTCGTGGGTTCGAACCCCGACCGGGTCTGACCAAAGACTTGAAATTGGGTAGTGATTGTTCTTTCGCCAAAGTATTAGCACTCAGTATTAGTTTTGAAAACCCCAAATTTCACTTCCATATCTTAAAACAGACATTAAGGGAATCTCTACATCAATTGACAAATGAAGATAATTAATTTTACCTAAGAAAGAATAGATTGCGTTTTTGACCTGTATCAGAAAATAAGACAGTATCATTAGCATACAGAAGAAAAAACGACGACTTTGTATACACACCAAATTTCTCTTGCAAAATATCATTAAAACAATTCAATAACCTCATTTTGTACAAAAAAGCATTCAATGTCCTTTGAATACAAAGAAAATAAAAACGGTGATAAATTCGCACCCTGTCTAACCCCAATATTACAAGCAAAGACGTCTGATAGCTCACCGTTAACTTCTACACAAGACTTGATATCTCTATACATACTACATGTAACATTAAAAATTTTCCCATGTTAACCATAAACTCGCCCGCCATACTTTGTCAAATGCACATTTTTGATCGGTAAAAGCACAAAACAATTTTCACTTTTTAAAGAATGCAAGATACATTATCTAGTGTTGAGTAACCTTTACAAAAACCAGACTGAGTATGACTGATAAGACTAATGTGATCTGCATATTAGTTAGGTTAGCTTTTTAAAACTGATGTAAATAACTTGCCTAAACAACTTATAAGTTGAACTTCCCTTATTTTAATAACAGATTTAATTATAACAACTAACCAAGAAGACGAAATAACACCAATTGAAAACATGTTAAAAAGACGAAAATGAATAGGCAGGGAAATATTTACAGTCAATACACTCGTTTAAAATCTTATCTACACCTGCTGTTTTACAAGATTCTAAACTTTCTAATCGCTTTAAAAGAAATCACTTCGTCACTAAACGTCACGTAGGCTCCAGAGGCGTAGCTACCTGGGGCTCGAATGTATGCGTGTCTAAACATAATTTGTCTAGGAATTAACAGTTTAAGTCCCCCAAACGAAGGGGCGAACATACTGGTTTTGCTGTGTTTCTTCTTCTTCTTCTTCTTTTCTTTTCTTCTTCTTCTTCCGCGTCAACCCTTTTTTGGAGCGTTTCTCTGAGATTGCTTTTTTTATTAAGCAGTTATTTCTCCCTTAATACTTGACAGATAATGTTGAAACATGATAGGTACATGATGCAAAAGTCCCTTTTAAATGATATAGTATTTTGATAAACAAAAGCTATATTTATCAGAGCACCCTCAAAATAAAATTAAAACAGCTATTTCTTCCTTGATACTCAACAGATAATGTTAGAACTTGGTAGGTGCATAATAAAAAAGTCCCTTTTAAATGATATTTTGTTTTGAATAAACAAGAGCTGTATTTATCAGAGTTTAATGCACCCTCAAAAACATTTTTTTTTTTATTAAACAGTTACTGTTGAAACTTGTTAGTAAGGAACACATGATAATTTAATAAACAATAGTTATATTGCCAAAGTGTAAATACATGTACATATTTTACAATTTCCATTTATTGTTTCAAATAAACTGAATTACATGTATTTAAATACAAAAATGTTATTGCTTCATTTGGGGCACTTCGTAAAGACATCCCATTACAATTAACACTTGTTTTATTTTATAATGGTACTCCTTTATTATGTTGAGCGTTTTCTGATTCGTATTGTCGTAAAATTGCTCCAACTTCTGTTATTTTTCATAATTGTTGTTGCCTCTTTGTCGAAAAGAGAAGTAATTAAAATAGCCCTTAAACAGCTAAAACTGTGGATCATTCGGGAGGCTTCCTCTTGAGCCCCTACCAAGACTCTGCCCTGGACCTACTCCGGACGAAAAGAGAGGTACTCAAAATATCCCTTAAACAACTACAACTGAAGAGCTTCCCCTGGAACCCTACCAAGACTCAGACCTGGACCCACCTAGGGTCTACAGCGACCCTCAGACCCCTAATCCACATAAGAGCCTATTTTACTTTTGATCCTAGCTACGCCCCTGGTAGCGTTATATAACCTGCTTTATTTAAATTGCAGGATAAAATAACGATTTAAACATTTCATAAAAATCTATTTAAATTAAAATATAACTTGCTGAATTATGTTAAATAGGACCTTTTTATATGAAGAACATGTTAGAGTGAAAAATTTGAAAACGACGCGATATTGATAAAGGTTTACATGATTTTTTTTTACATAAATTGTATATAAGCAATATGATATTTAATTCAACTACATTTGATCCTGCATCACATTCTCCAACACTAGGTATAATTTTCTCCAACCTTGCACTATATATACTTTGGTCCTTGTCATCTAGGCCTACTTTAAACATTGGTACATTGTAATTCTTTATGCATGCTTTAGAAAACAATGCATTTTTATTGTAAATCCAGCACGTGCTCTAATTTTTCTATAAATAATTCAATTTTATTTATACTCTTCATAAAAAAAATAAAAAATAAATAAATAAATAAATAAATAAAAATAATAATAATATTAAAAACAATAAGAGAAACAATTTTGGACATTTCTTTAACATAATTTTACAATAATAAGAATTTAAAATCGGCTTTTACAAAGTTAGTCTTATTCCTTATTTTTATATTCAAAATATGTATATATATATTTAAATAACAAGATATACGTTCTGCATTATTATTAATGGAACGGACACTACCTTTTTCGTGCGATTTTGGTATAATATGGACTATTCGGAAAACTTAGTCATCATTTTCATCCGTTTGTTAAGTCCCACAGAGACATGTCCCCTAAATAGAACACCGTCGATGAGTACCAGTGACCCAGACCCTGAGGGAAATAATATTTATTTTTAAAACAATAATTATACTTTATATGTATTATCTTGTATCAAATCTCAATGTTTAGTGTAAACGCGTGTAATATGCCGTCGGCTTTCCGCCATAGTCAAGCAACCAAAAAATCACGTATACCCTTGCTGGTTTCCGACCATAGACAAACTTCCAAAAATCACGTACACCATAAACAAACTTCCAAAAATCACGTAGTGATTGACCAAAGTTTGATAACCAGAGTAGCAAATAATATTAGTATGTCAATTGGCAAAAGATAAGAAAAAAATCATTATAATATTCGAAGAAGGGATCTGATAGAGTCGGGAAATTATTATCATTGTCACATTTGACCCTTTTTTTCAAACCCACTGACATAATAAAAGGAGCGAAAAACTTGCAGAAAATCGCGTAAAAATAAGAAATGAAAAACTAAGCAAAAAATAAGTAATTTGGACTGCAAAGCTCGTTAAAATCGTTCTGTGGTTATTTTTAAGTCTTAATTGCATTTTATATTTAAAACATAAAGCAGAGGCTCCAGTTAATTGCAACAATAATTAACCACACTTAATAAGTTGAATTCTAAAAAAAAGCTATTTCAAACTTTTTCTTTTACACAGTTTCCGGACGGACATGATTTTAAAACGAAGAGTATTCTACATTGGAGAGAATATATTAGTATTTATTTCATGCGCAAATAGTTAATGTCCGAAAGTCACATGGAACACATTTCAAGGTGTTGGTAAACAATTCTCCAACAAACTTACGTTTAATTAAAAGTTTGTCCTCGATGAAAATGATTTACATAGTTTTGAACTATTTAATTGGTACTGGAATATTTCCATTTCGTTTAACATACTCTTCTTTTAATATTCAGTCCATCATTTATATTAAAAAGATCTAATCTATTTTTGTTTGTTTAACATAAGAAAATTCGGATGCATTTAGTCCGTAATTAGAATAACGTTTGTTCTAACTTTATTCGCGTCAAAAAAATTTCAATTCATTTGAAACCAATAATAATAATAATAATAATAATAATAATAATAATAATAATAATAATGATGATGATGATGATGATGATGATGATGATAATAATAATAATAATAATAATAATAAATTTCAATAATAATAATAATATAAATTTTAATAATAATAATAATAATAATAATAATAATAATAGATAGATAGATAGATAGATAGATAGATAGATAGATAGATAGAAAGATAGATTATTTGACAAGCTTCATTTTTTACTGGAATATTGGAAGAGGTTATATTCTTTATTGTTGTCTTGAGTAAATGTAGATCAACGTATTTTTACTCGAATTTGTAGGATAATTTTGCTTTTACCGAAAAGCGTTGTTCAAAAGCCCATGATATTTTTGTTAAAAAGTCTGAATTGAGAAATTAAAAGATAAAATTCGATAATAGTTTCTTTCGACTTATTTTATTGCCGTGATATCATATCTCAAATCCATTGTTGTGTACCAATAACATGGCAGAACACGTGCTAGTAGTTTAAACTTTGGCATGCCGCGGGTCATTTTGTGGTATTTTTCTATTTCAGGAGAGGAGGAATGATGATCCTATCAAACTAACCATTGAAGTGCTTTTAACTGTAGAGATAAAGAAACTGACCAATGCCTGAATTTTTTTCTCGATGTCAAGGTTTTTTTTATCAAATAAAAAAATATTCATAAAATCATGTGTTAATGATGAAGAAAAGGTGTCTTTAGTTCGTTGTCTTGGCCTACAGCATCTTTTGTATAGATCTGGTATTAGATATCAACGTCGTATTCCTTTTTAAATTTGAATAAATAACACATTACTGAAAAGGAAACATGTGTTTAAAGTAATATCACATGTAAAGTAACATGCCGAGAATACTCATAGAAGTTCTACTATAATATCGTAATTCTTTTTATATTTCGTTCGTTTCTTCAAAAATTATACATGGTTATATTCAGTATAATATAAGCAAATACTTAAACAAAAAACATTGAAATCTGGCAGTTGAATAATAATGTGTCTTAGTCTCAGAGGTGAAACGTCATTGATCTGGACAATACCATTGTCATAATGCTTTTTTAAAATATATTTTACGATAAAATTTAAAAAAAATGCATTATGACACAAGCTACGACGATTTCGATTCATCTCCTTTTTTATAAATAATGTTTCAAACAAAAATGTTTCTGAGACATTTGTTGTTGGCCAAAATTTTAAATGACATTTTACTGCCAGAAAACTTCTGGTGCTCGGAGGTTTGAAATGTTTCGGATAATCCCGAAAATTAAGAGGAATTTAATTTAATGGATCTGTGAATGAGGACATTTAAACATGTGTTGCTGATTCAGTTTAGATATATTGTCATATGCAAAAGTTTGAATTTTTAATGAAATAAAAATTTCCCGATTTACGGTATTCGAAATGTTGCATATGACAATATTTTGCAGTAATGCAATATGCTTAGTTACAAAAAAATAATTTTCACTTTTAAAGTATTTCGGCAGACATGATGCTTCTGCAAGTTAAAGTGTTTGCTATTTTTAGAACATGTACAAAGTGTTATTATCGGTTTAAATTCAAATTTTTAAAATTACTTTTACTTTGTTAAGCTATTTGACATTTATCAGAACGTGTACATAACATTGTAATCGGTTTCAATTCTATAATTAATTTTTATATGCTGTTTAGGTGATGTACACTATCAGTTTGTTAAGTTTTGGATCGAGAACAATGTATGTTTTTTAACATGTATAAAATCTGGCTCCCGTGATGTAAGTTTGGTAAAATTTGTGTTGTGTCCGGCGTGAATGTTCATAAAGTGTTTCTTTGATGACATGATACTGGCGACACTAACAATTTGTCTTTGTAGGATGTAAATCGAGTCAACAGATTTTTATTAGAATCAAAACCGAGTTATTGGACTCTTTATTGTCAAAAAAAAATTCAATTATTACATCTGAATTATCACTTTGATCTCTGATCGAAATAATATGAAAAATTAAACAGTACTTTATAAGTTTTTTCACCTAACGAACTTTTTAAATATAGAAATAAAATAGTTCCCAGAATTACCAAGGAATAATAATTTTTTTTGCCGTTTTAAACCTGTTACTTTATATAGCAGTAAATATCTAAAAATAACAAAGCCTTCAACAATTGTAAAGGTTACTTATAAAACAGTCCTGAAATTGGGCCGATCATTTTCGACTCACGTGACCAATACGGGGTAGATGCGTCAATATGATAAACCGGCCCTGGTATAAAAAGATGGTCACTACGGTTTTATTTTCACTTTGTTTCTCCGGTTGTTGGTCTGTGCTGTCCTGTTGTCAGTTGGTACAACATGATTATAAGTATTATAATTGTGTTGGACGTGGTAGGTGTGGTCTTTGCTGGCACCCTCATTAAAAAAGCTGAAGATCATGGTAAGTGACTTAAATATGTGGTCCAAGTTTCAAAAACATTTGCTTTAAGTAGTAAATATTTAGTTCAAATATTTTTGTTGGATTTTGAATGTTTAGCTGATTTTTTTCTTATTCTTTTTTTATTTTGAAATATAGTACAATTGACAAATTTTGTTGAAATCAAAATAAGAAATGTTTTAGTTGAAGAATGATTCTGAAACTGGGAACTGTTCTTTGTTTTTTTGTATATATGAATCAAAATTGAAAGCAATTAAATTTTTAACTTGTTATCACTCACTGATTCAAATAAGAAGTATAAATTTCATTTACTTTCAAAAATATTAAAATTTTTGTAGTCATAAATATTTGAAGACGTATTTCTTTATTATGAAAGTTCTTTTTAAATACACGTGTATTTTAAAAACTTATCAAAGAAGCCGTAAATTTTCAATCGGGGAAGTATAATTTTGCGCAAAACACTTATATCGCGTTTTTGAAGAAACAAAATTGAGATTTATTTCTCAGGATTGTTAAAACCTTTTTAAAAATATACAACCGCTCGTTAGTGTTAACATCTAGTGGTTCTGTCACGCGCTACTTTTGACTGCATTAGTTTTTAAAAGTTCAAGAGAAGCAGGTGGCAATGCTATTAGATAAAGATGTGATGTAGGACACGTTATCAAATTAGACGGTGTAGGGAAAGATTTTGTTTAACCCTTTCAATGAGTCGATTGCAAACCGCCACGGCAGACTAGTAACGCTTACCGAGAGCTTAAGCTTATTAAAACAGAGCAAAGTTTTTAGCTGACGGTATAAAACAACCTTTAAAAAATTAAAAATTTTACTTCAAAGTTGGCAGATAACGTTATTATTGTTGTTAAAAAGTGGTTCTGTATCCATTAACTATCGAAGAACATTTAACGCACATCTCATTAACTGGTGTTAATAATAATAATAATAATAATAATAATAATAATAATAATAGTAGTAAATCAATAATAATATAAGATTATTATACAATTTACTGTACAATATGGATTTTTATTGGACTCGTCCATGTTGTGTAGAAAAAAACCGTATTGGACGAGACGCGATAGGCGTCGAGTTCAATACGGTTTTTTTCTACACAACATGGACGAGTCCAATAAAAAACCATATTGTACAGTAAATTGTACAATGACCTTTTTATTATACATCTTAACACATTATTCAATATTTATTATTTACATTATCGACATTATCATATGTGCTTAAATTCATACACCCTAAAATTCGCACACACTAAAATTTGTATACCCTAAAATTAATACGTTTAACATATTCTGTACATTTCAAATACAGATTACAGAAATCGAAAATTGTTTCAATTATTTAATAGTTTCACTAAAATATTTGCAATTACTTGTACATTGAAATGTAAAGACTATTGTTATGAAGCCTACTGGAATTTTAACTTTAATAAAAGTAATATTGACAGCTTTGCAATTGTTCTTTGTGTCCGATGAATTGAGCGAGTTTAAAGTCTACATCGGGCAACTGAGGCCATTGTGCAGACTGTTATTTCTTTGTGTCCAAAAAAAAAAAAAAAAAAAAAAAAAAAAAAAAAAAAAAAAAAAAAAAAAAACATGAACAACTAGAGATTGTAACTGGGATACCAGTTACGTATGATTCCCCACCATCCATAATCTATATATTGTCTAAAATATACACCTGCTGATGGACTGATCTCGAGATGGATTGATAGTATCCATTACTAGTAATCGAAAGCTGACTAAGAGAAAGGGCGGAAGACAAGTAAATTTAAAGTTAACATCGAATTGTACAATTATAATTCGAGCAGTATTCATTTTAATATATATTTTCATTCTCTCATACCCCATTGTTGCAACAATGTTTTTCGTTAAAAGAAACCAATTGATCACGGGAGTCCGAATCTGCATGTATAAATCTATTTATAATTCGAAATGTATGTAAATTATACAAGTTTAATAGATCAGAATCATGCGTTCTGTCTTCTGACAAAGGTCCTATCCATTAAATTGGCAATTCTATTAGCTGGTGTATTTTGATTGGACAGGTATTCAACTTTGATTGATAGCAAATCTATTTCACGAACTGTGAGGTGTTTAACCAACAAATTTGATTGACGTGTGTCATGACTGTGAAGTAGCCATAACCTACATATTAATGGATAATTGACAAAGAGATTAAAGCAATTATCCATATCAAAACATGTAATAATGCTATTGAATTTGTTTACAATTCTTTGAATAAGAATTTAATCCTGTAAACTTGCCTTAAGAAATGAAATCAAGTATGCCATAAGATAGTGTTTCTTGACTGAGGGTGGGTGTTAAGAATTCTGGCTTCCCACCCCTACCCTCTCTTGAAAAGGATTTCCTGGAGGTTTTTATCACTCTTTTCAAAAGTCCATAATGAACAAGAAAATATACAGAAGAGTGGAAAGGATTTTAACTATTTAAAAGTTATACATGTATATAGCACCACCCACAGTGGGAAATGACCTTAGGTGCCCTTTATTAATATCACTCTATTCAACTTTTCATAAGGAACCAGAAAATACATAAATTAGGGGTGGGGATTTCAATAGTTTAAAATTAACTTAGCACCACCCAGCCCTACCCTTCAGTGGGAAAGGACCTTGGTTGTCTTTGATTAGTGTCATTCTTTTCATTTTATCATTAGGAACCAGAAAATATATACTTTAGGGATGGGGATCTCATTAGTTTATGAGTTATGACAAAGCCTATATATGGTTTTATAGCACACTGCAAAGTGTTTAACGAAAAATTGGTGATTTTTGTTTTTAAGATCCCATCTTCCGTCCCTCACCCAATAAATACCCATGAATGTAAAACTTTAATGGTGCAGGAACCTATCCTAAAATTTTGAACGAGATTGAATGATGCGTTTAACTTGTTTGGCAGTGCTGATAAAAATTTGATATATTTTTAACAATTTAATACATAGTAACTGAGAATTCATTAAGAACAAATTATGTATGTGAGAAAGAGGTTAGTCACTTAATTAACATTTAGTTCATTAACATTCAATCATTTTTGTTTAGTGCTTAACTGTATACATTAATTCAGATTACCCATTTTTATCGGGCGCTCATATATCTGAGAAACTGAATAAGAAAGAAGAAGATTCTGTAAGAGTTATCTCTCTTTGTACATATTGGACAGAAAGATGTTTGGAATTAAATTACGCAATTTACACGCACCGACCGCTGAGACGTCGAGATAGAAAAAAATTTGATCATTTATCCATATCTACCAGGATAGCAGATTGTTGGTACCAAATTTCATCGAAACCCATCATACCGTTTCCGAGTTCTGCACCGGACAATTTTAAGGAAGAAAAAAAATTATAAAAATAATAATAATAATAATAAGAAGAAGAAGAAACAGAACGAAAACAATATGATTCCCCACCTTTGGGTGGGGAATCATAATAAATCGATCATTCCCCGTTGTATCGTGGCTTTAGAACCTAAATATGTACGCTTAAACGACTTGGTCAATCGGGTTATTATGAACTGATCGCATAGTATTTGCGCGCCAAATTGCACGCAAAATATGGATTTTATGTACGGTCGCGACCGTCCAGTATGGGTTTTTGGCACGTGAAATATGGGTTTTTCTGTACGATCGTACAATATGGCTTTTTCTTGTATGAACACGTGATAGTGATAGTGAATTATTATTGTGTTACAGTTATTAGATGTATAATAATAATAATAATAAAATCATCATCATCATTAATAATAATAATGATAAATAAATAAAAATCATCATTAATAATAATAATAATAATAATAATAAATTTATAAATAATAATAATAATAATAAATAAAATCATCAATAATAATAATAATAATAATAATAATAATAATAAATTTATAAATAAATAATTACACTGCAACAGAGCCTTGTCATTTCCCGTGACAAATTTATGTTAATCTTCAATATCTAAATGCATGTTTATTTTCATGACAAATTAAAATTTCCTATCTAAGTACTTGATATAAAGCATTTATGAAGCAGAACAAATCCATGGACTGTTACCTAACAATGAAACATAATTAGATAAACACAGAGATTAAATTACGCCAATGGGGTTGTAGCTACATTTAACACCTGAAGCATCAGATCCGAGATATTCAGAGGATAACATGTATTTTAGATATAAAAGGAATTTATTTCTTTCCGTTTGTAACTTATTGTCTATATAAAAATTCGGGAGGGAGGATTAAGTATGTTACTTTTTGTTATCTATCAACTTCTGTTACCATATTCTGTTTACGCTGGTGTTGGACACATTGGTACGTATTTTAGCAATAATATGTTAAGTTATCCAACACGAAGGGTAATCAGCCACTCTCCTCGTCGCCAAGGTTTGAATTCCGTTTGATCAGATCTTAAAGTGGTATATGTCAGTTCGCATGCGGAAGGGTGACGGTTTTCTCCAGGCCGATTTCCGACAACGCATTATACAACAATAAGTCTGTCATTTTCTAAAGTCAAAATAAACGCCGGCTATCATTACTGTACACGTCAAAGTTCTTGTTGTCATTGTATTAAAGTATTTATTTTAACTATGCTTTACTTGGGACGTACGTCTCGTGTTTATTCTCGTGGATTCTGAAATAGTACGTAACAATGGCTTAATTCGCTAGTTTCCGCTCCACTTCATTTATATCGAGATGTCACCAGCTATAGATTAAATGGCAGAAAATTTGACTTTGCAGTGCGTTTAGGGCAATATGTAGGGGGGATTCTTTAACGTGCCACGCTTGTCATGACACGGGCATCGGTTTTTAAGGACCCCTGACTTTCTTTTCTAAATACCGATTGCTTGGCGACAGAACAGTCACTAACAATTTTCAATTTTTTTGTCAGACACGACCGAGTTTCGAACTGTGATCTCCCACGTATGAAGCAAGCACTATACCAATTGAGCTACCGTTAATAAATGGAAATTGATATCAATACCTTGTAATATAAAATGTAGTCAAATTAATGTTAAAAATGATTAAAAGATGAATATAAAAGAACGGATAAAATTCCAGTAATGGGTATAAAGTCTATTATACTCCAACTTCTTGTCACTCCACGTGATAGTTGATTTTATCAAGTTCCATGCATACCACGAAATATTAAGAAATATTATTGATGTACTATCGATTGAACTCTTTTCTTTTATAAGTCATAATTTGTATTTATTAGATAAAACTATCCATTGATACAGATATCAAAAGGAAAGATAAATAAAAATATAACTTTAATGAAACCATCGTATAAATAAATTTTGTCACATTTTACAATATCATGTTTACAATATTCTCAAAACTTGAGTTTATGTAAAATTGTGGTATATATAAGCTGTATTAAACAAAGAAAATAATTATTTTTCCATATTAAGCTTTGTACATGTATCTGACAGGAAATGATTGACCAGGACAGAATTTATACTTTGATATTTCTTATGACATTTTTTGTAAACATAACATATGCGGGTTCAGGTAAGACAACTAATTTATTATTATTATTATTATTATTATTATTATTATTATTATTATTATTATGATGTGTGTGAATGTGTGTGTGCGCGCGCGTGCGTGTATGTGTGTCTATTTTTCACTGATGGAGTTGAGGCAGTTACTTTTTAATCACATTTTTTACAGTTCTTTGCACTTGCCAGAAAAATTATGGGCTATTTTTTTTAAAGCTTATGCATAATTCATAAATAAGCATAAATACTAATGTTCCCTTCAGGTGTTTAATTCTCAAATGACTATGAATGACCATGGGCAAGACAGCTTATCTGTAAGTTCAAAAGTGTAAATAAATGTAGATTGAAAAAAACAACATTATCATGTGCATGTAAATAAATTAAAATTCGTAATTTAAGTTCACCTGCACGACGTACATAAACACTGACATCAAACCCCGGCATTAGTAAATCTGTTTTGGCAAGGCTACATGCTAAATGTATAAGGATACTGCTTTCATCCGCAAAATTTTGAATATTCCTTTTTGTAAAAATTCATAATTCTGCACATGACACTCCGTGACGGCATCAGTAAATCTGTGGTAGCTTCTGACATCAGTAAATCATTTGCATACAAAGTATATATAGAAGAGTTCATGTCATACTCCGTCATCAGTAAATGTTTTAGCTCGCTTGTATACAAAGTATACATAGAAGAGTTCATGTCATACTCCGTCATCAGTAAATGTTTTAGCTCGCTTGTATACAAAGTATATAGAAGAGTTCATGTCATACTCCGGCATCAGTAAATGTTTTAGCTCGCTTGTATACAAAGTATATAGAAGAGTTCATGTCATACTCCGTCATCAGTAAATGTTTTAAATCGGTTGTATACAAAGTATTTATAGAAGAGTTCATGTCATACTCCGTCATCAGTAAATGTTTTAGCTCGCTTGTATACAAAGAATATATAGAAGAGTTCATGTCATACTCCGTCATCAGTAAATGTTTTAGCTCGCTTGTATACAAAGTATATATAGAAGAGTTCATGTCATACTCCGTCATCAGTAAATGTTTTAGCTCGCTTGTATACAAAGTATATATAGAAGAGTTCATGTCATACTCCGTCATCGGTAAATGTTTTAGCTCGCTTGTATACAAAGTATATATAGAAGAGTTCATGTCATACTCCGTCATCAGTAAATGTTTTAGCTCGCTTGTATACAATGTATATATAGAAGAGTTCATGTCATACTCCGTCATCAGTAAATGTTTTAGCTCGCTTGTATACAAAGTATATATAGAAGAGTTCATGTCATACTCCGTCATCAGTAAATGTTTTAGCTCGCTTGTATACAAAGTATATTAAAGAGTTGATGTCATACTCCGTCATCAGTAAATGTTTTAGCTCGCTTGTATATAAAGTATATATAGAAGAGTTCATGTCATACTCCGTCATCAGTAAATGTTTTCAATCGGTTGTATACAAAGTATATATAGAAGAGTTCATGTCATACTCCGTCATCAGTAAATGTTTTAGTTCGCTTGTATACAAAGTATTTATAGAAGAGTTCATGTCATACTCCGTCATCGGTAAATGTTTTAGCTCGCTTGTATACAATGTATATATAGAAGAGGTCATGTCATACTCCGTCATCAGTAAATGTTTTATCTCGCTTGTATACAAAGTATATATAGAAGAGTTCATGTCATACTCCGTCATCAGTAAATGATTTAAATCGGTTGTATACAAAGAATATATAGAAGAGTTCATGTCATACTCCGTCATCAGTAAATGTTTTAGCTCGCTTGTATACAAAGTATATAGAAGAGTTCATGTGATACTCCGGCATCAGTAAATGTTTTAGCTCGCTTGTATACAAAGTATATATAGAAAAGTTCATGTCATACTCCGTCATCAGTAAATGTTTTAGCTCGCTTGTATACAAAGTATATATAGAAAAGTTCATGTCATATTCCGTCATCAGTAAATGATTTAAATCGGTTGTATACAAAGTATATATAGAAGAGTTCATATCATACTCCGTCATCAGTAAATGTTTTAGCTCGCTTGTATACAAAGTATATATAGAAAAGTTCATGTCATATTCCGTCATCAGTAAATGCTTTAAATCGCTTGTATACAAAGTATATATAGAAGAGTTCATATCATACTCCGTCATCAGTAAATGTTTTAGCTCGCTTGTATACAAAGTATATATAGAAAAGTTCATGTCATATTCCGTCATCAGTAAATGCTTTAAATCGCTTTATACAAAGTATATATAGAAGAGTTCATATCATACTCCGTCATCAGTAAATGTTTTAGCTCGCTTGTATACAAAGTATATATAGAAAAGTTCATGTCATATTCCGTCATCAGTAAATGCTTTAAATCGCTTGTATACAAAGTATATATAGAAGAGTTCATGTCATACTCCGTCATCAGTAAATGTTTTAGCTCGCTTGCATACAAAGTATATATAGAAGAGTTCATGTCATACTCCGTCATCAGTAAATGTTTTAGCTCGCTTGTATACAAAGTATATATAGGAGAGTTCATGTCATATTCCGTCATCAATAAATGCTTTAAATCGGTTGTATACAAAGTATATATAGAAGAGTTCATGTTCATACTCCGTCATCAGTAAATGTTTTAGCTCGCTTGCATACAAAGTATATATAGAAGAGTTCATGTCATACTCCGTCATCAGTAAATGTTTTAGCTCGTTTGTATACAAAGTATGTATAGAAGAGTGTATTTAGAAAAGTGTATATCATAATTTCTGTTAGTCAATAGCACCAATTTCCTGTTTTTAATTTTAGAGTTTTGATTAAGGACCTTTGTCGGGCAAATGTGCAGGTGCCGGAATACTTTTTAAATAGCTTTTTTTCGACAAGGAATTTTAAGATGTACAGCGTTTTAGGTCCAAGGTGGTCGTTAGGATCAAGTATTCTTACATATTTTACATGTGGCGATTGTAGCTAACTAGGCAGGGGTTACTTACCCTTCCGGAACATTCGGCCTCACTCTACTGATAAAAGTTCACGTACTCGTATTTCACATAATTTGCCAGTTTCCATAATCTTTACTTTGCTTTTGGGATTGTAATTTGAATACGTTTGTGTTCAAACCGCTATATTTGTGATTTTTATGATTACCATTATATACATGTACTTAATTAAGCAATAAGTTTTAACTCACAATCATTTGCGAAATAAAATTTAACATAATAATAATAATAATAATAATAATAACAACAACAACAACAACAATAATAATAATAATAATAATAATAATATATTATATATATATATATATATATATATATATATATATATATATATATATATATATATATATATATATATATATAAATATACTTAAATAACTATTAGCTTCAATAGTTCTTAAAATCATATACCTTAAAGGAACATGTATACATGTACAATTTTTGGAAGATCCATGTTGTGTCACTGAGTTTTAGAAACGTTTGAAATTTAGTTTTTAAAATTTTATTGATTTATTTACTTTTTATTTTTTTTTTTAATCACACCAAAAGCTTTTCCAAAGCAAACACAATTAAAAAGAAATAGTTCATTGATGTAACATAAATAAAATAGAATAAAATCACATACATTAAAGTAAAAATATTTTCAGACAAGGGACGACAACTTGATGACGTAAGTACACAAAGTTCAAAGTTCATACAACTTGTTCGACAGAACTATCAAAAGTCAGTTTATCAGTGAGTTGACATGCGCAATTATGTAGTTACATAACAAGTAAAGAACATTAAATAGACTAAAATAATATAATATTTGATAATAAGATGGGTTAAAAAGTTAATCAATAGGGGAAAATCACCATTTTATTTTTTCACACGACAGTTGTCGCGAATTGTCTAACAACAGTGACATTTCGTAAAATAGAATCAAGATATATTTAAATATAACAATGATTATAACAATCACTAACTATTATGGTAACACCAATGATTAACAAAACGGAAAATCACGTGACTAGCAACCGTTACACGTCAGTTGCTGTTCACACACCGTGGCAAGTTGTCCAATAACGAGAACAGTTGTATGACCTTAATAACCCTTAAGGACGCATATGGTCATAGCTGTGAGGCTATATTTATCTTGATTGTCTGAGAAGTGACATCATTATTTATTAAGTTTAAAAAGTCAGAAGGTAATTCCAGAAACCTCTACCTAGTTTAATGACAACTTCCGTTACATAAGTTAGTCAGTAAACATAGGCTTTGTAGATTATAGCACATTTTAAAACAATATAACACTTTTATTGAAAACACAGACTATCGATTGATTTTTTTTTCAAATTTAGATTCATATCCCAAAATTTTTATTGCAAATTACTATATCGGAATGTCCAAAACGAGGCCATCTGGATGACCTATTAACCCTTTCACGGGTCATTGAGTAGTAATATGCCGCTTCAGATTACAAATCAAACATGAGCTGTCGGAATACTTGTATGATAAATATAGAAAAATATCTTGTTAAATATTTCGAACACTTTCATACAATAAACAGCAAGCGCGACAGAAAAGCTTAGGATAATAGTTAACTAACTGCTTATACAGATAAAATAAATAAATAATAAATAGATAAATAAATAGATAAATAAATAAATAAATAAATAAAAATTATATAAAATGTTTTTATTTTTAGGAAATGAATGGGACTACGAAGGTGAACATGGTCCTGATCGTTGGTATTTAGATTTTCCAAAATGTGCTGGAACCCACCAGTCTCCAATCAGTATAAAAACAAATCAAGTCAAGTATGACCCCCGACTACAGAAGATCAAGTTGCACGACTTTGATAACATTTTTAATGCCAACATGAGCCTTAAAAATAATGGACATACAGGTACTTGAACTATGTAGTTAGGTTTTCACAGTTTGTTTGTTTGTAACTAGAAGCAAAATAACGATTTCCTTTGAATCGAGTTTCCATGCACTTAGAATCAAATTTCTAACGTTTTGTTTATAGCTCGCATTAACATATGATATTCTACTATCGAACACCTCTCAAATGCTCTTATTCAATTAGTTAATTGGGAATGAATTGTCATGTTCTACTTTTGAATAAATTATTTCAGAAAAAAATTTGAAAGTAGTACATGATATAGCTATACAATTGGAACAATTAAATTATTATGCACTGGGTATCACTATGTACTTGATCTCTATCAAAACGCATTTTATGTGCAGGCGAGTAACATTTAATATTATCGTTTAAATTTGCTCGTGCTTCAGCATTCACAATACTGACATTTAAGCTATTTAAAAAGCACAAATTAGTTTGCTTTATATGTAGCGGGCCGGGCTTGACAGGTGGCCGGGAAGCTCAGTCGGTAGAGCGACATTTTAGTATTGGGGAAGTCACGGGTTAGAGTCCCGGTTTGGCTGCATTGTTTCCCTTGTAAAATTTTGGGGCTCGTTCGGCTCTGGGAAGTTGCCGACCTTAAGATTGGTCTCAGGGTAGAACCTGGTGGTTTCTATTCAGGCTAGTTGAATCAAAAATAAAAGGAAGGGCGGACCGGGCATGATAGGTGGCCGGGTAGCTCAGACGGTAGAGCGTCCCGCTAGTATTGGGAAGGTACCGGGTTTAAGTCCCCGTTTGGCCACTGCATTGTTTACCTTTATATATAGATATTAACAACGTCTATTACATATTGTTAGATATGTTTTATAGAATCAGTTAGACCGACATATGTTATATAATTATATAATGTTCAGGCATTTTGAACCTGCTAATGGTCATCAAAATATTTTGAGTCCATTTAAAATTGTCTCGGCATAATAAACAATAAATACTTGTCCAATCAAAAAATGGTTTGGTGTTAAAGAACAGCGAGATACTTATTTAAACATAAGTACTTCATTTAAATGTCATTGCGTAATACATTAATGATGGACAAGCGTTTCCACTATCTCTCTCTCTCTTTTTTTAAATTCTTCAATATCAGTCATGAGCTGGTTACACAGAAGGAACCTAGGAACTTCGGCCATTTGATTATTGTCAATGCATTACTTTAAAGTTTATCACATACAATTCATTTTAACCTAAAGAAATAATTATTACATGTATTACGATTATCTTACAATGAAGTTATAAACCTCTTTATTAGTACAAAATATCTCCCTTTCCGCAGGTAGATCCTTAGATTCTTTCTAAGAACATCGTACAAGTTAACTCCCTTTCCACAGTCTTTTTGAGAATATCCTCTGGAATATATTTATTTTAAACAGTTTGAAGTCAGCTAGACTTATTTTTGCTAAATTGACCGGACTATAAATGTCATAAAGTCAAGTCAATATCATAAAGTTATAGATATGTCATGTGCTACTTTTGAATTTTTATGAAATAATACATTCAAAAGTAGCACATGACAGATAGTAACTGCCAAACACTTTATTATCTTGGCTAATTACTGGACCAACAAGAAGTTTGTATTGAGTTGTCGACATACCGCAATAATTATTATATCTACTAAATGGTGGCGTTTGAGATGAGCCATGGAATCAGTTTTTGTTACGTTTGTTAAGACTTTGTTTTTGCTTGTGACTTTTCTTGTATTGTTTAAAATCTAATTAAAATATATATCGGATTTATATTACAGTTCAGGTAGACCTAAACGATCAGAATATGACGGTCACCGGTGGTGGCTTACCGGGCAAATATAAGGCTCAGCAGTTTCATTTTCATTGGGGTTCCGAAGATAGAAGAGGTTCCGAACACGATTTTAATGGAATTCATTATCCAATGGAGGTAAAAACACATAATCACTTGATACAATATTAGCATTTATTGTATGACTAGAAATTTTCATCATTCTGATTGGCTGGGATTGCCTTTACTTTGCTATGATAGAACTGCATATTAAATGAATTCACTCTCAGAAACATTATAATCGCGTAAATTCGCGAGAGAGTAATATCACATTCCAACAGGGTATACGTGAAACTAAAAGATGTAAGGGGTTTTCAATGACTTTTTTGAAACTTCAGAATTCCTCAACCCAACAGAAAGTTATATTCGCCTAGGTCGTATTGTATGATGTCTGTCAGTGCAGAATTGGCCCAGCAAAGACTCACCAAAGTAGCTTACCACAATCTTATATAAATGTTCTATATGCAAATATGTTAACCTGTTTATCAGCAACATGTAAAAGGATATCCCTGGATGGTGCTCTTGATTTCTTATACATCTTCACCCAGGGAACGATTCTACCAACTCACTGGCTTGAGAAAATGGAAATAATATATTTGAATTTACAGATACGCCAAACTACTTCATTCTAATTTGATTAAATTTAACATTGCTGAGGTGAAATCTGCGAGATAAGAAAGCATTATACTTTATTTTTGTTACTTTAGATGCATATTGTACACTATCTGGAGAGCTATGGTAATATTACAGAAGCTATGGATAAAGAGCACGGCCTAATGGTTTTGGCATTTATGTTTGAGGTAAGGATTATGTGTTATCTATAGTTTGTTTTAATTGGTTTATCATTTAATTTCTTGATGTTTAGTCAGTGAGTGCTATTACTTGCCATAAGCAGTATGTCATATTTTGGTAATATTGAATAATTATATTTGACAAATTTCTTACAGTTTTATTGAAAAAAATACGTCAGGGTAATTTTCCAGTAACTCAAACGCTCAAATGCTCAAACGGCGTAACATAGCCCAGTTTTACGTTTGCATTGCCCTATATTATGTTAACATTAACCATATGACGTTAACATCGGCACAGAATTAACGTAACATTGCCAAATATGACGTTATTATTGTCGAGTATGGCGTTTACATTGTCAATTTAACGTAAGCATCGTCAAGTATGACGTTAACATTGTCAAATATGACGTTAACTTGACAAGTATGACGTTAACATTGTCAAATATGACGTAAAAATGTCAAGTATGAAAAATTGTCAAATATGACGTTAACTTGTCAAGAATGACGTTAACATTGCCCTTTTTCTTGATCCTTTGATCTTGAAGTATTGGACTGAAATGTATTGTACAGAGGTAATTAAAGAATATCGAACTGTTATGCATCTGTGATTAGTTTTTTATGTGCCGCTTTTAAGACTTATTATAGGCAATGTTATGCCTTTAGAGATCTGGTTACTTACAATGGAGTACATTTATGTTAAACAATAATGGCTGACTAGACAGGCAATTCCAATTAAAAAGGCACAGAGTTTTTGGAGTTACCTCGATTTAAACTCTAAATGCAACGTTCGTTATACTTTTAAAGTATCTAATACATGTATTTTGAAACATTAAAGTTGATTAAAAGTATTTTTTTTCGATTATTATTATTATTATTATTATATTTCTTGTAGATTGGATCACAGGAGTATCACAACGACCATTTTAATGAAATAATCTCCCATTTTGATGAAATAGCCCATAAAGGTAAAAATTTTAGTTGCATCCTATTAACACAATTTTAACTGTAACCATAATTCTTTAAATGTGCAAGCTCGGTCGTATTTTTATATACCCGTAAAATGAAATTGTTTTGTTGATACGTTTAATAATAATAATAATAATAATAATAATAATAATAATAATGCCCAGATTTATTTATTTTTGCGTTCTTACTTGTAGACGACCACGTAAACATACCCAGTGTACCACTATCGTCATTAATACCCGACACATCTCATCTGGACCATTTTTACCGGTATGATGGCAGTCTAACTACTCCACCTTGTTTCGAAAGTGTAATATGGACTGTGTTTAAGAAAACCATCAGAGTCACAGAATCACAGGTAAATGATATATTTGGTTTTGTTTTTACACATTACATGCTGCTGTTTTTCCCTCTTTTTCTGAATTTATTTTTATTTTTACCAATGTCATGTTACACTGATACCATTTTGATCGAATAATGGTATAAGTAAGCTTAAATTGCTTTTCAAACATACAAAGTATTGTGTACAGCCGTCTCGTGTATTGGCGTCTCGTGTTACTTTTTCATTGTTAACGTATCATTGGTCATCAAAGAATTCAATTGTTATCCCCCGCTCCAACGATGTTGGCGGGGGATATAGAAATGGGTTACGTCCGTTCGTCTGGTTGTTCGTTCGTCCGTCACAAGTACAATGTTAAGTTTTTCCGTTAAAGTTTTTCAAACAGTTAAAATTCTTCAGAATTTTTCATTCTGATTTAAAGAAATTATTATCCTAATTTATTTTTAAACATGTGTATATGTTTTTACATAATTTATTGCACAGAAAACCCATCTAGAACACAATGTTAACCTTTTGTAAATATGTCAATTTTAAAAAGAAAACACTGATTTTGAGAAAATTCTTTTTGTGGCTATTATTAATTTATTGTTATTTTTGACGCAGTTCTTTATATTGGGTGGGTATTTTGGTGTTGGATTTAATTTTTCTGAAAAAAATATACATTTATTATTTATTATACAAATATTTAAAAAGAAAAGGATGATTATAATGCTACTGCTGCTGATGGTAATGTTGATGATCTATGTTGCTGATGATTTGAATTTATGCTAGTGATGATGTTGAATTTTCTTTGAGATGATGATGTTGATGATGCTGATGCTGCTGCTGATGACTGAAAACTTGCTCCTGATGATTTTCATACAGTGGAACATACTTGTAATGAATATCATTAAGTGAGCAAAATTAGGGATATATAATAGTAATTATTACTTTGTCACACACACACACACACACACACACACACACACACACACACACACACACACCTAAATAGCTTATAATCATTTTTGTTTTCTATGAATACAACAACATCAACAACAAAAATTGGAAAAAACCATAAGAAAAACAATCAAGTTCTATCTATGTTACTGATGAAAAATGTTTACTACTTATGGATATTGTTGATATTTTGATTAAAATATGAAATGTCATTTTAAAACATCATAGTTTTCCAGTCATTGTTAAGATAACAAAAGATTCTGTAAGTTGAACATGATATTGAATAAAAGTTGTAATCACTGAAACTATTGGTGGAAAATAGAAAGTGAGTAGAGCGGGGGATCTGAATAATAATGTATTCTTGTTAGTCTGGATATTTAACTGCTTAAAGTCAATTTGCAGCTGAATAAAACATGTGATTGGTTATAGCCAACGCAACAAAACACGACATAAAATTAATGAAACCAGATGACAAAACAAACATATAGGAACCACTCAAAATTTACTTTGAACAGGCAGTGGATCCTGTGATAAGATAATACCGATCTTAACTACTAGACGTGAATACATCTCTCCCAGATAGAATGACTGTCCAGTGTCTAAGGTAACAATGACGTAGTACAATCATTTGTCTCAATGTTTCGTACTTGTATTTAATTTTCTCTATTCTGTTTTATTCCAGATCAATGCGTTTCGCCATAAAGTTAAGAAAACGGCAAACGGAGAGCCTGAACGAGATTTAACAGACGATTTCCGGCCACCACAACCAATCAATGACAGAGTTGTATTTTCCAGTAAACCAGAGAAACAATATATTGATAATAACACCAACAGTGCCAATATACAAAGTGTGAACAGTCTTACTATCGTATCACTTCTTTTGTCATCCTTGTATTCACTATATCATTCACGTTAGATTTGATAGATTTAATCCAATGTCAACAAATATTCATGAAAATTTCATATTTACACGTTAAGCAAATCGAGATGATGTTGACTTTAACCTAATGTGTTGTGAAATATAAACTATGGATTTATTCATTTTGACGTTCAAATACAATTTACAAAAGATTTGTATGTGGTATTGTATCTCCATATAAATTTTTAATGAGTATCTAAAATAAGAAAATATTTCTCTAGACAATATGTATTTTCAGATCTATGAAATCCATATTTTGCAAATGATCATTATTCTGTTAAGACATTTGTATCATATTTTTAGCTTACTTTTCAAAGACCATGTAATTTTTTTTTAAATTTTATTTTTTTTTAATATACCAAGTATATAAGACAACATATAAGAGAATACTTGGTTAAAGTATGTTTACACATTTACATAAAGTGCCCTAAAACATTGGCATTCTACACAGTTGTTATTGTCGCATGTTTCTTTATATTGCTGCAGTTTCTTGTCTTGTAATACAATGTCATGATTTTCACCAGTGCTGTTTTTACAATAAATTTTCATTTATACGTAAGTTGTTTCTATTTTTGCCATTTGTGAGTCCATTATCTTTAAAAAAATTTAAAGAATGTTTAATAAATTTCCAGTGCAGCAAATTTTTCTCGTTAATAATGAGATGTAAGAATTTGTAGCTTGAAACTATGTGTATTTAACAAAAGCAAAACCAGTAAAGTACACATCATAAACTTGTAATATAATAATAATAATAATAATAATAATAATAATAATAATCTTTATACAACTTAACATATAATTTGCAACTTTTGATGTGCACTAGAGATAACGACAAAATGGTATCCAGTGGTGTGGTATAGGTATTTTGTAGATATCACAGTATACAACTTTCAACTTGCTACGTTTCATTTCATTTCATGGCGTTTTACGTCCAGAAATTTCGACCGTTGCAGTGCGCTTTGAGCAATATGCAAAAAGGGTTCTTTACGTGGCGTGAGATTATCTGAAGGACCCTGTGACTCATTTTTAAATGCCAAAGGCTTGGCGAAAGAAAAGTCACTACCAATTTTTCAAATCTTGGTCTGACCCGGCCGGGGTTCGAACCCTCGACGTCCAACATACGAAGCAAGAACTCTGCCAACTGAGCTACCGCAGTGGTTCAACTTGTGTTGGATATTTGGTACATCGTAAAATGGTTTAATAATTACATAAGACCCAAACATCCTATTCATGGCAATAAATGTTTGTGGAAACTGAACCTTTTTATGTTTATTATACAGATTAAATGATAATTATTAAGTAACTGGCCCCAGTTTCATAATCGTTCCTTAACTAAGATTTTCTCTTAATCTAAATTTAAGAAAATTTCAGAAATCTCTTAATCATGAAGGAACATTTTTCACAAAATTAAATATGGATGCTATAAACTTGAAGTAATCTTCAAAATGACATCTAAAATTACTGTAGATTTGAACATTTAATAAAATTATTACGACTTCAGATTTGCCAGATTTAAGTTAAGGAAAATCTTAGTTAAGAAATAATTGTGAAACTGGGGCCTGCTGTTACTACCTGTCATGCAAATGACATTCTCTCATTATGAGGTGTACATGTATATTCTACATCGTTTGTGATGCCTTAAATTTTTATAAAAAAAGCCTTCATTTCCATTTAAGATAATGATTTATGTTGTGTTTTATTTTATCATAAAACAAAAACATTGTAAATGTGTCATATGCAAATTTTTCATTTTTAAAAATGAAATATTTAAAATTTTGCATATAGCGATCGTCAAATATTCAAAATTGCATATGTCACACCACATTGTTTTTGTTTTATTTAAATACCGCAATAAAACAAGTCACTATAAACAGAAAGTATAAAATAAATAAGTAAATAAATAAATAAATAAATAAATAAATATTAATAATAATAATAATAACAATAATAATAATAATAATAATAATAATAATAATAATAATAATAATAATAATAATAATAATAATATAATCGAGCTTCACTGATTTTTTGAAAGACGATGACAAATAAGTCAAACAAGCACATCATAATTTATTTGTTTAATCAGGCAGTATTTTTTGTTTTAAAAAAACTTTTCAAATGGTTTCACTAAGAAAAGATTTTTAAAAGAATTAAATTGTCAACTGAAAAAACAAAACTCAATTACGCTAAACTGTGTAAGTCACATCTTTCTACTGTGTTTAATGCGCGTGCGCATGTCCAAATGACGGTTCTTTTATAAGATTGTACATAACCTGGTATTCAATCTTTATGCTTTCTTGAAATATCGGGTTGCTGTCTTGTCAGTGCCGTCTACCGACATGGTCTGAAAAAGAACATAACGATATTACATGTACATCAGTGCATATTTGAGGCCTCTGTGGCCGAGTGGTTTAAAACGTGCGCTTACAGATCACAGCGCCTTTCACTGCCTGGGTTCGAATACCACTCGGGACAGATCCTAGTGAAAGAAAGCTTGTCAGTTCGCTTGCCGAAGGTCGGTGGTTTTCTCCGGTAACTCCGAGTTCCTACACCATTCCAGAACTGACCGCATCGAAATAAGTGAAAAAATCTTGACTGGGGCGTAAAACACCATTACTCCAATCCACTCAGTGCATATTGTTCTATTTAATTTTACCAAAGTAGCAAGTCATACCTGCTGACAGTGGTGCCGAATTATTGTTTACACTTTTCATAACCTCACATATTTCAACGGAAAAACTTCAAAATATAGCCAATAAAAATAATTATCCAATAACGAAATCTGATTTCTAAAGCTTACATACAGTCGACTCTCGTTAATTCGAAATCGGTAGAATCGGACCCGGTCCTAGTACTGGGAGGATAGCTCAATATGTCAATCTGGCTGAGAAATCTAGTGAAGGACTGGGGGGTAGCTAGAAAAAAATTCTTGTTGTTTTCTTCTATTAAGATTTGCTAGCAATGTATCCAGGAAACTTCAAGTGGACTTTGTAAGTCACGGTGAAGTTTCTTCAAGACTTTATTATTTATTTATTTATTTTGTACACGATTGAGAGGAAACTTAATTGAGCCTCGCCATAGATAGTGTTTAGCTGAATGGAACCTTGTAAGTTACGGTGAAGTTTCCGGGTTTGCTTATTTAATGTTCAAAGAATGTAGTTAAACTTTAGTTTGTTTAGCTTTACATCAACATAGAAAAAATGAAATTATCATAAATTTTCAATGTTTAATTTAAACTTAATTTTGATTTTTTAATGTTAAATGTAAGCGATGCACTATGATACATAACAGCAAACATGTGACATCAATGGAAGAACGCTTTGTTATTAGAGTTATCTCCCGTGCTAATCGTTCTGAAGTTTGGAACGACGGTTAAATTTGAAGTTTGGAACAACGGTTAAATTTGGTTATTTCGAAAATTTTTATCTGATTCCTTCAATTCCTTCAATTTCGAATTAACAAAGTCAAATGTATTTTATAAAATTTCTTGTAACGTCATAAATATGTTACCTATTGACACAAATTTGGTCTTTTTTAAAGCTAAAAATGTTTCCTTCACAAAGAACTTATTTTTCTCTCCTTCCGATATTGCTGTCACAAAATACAATGAACAACAATTTGCAACCAAACCAAAATCTACACTCAAAATGCGGGAAACAATTTTCCATATAAATATATATGTATAGCGAGCGTGCTTAAATGAAAGTTTGTCATAAATCCAGGTTCAAGGTGCATCTTCCGACACTAACTACGCTTAACCACGCCGCTTTCTTACATACTAAGTTAACACATGCATTCGACTACCTTACTAGCTACTAGTTCACGACGGCCATTTTCATGTGAAAGTCCTGCGATGAATAAATGTCAATGTTTGATTGGATAACTATTACACCTAATACATTATCCAATCAAACGTCGACATTCATTGTTACATGTTGTAAAAACTGAGGAAGTAATGATTAGTAATACATTATTAGATCTTCCACATTTCAAGTTCAGTTTTTTAAAACGCAAAATATACAAATTGTTTTTAAATGCCTAGTTAAATGTAAAGCGAGTACAAATTTTGGTCAAACCGGTTATATAACAAGGATAAAGTCAATATATTCTAACCAATGAACTTTGCACCCAACTAAATACGACAGCGTTTTGGTATCTGTATACCAAGTAATTTTTCAAGATAAATTTAACTTTGTCGAAGAGGGACCTGGGGGGTAGTTGCTATTTGTAATCAATAATAACAATCAATTAAAAAAATGAAAAATTAAAAAGGATTGTCTGAATTAGAGAGTTTTCATTTTTTCAATAATTCTGCTTGTGTAACTTAGATGTCTTTAACATCTCTCTAGATAATCAAGACGACAGTTGTCTTTGTGATCGCCGAGTGGACTAAAGCGCTAGTTTACGAATTTGAAAGCCTTGTTCCGCACCAAGGTCCTCTAACCGCCTAGGTTCGGATCTCACTTGAACAAATCGTCCCAAAAATTATAGGTTTGCTTACAGCAGTCATTGGATTTAATAGGATATACTCAGGTTTCCTAGATTATCCATAAACTTACACTGTCTCGATATAAGTGACATAATTTTATGTGTGGCGTAAATATTCTTTGATCTATTCTACTCAGTAACACTTGTTATAAATTACCATGATTAGTTGATCGCCTTTCACTTCTTGTGTGATTGTGAATGGTTTTAGATCTTTCTTTAAAGGCTTATTTTTTGCTACCAACTTCCCTCCTTCAAAAGTTGTGGTATTCTGAAATATCAAAGACGAAACCAGTTTAGGAACAAAATATGAAAAGAACTTCTTATTCATGTACATTTTTAATATAACACAATGTTACTTTGGTATGCATTGTTGGTGAAAGGATATAGGTCGAACATCAATGTCAAATGAAATATTTGTAACGATGTCGACATTGGCAATGCTTATAATTTATATTACTAAACCGAAAGCCAAAAAGTGTCTTAAGTTATACTACAAGAAAGTTTGGACTAAATGACCTACCCACAAAATGAACCACTACGGTCTTTGCATCTATAGAAATACAGGCGATACCAAAGGTAATTTTAGGTACACATACCCTTTCCTTTTTAAATGGGGCGACTGTGTTCAAACCCACAGCGAGTAAAAATTATAGTGTAACTACTAGTATTTCGCAATCCTTTCTACAATTAGTAAGAGTTGTGTTGAATAATGGTGTTTAACGTTCAGTCAAGAATATTTTACTTATATCGAGACGTCGCCAGCTTTAGCCGAAAGTGCAGATATTTTGCCTGTGCGTTGCGCTGATCAATGACATTTTACAGCAGGGTTCTTTATCGTGCCACGCATACCGTGACATGGGACCTCGTTTATGTTAAGTACCTATCTGAAAAAAAAAAACGTGACTTTTATTTCGTAATTCTGATTGCTTGGCAAAAGAACAGCCACTATCCACTTTCAAGTCTTCGGTAAGACCCGTTCGAGGTTCGAACACACGACCTCCCACTTACAGAGCGAGCATTCTACCAACTGAGGTACCGCAGTGGTAGAAGATTCAATAAGAATACAGATGATATTTTTTTACCTGGACCTTATCACCGTCCGCCGTTTCCCTTTCCGCGGTTTCACCTAATGTTGTCGATTGTGTAAATTCCTTTACGGGAATTTTCCTTGTTACTGTAATGGTTGTTCCATCAACTTTAATAATTAATGTTGGCTTAAATTTTCCAGCAGCTTGCCTTTTAATTAATCCAACTCCTAAAAGTGTGTATAAATTTGCAGCTGAATAAACAAGGTAAACAGTAGCCAGAGCAACAGCAACCAAGAATATACCTTAACAACACATACACAAAGAAGGTAAACACTATGAGACCATTTTCTGTTACAGATTAGATTGAAGTATTACGCGTGCAGTCTTGATGTTATACAGGGCATGAGGTAACTAGAAAAATGTATTCATTAAAAGTTGTTATAATTGTCTTTTCTATTGTTTATAAAGATCACGTCTTAAGGGTCAATTATATGTGATAAAATGTTTCTTGTCATATCCATTTAAAGGATCGTGTAAAACGAGACTGCTTGGCAGGTTGCTGATAAGAACTCTATAGCATTTATTCTGATAGCACTCCAATCATAATAATTACAAATGACAAATGTATTGGAACTAAGACCAAACGATTCAAATCTTTAATCGCTTTGATTTTGTACTTATTTCATAAAGTCAACGTTGAAACAAGCAACTAAAATTGAAAGAGGATTTATATGGACTAATAACAGATAATGTAATAGATGTAGTAGGACGTGTAGGGAGGTAGTTTCGTCCACAATATCGCTGGAAAAAATTCGCCTTTTCTATATTTTAGCTGTTATTAGTTCAAAAGGTAATTTTTGGTAAGTAGACAGCGCTAATATGTAGCTTTGAAAATTTCATATTTAATATAAACTTTTCGTGGAGGGTAAACTTTCGCTTTTTTCTTAGCAATACTCATTACGTATACAACGGAAGTTTTTTCACAAAATGAATAAATAAAAAAATAAAAAATGAAAACAGGAAATATGAAATACAAATAAACATCATTTCCAACGGTAACTTTACTTCAGTACCCGCGCTTACCAAAATTTTATACATTCTAACTCGTGGTTTGTTAATATGTAAGTAATTAAGTAATATTCCAGGTATTCTGGTTTTCTCCACCATCTCAAAAAATAAATGCATATATAATATAAAAACAATCATTTGTATTCATTTATATGAGCCTTTTACACGCAAAAACTGTAAATATATTACTAGATTTAGAGGACTGGTCAGTTACAAACAAGAAAAATTAAAAATCTATTTGTTAGAAGAATCATCACAATATCTAGTATTACCCTACCTCTGACTAAATTCTATGATAGTGATTGGCTAAATTGAATCACATGACCAACCCAGTATCATTCCGTACATAGCCGCACGCGCAAAAATACTGGGTCAGCAAGGCTGATACCGGGTGGGTTAGAGTTACGTCCCCTGTCGCTAACGTAAACGTCAACAAAACAACCTAGTTTTAACTCATTGTATACGTCACAAGTACGTCATTTTACAAATTTCTACTGTGTAGGGGCGGTTCAAAACACTTAAAGGACAGTTCTTTTTATTATTATTATTACTACTTATTTATTTATTTATTTTGAAGTTTAAATGTTATATTAAATAACATGCATTAAACCTTGTTAAGTGCTATTCCTTGTTGTAATATTTTATTGCAGTCGGATATTTTGTTTTACATGTATTTTTAATTTCTTTCATCAGCAATATTTCTATTTTTAAAAATATTTCTAGCATTGGGTCATCGGTAGGGTAAAAAAGTTACATGGTTTGTAAGTGTCCGGTACGGAATGATACAGGGTCAGTAGAACAGATACCGGGTTCGGCTCACGCCTCACCCGGTAT
Source organism: Tegillarca granosa (assembly GCA_029721355.1). Classification (NCBI taxonomy): domain Eukaryota; kingdom Metazoa; phylum Mollusca; class Bivalvia; order Arcoida; family Arcidae; genus Tegillarca; species Tegillarca granosa. The sequence goes on along the minus strand of CM056607.1, from coordinate 5,336,255 downwards.
CTGTTCTACTGACCCTGTATCATTCCGTACCGGACACTTACAAACCATGTAACTTATAATATTATACCTCATAAATTTCTTTTTCTAATAAATGCATTGATTTTACTCAGGGCGATATTTTTCAATATAGACAGGAGGCTCCGGGCGGTATTATGTTTGCTTACGTCACACGATTGTCCTTGATGACGTAATATTAGACTAAACAAAAACAGTATCTTAACCCGAATAGTTTAACTAGTGGATTAACTCTAATACAAAGTTAGTCAGGAACGGCAACTGTAATACTTAAACAATCATCGTCTTAAAGGAATTAATTCAAAAAAAAAAAAAAAAAAAAAAAAAAAAATGCTGATGCCTATTTTGAGATGGTATCCATTCGGTATAATATAACAAATATTTCATGGGGTTGCGGGCTTCGCTGAGGTCTATATTGTATTTTCGGGGTGCCTGCCCGGTCCATAAACTGCGATATATCCCGCAACCCCATGAAATATTTGTTAAATAATAATTAGAGTACAGAAAACTCGATCTGAAACAGAAAACGATTTCTTATTGGTGTCATATTGTTTTGTTTTTTTTTTAAATTTAACGTAAAAACATATAATTAATGAAAATGTGTCATAATGCATTTTTCAATGTATTTTACGATAATTAAAAAAAAAAAAAAAAAAAAAAATGCATTATGTCATTGGTAATCATGCATACCCATTGCTTCTAGTGTGTCGACGAGGTTTTCATCTTTAAAATTCTCCCATTTTCCTTCAAACTGTTTCAGATCAGGTTCAGACATGATGACTTTTGTGTGTTATTGTCTAAAATAAACCTAAATCTTCAAATGATAGCAGCCAGCTATCCTATATAAAGGTTTGCCTATCCGGTCCATATACTGACACGGAGTATCTTCTTTTATAACATTGTATTCAATTTCCGATTTTGAAAAAATATTTTGTATAAAATCGATAACATACTGTTAGCTTTTTATTCATCAATATATTTGTTAGCAACAATAGTATATTTACTTTTTTCTTGTTCAAACGCCGTTCTAATTTCTGACATTAAGGCTCTTACATTTTAACTGTACAGAGATTTTAGCTAATACTTCAGTATAAATGTCGAGAAAGGTTGTTTTAATTGTTTAATGAACTGTATACAATGGTATACATTTGGAAATAAATGTTTATTATTATTATTATTAATTTCTATTTTTATTATTAATAAAAATAAGTTCTGTTTTGCTAGCTCCGAAAAGTTAATACAAAAACTAAAACGACAAAACCAAGAATCAACGAGACATTCCCAATATGATTAATACTCTTTGCAGACTGAGCTACTTTGTAATTCATTAAAACTAAGGCCGCCATTAAGATGAAGACACACACACACACACACACACACACACACACACACACACACACACACGTATGCTACAAACGTATGCATATGTATGTATGTTCAAGTTTTTTTTATTTATTTACTTTGTACCATGGTATTAGAAGATTAGAGGTAAATTTACAATACATCAATATATAATACTGCAAAATTACAATATTTATATAGGTATACATATTGTTTTATTAAAGCAATTTCTAATTTTATGCTTTTCACCTACAAATTTCTATTTGTTGCAATATGATCGTATATTATTGTGAACTGCAGATAAAAATCAACGATTGGGTTTAGTTGTAGGTAGAAAACAACAAGTTTTCAGCAACCGGTGTCCGTTTATAGCACCATCCAAGCTGATGTTGTAATAAGTGTTATTTACTGTACCTCTCTGGTTAATGTTTGATCTGAATATGTGTTAAATGTGGAGCGGGTTACGTTTGAAGGAAAGTTTGGTGGTTGAACAGTATCTTATGTCAGAATCAAGATTTTTTTCGTTCACATTTCAGCAAGAAACCAGAGTATCTATCTGGAGAAGGCAGCTAACGGATTCTGTCATAGTGTTTATCTTACCTAGACAGTGAAACCAGAGTATCTATCCGGATAAGGAAGCTAACGAATTCCGTCATAGTGTTAATCTTATCTAGACAGTGTCTTACCTAGACAGTGAAACCAGAGTATCTATCCGGATAGGAAGCTAACGAATTCCGTCATAGTGTTAATCTTATCTAGACAGTGAGTAAGCTAATGCTTAAGGCTTTTTAAAAGAATTATAAAGTTACGAAAATACATCGTAGATCTTAAAGTCAATAGGTCGACAGGAAAGAAAATGACATAAAATGGACAGAAATAAGTGATATGTATCTTAAATATATTTTTATGTCATGTAAGATTTTTTAATAGACTTAGTTCACTAAGTAAATCATAATAATATTACATTGTTATTACGATAGCGTGACACCAAAGATGAATGTAGGGATTGTAGACGTTATGTACATACACATAAATACCCCACGATACAAAGAACATAATACGTTAAATGTTTCATTGCTATACCAAACTTGTAAAAGGTCTGCAGCGTAAACGTTGCGTACTCTTATTGAAACGTCCGTTCTGTTTTATCAATATTATCGATTAAGATATTAAACACTAATTGTTGAGTTTGCCCTTTCATCCACATTTCTTCTATTTTATTTAAATATGATTAGAAAATAACCAAGAAACAGTTCCCAATTAAATGTTATAAAATAAACACTTATTGAAATAATCAATGGCCTTGTTAAACAGAGACAAATGATATTTACACATTTTATTTGACAACACGATGCGCACTATATTAAGTTAAAAGTACATGTACTTGTTTCTCCTAATTAGTCTTTACACTCTGATCTGAAAAGAAAAAAATCCTTGTGCTCAGTACGAAATTGTAGCAGCTTATTCTCTTTTAAAGTAATAATAATAATAATAGATACTCAACAGTGACCACATGCTATGTCTCACACTTTTAGACAAGACAAGAATGTAATCAGAAACAAACATAATGAAGATTCAACAAAATGTCTGCAGAAAGTGGTTAGTACAGGTGATTAAATTTTTATGAATTCTAATGATACTCTTACAATCAAATTATGCAGAACTCACCTGACAATTGTTTTTCTATTCTGATTTAACAGTGGCCTTTTTGATTGTTAATATTCATCTTGCAAGTTTTCAACAAGAGGCCCATGGGCCTGATACGCTCACCTGATAACTAATGGCTAGCTGATAGATTTAAAGAAAACATAAATACTAAACCCCAATGACTTTTTTCTTTACATCATGATAACCATTGTATCAATACCTACAACATTCAATAGTTTTCGAGATAATAAACCATTTCGGTATTGTTTGGCATCTGTGACCTTGACCTTTGAACCTATGACCTTTTTTATACATCAAAATGATCGTTGTATCAATACCTACAACATTCTCATATACAAGCCTATAAAAAAAGTTTATAGTTTTCGAGATAATTAACCATTTCGGTACTGTTTCACATCTGTGACCTTGACCTTTGAACCCATGACCTTTTTCTATACACAAAATGATCGTTGTATCAATACCTACAACATTCTAATATACATGCCTATACAAAAAGTTTATAGTTTTCGAGATAATTAACCATTTCAGTATTATTTCCCATCTGTGACCTTGACCATTGAACCCATGACCTTTTTCTATACATCAAAATGATCATTGTATCAATAGATACAACATTCTAATATACATGCCTATACAAAAAGTTTATAGTTTTCGAGATAATTAACCATTTCGGTACTGTTTCACATCTGTGACCTTGACCTTTGAACCCATAACCTTTTCTATACATCAAAATGATCGGTTGTATCAATACCTACAACATTCTAATATACATGCCTATAAAAGAACTTTATAGTTTTCAAGATAATTAACCATTTCAGTATTGTTTCACATCTGTGACCTTGACCTTTGAACCCATAACCTTTTCTATACATCAAAATGATTGTTGTATCAATACCTACAACATTCTAATAAACATGCCTATAAAAAACCTTTATAGTTTTCAAGATAATTAACCCTTTCAGTATTGTTTCCCATCTGGACCTTGACCTTTGAACTATACATGCCTATACAAAAAGTTTATAGTTTTCGAGATAATTAACCATTTCGGTATTGTTTCACATCTGTGACCTTGACCTTTGAACCCATAACCTTTTTCTATACATCAAAATGATCGTTGTATCAATACCTACAACATTCTAATATACATGCCTATAAAAAACTTTATAGTTTTCAAGATATAACCATTTCAGTATTGTTTCACATCTGTGACCTTGACCTTTGAACCCATAACCTTTTTCTATACATCAAAATGATTGTTGTATCAATACCTACAACATTCTAATAAACATGCCTATAAAAAACTTTATAGTTTTCAAGATAATTAACCATTTCAGTATTGTTTCCCATCTGTGACCTTGACCTTTGAACCCTTGACCTTTTTCTGTACATCAAAATGATCGTTGTATCAATACCTACAACATTCTAATATACATGCCTATACAAAAAGTTTATAGTTTTCGAGATAATAATTATAATCAGAGGTAAAAAAATTAGGTCAGGACCTTCACAATTGACCTTGACCTGATTTTGAAGATACTAACAAGAAGATGTCAAAACTGAAAACCCCATGTCATTATCTGGCTCAAATAGTCAAGTTATAACAATTTGAAGCTATTTTACGATTTTTTCAAAATTAAACGCAAAAACGCATAACCTTTTTTTTGTTCGAATTTCACAAAATGAACAAACTATAGGCTTAAGACCCTAGAGAAGCCAAATATCACATCAGATTTTTTCTCCAATCAGTACTTTTGGAGAAAAAGATTTTTTAAGATTTTTGCACCCCAAGGTCACCTTGACCTAGTTATGGTAGCCATGGCAATGCCACGAACAAATCTGAATTGCACTGGCCCATATATACTTCTCACCAAGTTTCATTGAAATCTGTCTTGTAGTTTCAGAGGAGATGTCGAAAATAGGTGTTAACGACATGCACACACACACACATACACACGCTGCGCTATGCCATAAGCTCAAATGACCTTTCAGTCTGGTGAGCTAAAAAAGCAGGACAAAATTTTAATAAATCATCAGTCCCCTGACACTTGTACACGTCCTCCATTCAAAAATGCTTGCACTAATCTTTTACATTCTGCATTAAGGTTTGCCATAAGCCTCTCATCACCAATGTTGATATGTGAAATATTTTGAAACTCAATACAATCCTTCAACTTTAGAGATGAGTTATCTTTTCTAATTGTCAGAAAAGTTAGATGAACTTCAATTGTTCTCATCCTTTCAGATTCAATGAGGGCATTGACAACATCCAAGGTTTCTGCAGCTGTCCTGGAACCATGAATTTGTGCAGCTGTGACTTGTACAAGGTAAATTCTATCGCAATGTCTCATACTCTTTATGCAGTTTCCCTCAGAGCGTGAAGCAGGAACATACACAAAGTAGTCAATTCCTGAAAAGTTTGACACATTAGGATGCAACAGTCTTGGCTTACTTGTATCCTTAGCGATCTGCCGTAACAGCCATAGTGTATACTTTGCAACTTTTGCCTTGTGACTATTGTAAGAACCAATATCATTCTTCAAATTTTCTAGGTCATCTTCAGATGGATGTTCAGATACGATATTTTTTAAAAAAATAACTCCCAAACTTGCTTCTGGAAGAAAAAAGTTCTGATTTCTTTTGAAATAAGTGGATGGTTCGACTTCTGTACACAGAAAAAAAAAGCTCCGGTCTCTCTCTGACTCGTTACAAGACTGACTTCTATTTCTTTGCCTAAACAAAAAACAAGGTCCTGAAATGTTTTTGTATCTACACTGTTGATATGTTCCGGTTTTAACTCAAGTTTACACATCCATGCAGCTTTCATTGCTCCTTGAAGAAATGACAATTTGACAAGGTTATCACCTTCACTTAACTCATAAGGGTAATCTTCGCAGTTGTCTTTGGTTACTTCTTCAAACTGAACTTTGAATATGTTTACAGCACATATCAAGTCTTGAAATAACTTTGCTGGATACAAACCACCCTGTTCAATCATCTTTGCAATAAATCCAGTGTGGGCAATAAAAGAATTCATTCTAGGATCAGAACTCTCTGTAATTGTTGGAAAATTTTCAATTTCTTGCTTGAGATATCTATAGTATGAAAACTCAACTATTCCAGCACTGCAGTTTAATCTGTTGAAACAAACATCCATTGCATAATGAACAAACCTAGGTGTCATTACAAACTTGTCCTTTAAATGGTCATACACTTCTTGGCAGCATTTGGCTACACGCTCATACGTGTCTTCATTATATGCCAACTCCCAAGCAGGATCATTTCTTGCACTTTGCTTTTGTATTTCCAAAGATCCCATCCAGATCTTTTTGAACTCGTCGTTTGTTAATGCAAAATCACGTTCCCATGGCCGGGTATTAGATCCAAGGGTAAAGGAAGCAGTTAAACCTGTTTGTATGATAATCATTGTCCTGCCATGCATGTGCTTTTTTATTCTTTCAATGATGTCTTGGTTAGCAATAGTTACATGGTCAATAATACATTTATTTGAAGACTTTAAATTTCTTAAAAAATTTCAAAATCCTCTTTCCTTGATTCAACCTCTTCAAGGTCTATATAAACAACATTTTCACCTTTAAGTTTGCGAATAGCGATAAACAACAGACAGGTAGATGTTTTACCAATTCCTGAGATATCAGACAACCTGGTTACTTCTGCTTTTTTAAAAAGTCTACACAGTTTTTGAAAAAAATCGATGGGAAAATGCTGTTTCAACAAACCGTGTTTCTGTTGGTAATTTGCCTCTCAAGATCTGCAAATATATACTGATGATACTTGAATGGATTGGTATGTATATCATTTAATACTGCTCTGTCAAACAGAACATCTTTTCCTCTCTGAAATAAAACAAAACATGAGTGCATTTTAATTTTAAAGAATAATTTATACGGTAAATGTCCCGGCGCAGAGCGTCGGGAATTTCCCATCTATAGGTAACACGTATGTACTATGACGTCATAGAAAATTGAGAAAAATTCCATAAACCATATGTCCAAATCATTTGACGCCGCGCGTGCACCACTTTTCTCAAGGTCATTGAAGTGGTCAAATCGACAGGAAGAGAGCTCCATACGGGGGGAAATCTCGCCTGTCTCGTACATCAGAAATAAAACCAAAAAACGATTATCGTGAAAATAATTCATTGAAACAAGTATTAATTTAAATAGGTTGATCAAATACCAAATATTTACTTTTCTTTCGCCATTCTGGCTGATCTCAAGTGTAGCGTCTCAAGATTCACGATGACGTGATTTCTTTTGATTGGGTCAAAGTTCAATTCAGATTGATAACCACTGTTAGCCAATCAGCGATTGGCATTTCCATGCGCATCAACCATGATCACACAGTATACAAAGCGGGAAGATACAAAATTTGCCGATTTCAAGTTAGATAAATTGATAACCATAGTTACTCCGACACAAAACTATTATGAGGTTAGCATAACCACAGTATATGACTTCTACGGTAACTCTTTTTCATATATTATTACTTAATTGAATGGAAATTTTGAGTGCATATGTGACCCTCGCTGAATGCAGTGTAAACAAAAATGACGTTCGGTCAGGACGGGAGAGACGTTTTCACAAACGATTGATTTTTTCAGAAAATTAATAAAATGTGTTTTTCGAAAGAATTAATTAACAGATCGTCCCAGTAATCATTTTTATGAAAATACAGATAAAATTTATTGACATTTATTCCGAATTGAATGTAAATATTGACAAATCCTCTGTTTGTGACGTGGATATGAAAATACAGATAAAATTTATTGACATTTATTCCGAATTGAATGTAAATATTGACAAATCCTCTGCTATGTGACGTGGATATGATCGAGCTGGGACAGTTTGACTTTAAGGTGCTGATGAGGAAACTGTACATGTTGTGCAATGAGATGGACCACTGTCCCAAAAAGTTGTGATGAAAATAACAATAATAAATCATCTATGTTGAGTTTAGCAGCTGACTGTAGTTGAGATCCACTTGGGTAAGGTCTGAATTGAATCCTTGAAAACCTCCAGGGATGGCTGACTGGACTACTGATGCTGGCAGGGGATTCCAATAATTTACAGTTCTCGGAATGAATATAAAAATTTTAACTAGTGTAAAATTAACATAACCCCTCTTCAATATCCCAGACTTGGTCCTCGAAAAAAGCTGATATAAGTGAATAAATGCCAATTTTCACTCCACCATCCACAGAAGTGACCATCTCAATATAAATCTTAAAGCACCATCTTTCCAGTAGATCTATATCATCCCAGAATGTTCCATTTTAACTTAGGTGAATAATGAATAATCTTGACGGGTAAAATAAACTCCAACCCACCATCCTAGAATATTAATCGTCTCAATATAAGTGAAAAAGGCATCTTCAACTCTCCGGGGCTGGGGCTCTTCATGAAGTCGAGACTTAAAGGGGGTGGGCTAAAATTAACATTATTTCAGTACAAGCCTGTCGAGTTTTAATCATCATTTGTTACTTGCAATGGTCTGTGCTTTAGAAAATTCTCATCATGGTACTATATGCCTGTGAATGTTAAAGGTGTAAGAGGAGCTTACCCTCGGCTCACACTGGTTCACTGTATTCATATCGGGTTGTGGGTTAAAGGTGCTGCCTCACAGAGTCGGCACGCCACAGACAAGCATTTCACTCCCAATTAATATTATTCTATAACCAGTCGATAATCTATCCTCTAAACCAAATGTGGCTTGTAAAATGAGGAAGCAGTAACTCAAATTTTAAAGTATTATCATGTATAACACAAGTCAGGTTGGAACCAAAAACCTTCCACTGTCCAGGAGGACGCTATACCACTGAGCGACCAAGGCAGTCACAAACAGAATAGATTGTTGACCAAGGAATATTGCAAGCCTAGGCTTATCAGGGCCCTCAAAAAGTTTTATGACTGTCATCACTGTATTGTTCCATGTTCCTTTCATTTAATATTGATTACACATGAGGCAGGTGTAGCTAGCTAACAGGAGGTGCTCACCCTTCCAGAAAACTCGGATCTCACTTCCCTGGTGGAAGTTCACGTGTTTAACCTAACTTGTCAGTTTCAATTCTGGATTGTGATTTGGACATCCATATGGATTAGTATGTTTGTTTTCATTGGTATAACTGCTTCATTAATTGAATGGGACAGTCTTGAACTGTGATATGATACACATCTTGTTTTAAGAAACAGGAGTAGTTATTTGTGCATTCCATAAATCAGTAGATTGAATTATTCACATGGAATGGTAAAAGGTGACTCAAGATGAGAAGATATTACAATGTGAAAATGTTGTCATGGTATGCATTAGTATATTTACTATAATTGGGTTATTGATTAACCTTTTGTGTCCCTGAAAAGATCATACCAAAACTCAGTTCTGTGTGACGGAACATGATTGAAAGACGATGCAAAAACTCTGCGGTAAGTAACTATAGTCAGTCCCACTAGTATTCGGTAAGACAAAACAACGTGTTCCATCTCTTTTTTCAAGTTGGGTGTGTATGTGTGTGCACAATAACCCGAAAATAAATTTGGACATTTCCCGGGATAGGCAATGCCTTTTTTCATAATTATTTAAAGTTTTTAAAAACATCTATGTTCTATTTCTAATGAAGAAAATCGACAATTAAACTCAAATTTAATTAGTCTTTAACCACAACTAATGCCAAATTTCCACCACTTTGCTTTACACGTTTCTATACACCAAAGTATTTTGTCCATTTTTCTGAAAGTGGAATAGTCTCCCTTTGTAGGAATTCTCTAGAAATATCCACCTCCTATGATAATAATAAATATTAATTATTATTATTATTATTCACAGAAACAATGACCTGTGAAAAAACCCCATGTATGTATGCTAGACCCTAAATTATTCAAATTAATACCTCGAACGGCTTTTTATGATAAATGTTGACGGAAACATGTATGCATTATATCACAACATTGATAAACCCCGAACACTCATTGAGCTAGGTAAGTTTTATGCTATTTTTCAGAGCAAATTTTTAAAACTGGCTAACACACCAGTCAATATCATAATCATTGATTCACCTTCTGACTCTGAGCCAGCAAGTCCCCACCTCGTGCTCCATTGCCCGCCATGTTGTTGTTGTTGGTGTCTCTGGATAATCCTCCTTTGTGTGGGAGCACCCTCGTTTTTACCAGATAAAACTTAAAACGCGTACTGGCACCATATTCTCTTGTCTTCTGTATTCAGTAAAACCACAACTACGGATTTATCCAGAATTGAAGGATTTTCTCACACAAGTGGGGACATATATAGGAGTCGAGTTGAGTTGAGTAATGGTGTTTAACGTCCCAGTCAAGAATCATTTCACATATCGAGACGTCACCAGCTACAGGCGAAGGTGTAGAAATTTTGCCTGTGCGTTGCGCTGATGGCATTATACAGCAGGGTTATTTTATCGGGCCACGCCTACCGTGACACGGGACATCGTTTATTTTAAGTTCCAATCCGAAAGAACCGTGACTTTCATTAGTAATGCCGAGTGCTTGGCGAAAGAACAGCCACTACACAATTTTCAAGTCTTGGGTCAGACCCGGCCAGGGATCGAACCCACGAATCTCCCACTTACGGAACGAGCACTCTACCAACTGAGCAGTGGTGCGGACATATATAGGGACGGATGTACTAAAATTACGGATTTAAATCAGTCTTAGTATAATTTTGTCTAGATTTTTTTTACTTACTAGGTATAAAAAGTCGGGTCAAAATCTCATTGTGAAACTGATAACTTAACAAGGGAAATTAGATTTGTCATTCTAAACCAGAGACTTTTAGTTAATTATTGAAGTCTCTGTTCTACACAAAAAGTACGGATAATTATGGAAAATCCTGTGCGCGCAGTGGTCAGTCTCAGGTATAAATAGGAACAACCTGATTAGGTAAAATTTGAAGTCCCTAAAATGTTATTATACAACGACGATAAAATATTATTAAAACACTATATTTTCCGATCAGAAGTGCCGACATTTCATACCATTAAAATTGAATAGGCCTATTATGGTTCATATTGTTCCAACGTTCAACTTCCCGAAAGTTTGTTGTTGTTGTTCTGTATCTCCTACGTGAGCCTGAAAAGAGACACTGTGAAATCAAGTAGAAATTTACATTGGAAGAGAAGGTAGACGCACAGCGATTTAAAAACTGTTCTGTAGAATGTTCGGAATATTACTGCTTTTCAGGAAGACGATTCAATCATCCAAAATGCAGGCTGGTCGTTTTTGACGGAAAAGTACACTCTTGACGGAAAAACGGACGGAAAAAGAAAAAAAATATGTATCGACGAATTTTCCTGATTTACTCAGATTTTTGTTACTAAAAATAACCTAAATTCTTAATGTTTTTATGGCAAAAGCTAACACAAAAGTTGGCTATTTTTGTTCTTAATATCACAGGTACTTGGGGACGGGTAACCCCCCCCCCCCCTCGTCCCGGGTATTTGTTTTCTGGACAATTAATAAAATTATCTCGACTTTTTTACTTTTAAATATTTCTTGGTGATGTATCAACTATAATACAACACTTTTTACCCGAGTACGATCCGTTTTAAGAAAGTCAAAAAAATCGACCATATCACATCATAAAAAAGACAAGGTATCTCACTTCTTGTGAAAAAATTTCCACCTCGCGAGGGAATCCCAACTTATACTCGATAAATATTTGTTTATTTTTTAAAATGTTGGTGTCGTTCGATTCGTCTAAGATTGTTCTCTTTGTCCATCAACACAATTCACGACCAAACGTCGTCTGCTCGACAATATTTGAACGAAACAGCTACATGTACACAACTGTCTCTGCTATCGAACGGAAGTACAGCGTGGGGAGATAACTCCTAATTCTGATAACCCGAAATAGAAGTTTTCAAATTGAAATTTAGGAGGTACCACATTACGCAAATAGTCTGGCGATCTTACTGAAAACAAACAAACAAATAAAAAAACGGTAACGTTAAGTATTTGTTAAATGGCGTCCCCTAAATAATAATAATCCATAATGTCATAAAAAGCCGTATTTTTATTTGAAATAGTTCTCCCCTAAATGCATTCACAGATTGTATTAATGAAATGTCTGTCTATCTGCCGATGGATTAAATCCAATATTTTTATGAAGGGAAAAATTATGAAACCATTCTAATAGTGTATCATTTGCTTAATTCAGACTAAGTGTTCATAATTGCTAATTGAATTGGGGAGATACAATAAGACAGATAACCTAAATAGCATTTGCTCCGGTTTGGATGAAAACGCCATAGAAGTCGAGATACATTTCCTATTTTTATGCCCATACAAACTCGGAATTTACTTTTTTTTTTTTAAAAATAACTAATTTCACTGAAACTTTTGATACTAAACCATGGAATGTTGTAATCTATTAGATTTTTCCAAAAACTTAAATAACTGTACTTGCATTTTGCAGTGTTACATCACGTTTTTGCTAAATATTTATTTTATATGCTTATATAAAGCTTTTATATGTACCTTTATCAATATCATTTATTTATGATTTCATTTTCATTATGTTTGTATATTATAGTTTATGTTAGCCATAACCAATTATTGTAATTGAGTTTGAGCTGAGATAATAATTATTATTGAACATGTTTCTTGCAATAACAAAATAAAATTGTGCTGATCATTGAAAATTCAATAATGAAAATGTTCATCCGAATTAATTATACCGACAACCTCTTTATTTAGCTACCAACCGTTACTTATCCCAGAGTATTTGAATGTATTGTTGTGCCCCTAAATTTCAGTTTGAAATAACCGCGGAAAATGAGTAATAAGTAATATCTCTGACCTTATCATAATAGCAATGCTATTCGGAACTTCTATTTCGGGTTATCAGAATCAAGAGTTATCTCCCCACGCTGTACTTCCGTTCGATAGCAGAGTCAGTTGTGTACATGTAGCTGTTTCGTTCAAATATTGTCGAGCAGACGACGTTTGGTCGTGAATTGTGTTGATGGACAAAGAGAACAATCTTAGACGAATCGAACGACACCAACATTTTAAAAAATAAACAAATATTTATCGAGTATAAGTTGGGATTCCCTCGCGAGGTGGAAATTTTTTCACAAGAAGTGAGATACCTTGTCTTTTTTATGATGTGATATGGTCGATTTTTTTGACTTTCTTAAAACGGATCGTACTCGGGTAAAAAGTGTTGTATTATAGTTGATACATCACCGAGAAATATTTAAAAGTAAAAAAGTCGAGATAATTTTATTAATTGTCCAGAAAACAAATACCCGGGACGAGGGGGGTGGGGGTGGGGTTACCCGTCCCCAAGTACCTGTGCTTAATATCGTTGTAAAAATGGACTAAAATGTACCAATCTAGAAAAAAAAAAATAGAAATGACCATTGGTCAGCCTGACAATGATATCTCTTGAACTTTGTGAACGGTGTCTATATGGCAAACTTCATTGACCCATCAGCCTGTGTATTTTGTTCCTATGCAGCCAGTGTTTGTCTATACGAAAGCCGGTCAGTGCCACAATTTGAAAATTACGAGGAAGTTTCTGGTAATAACGAGAAATAAAGTCGTAATTACGAAAAAATATATATGTACTTTTCCGCCGAAAATGAATATTTCCGGATCAGCCAGGCATACGACAACCGGCTGGTGCCACATTTTGAATCTTAAAAAGTAAAATGTTATACATTTTCTCGTAATTTCGACTTTATTTCTCTTTATTCTTGTTGTCATAAAATTGATTATTTATTTATTTATTTATTAAAACTTCCCAAACCCGACGCACAATAATTTATATCAATTTATGAAATTTGACAAAAATTGTGATATTCAAATGTGACGAAAAAAGAAGTTATACAAAGTTTTGTGGTTTCGATATATTTTAGCCGTCATATTGACCTCGGTAGCTCAGTTGGTAAAGCGTCCACTTCGAATGCAGAAGATCGTGGGTTCCGGAGCTTCATGACTCGGTTTAACGATATGATTGTTGGGAACAGGCAGAAAGTGACTTTTCAATTCATTGTGTTCACACATGGTATTTTCTGTTAAAATTTTCTCGGAAAATATGAGGATAAAGGCATTCTTAATTTTATTTTTGTTTATAATACTTTAATTGTTTCTGTTTATTATTATTATATCCATTTATTAATTTTTAGGAGGGGGTTAGATATTTGTTCAACCGAATATTTATCAATTTGCGCAAATTCGGTAAAACGTGTCTGGTGACAGATGTGAGGAAGGTATTAGTCGATGGTTTTTCTCCACCATTCCAAGCTGACCGCCTCGATATAAGTGAAATACCTTTGACGGTTTATTCATGATTGTCCTTATATAAATTTTAGTAGAAAATAATCGGGACAATCATGAATTTGTGGAAATGTAAGAACAATAGAACTTAAGTCCAGCTTGGGGTAAAGTTACTGTGTAAAAAAAAGACACAATTCCTCTATCAATGAAACTTTTATTATAAACAGCATTTATCTGTCTTTCAACTGCTGGAGTCTTGTCTCTTTCTTTCTTTCCTTCTTCTTTTACCACCTGCTGCTAGTTCAATGCTGGGAATCTCTTCGTGAGATTAAAGTTTACTATTTTCGTTAAAGATAGGCCTAATGAATGTTTTTAGTCTCAAACCATTGAAACGCCCTACTGGCCTGGACGTCAACAATTGTCACGTGACCTGAAGTCTCTACCTGGAGACTCAATAATGACCAGGAACGCAATTATCAGGGCTCATCGGTACTAATATAAATTTGAATCTTTTAAACAACGGTATTTTTTGGCCATTTTGGCATTTTTTTTCTTTTTCTTTTCAAAATTGATTTACATCTCCAGTAACTAAAATGAAAGGCATATCAAGATTGTTATAACAAAGTAGATATATACATGTGAAAAAGTTTGTCATTTCACTTGCTAAAGATATTTGGTTTTCTCTGAGCACCCTTGTTTCCTCCAACATACCTTGAAATGAAAATCTTGACAGGGAGTAAAAACCCCATTACTGCATTACTGTGCATTTGTATATTGAAGACCTAGATGTCTTGTATGTATCAGCAAGTAAAGCATGAATAAAAATAATTTTATTTTTGTTAAAAGTTATTTAAAAATGATCGTTAAAGAAACAATTAAAATCACAAAATATGTAATTGATCTTTTAGTTTATATCAAGATTAATAGCATATGACAGGAACAGAGATTTCAAGCCACCAAAGTGATCCTGCCTGGTCCACTAGATGCTTCTTGGCCAAAATCTGGTTACACAAAATTTCTAAGTGACCATAGGATATTGTTCAGCAAACTAACAAAGCTTATATTACTCTGATATTAGGTATACACATATACTTAAATTTCGTTTGTTAACACTGTAGGTGATAAATAAGCTTCCGGTGATATAAAGGGAAAGACTTGTACTCATCAAGCAGAGTTTTAGGATGTTCCATACATGTTACTTTGCCTTATATGGATTGGTGCAGCTATGAAGAAACAGGTAAAAATTAAAAACAACAACAGAGTTCACTTCTCATTTCAAATTTATAATTTTTAGTATTTTTACCTTACTACTAATGTGAAAGCTGGCTTTCAGATCCATTATTATCAAGTAATTTTTACTACATGTAGTTAATTTATAATTGAAACATATGTTACATATGAAGTTCTCTTAAAAAATTAAGTACAAGTAAAGATGGTAAGGATGGATAGCAATCATTTCATGTATATGTATTTCATGAAATGTTACACTGCATTTAACATCTTGGCATTTCAGATTCTTTCATACATTATATTGAAAATCTTCGTTCTTTTTATCACTACATTTGAAGGTTAACTACAATTTCAAAATTAAGTTGGATAGAGTATCTGGCAGTCTGATAAATTCAGACTGTGAATGTCCAGCTTGAAAAGGACCTCACTCCACTTGCAAACATATAGCTGCAGTTCTTTTGATGTTACAGAATTTCTCCAATACTGGCATAACTATTACAGGAAAGTCTTGCACTGAAGGATTGCAGACATTCCATAAGCCAAATTCTTCATATGATGGTAAAATATTTAGGTTAAATTATCCAGTAGAAAATTTCTATTTTAAATTTTGGTTTATAGATGGTAAAATTAGAAAAATAAAATCCAGCTAAAAAAAATTGTTAGTTACCATGGTTACTATAATATATAAAATGCATATATTGGTTTGTAAAATTACCTCCCTTTATAAAGATATTTGTATTGTAATTGACCAAGAACATTAAGTGAATAAAACTCAAATACTGAGTGGAATAATTCTTTAAGTTAATAACAAAGTTTATTCCTTAAAAGTGACAATTACATTTTTATTTCAAAGAAATCTTGTACTTAAGTGTATGGAAGATTTCAGTAACAAGAGTGGATGTACATCTCCAGTCAAGCAGGAGATGGTAAGAATATTAGGCCTTAATCCATTAAATTTTGTTTCTTACCGATAATTTCTTATTTCAGGAGCAGCTATTAGAGCAAAAAGAATACCATCGAAAAGAAAACTCTGAAGATATTTTTGATGACCCAAGACCGTTAAAATATAGGAACCAATCAGAATACCAGGACTTTGTAAGAAACTGCATACTAAATTACTGTGCAGTTACTTCCTGTGACATTGAAGTATTTATATCCAAAGGCAGATATAGTGGTAATATATTATTTATTGTATATTTTATGTTCAGATATCAGGAATACATGTATTTTATATAAAATATACATGTACACACACACACACACGCACACACACACACATATATATATATATATATATATATATATATATATATATATATATATATATATATATATATATATATATACATTAGTTTAATTGCATTGGTAATGTTTACCTCTTTATAAGGACCACCTGTCAATAAAGGTAACTTTCAATTCCTTTCATGTTATTTTGCCCTGTATTTAACCCGTTTAAGAGTTTCTTTCAATAACATCAATAATATTTAATATATTCATGAAACAAATTTGAACTAGTCAACAGTCAAATATTTTTAAAGTTTGCATAAAAATTCTACGAATTACATTTTCTCCTTTTGTACGGGCTGCAGAAAAAGATCACAATTATTTGGACCTTCCTCTCAGAGAATATTTGGTAGACCAGGTTTTACGTCTTATATATGGTCTCAGGGTTCTCATAGGTCTTGAAAAACCCTTGAATTTGATGTCTGTCTAGAAAAACCTTTGAAAATGAGATTTGTCTTGAAAAACCCTTGATAATTGGTGAAAACCCTTGAAACCCTTGAAAAACCCTTGAATTTTGATGTTTTGTCTGCTTGAATGATAATATCTACACAAGAATACTGCTTTTAAAAAATATTTTTTTTAATAACCTAAAAATAATGGAAAAATGTAAAAATTCATGTTTTTAACGCAAATCCCGGATATTTAGAAATTCCGTTTTCGTTTTCACCATTTAGTCTCTCCTTGAATCAAGATCTGTTTTATGCTTAATGGCAATGGGTAAATGCCCCACTGTAAGCACCTTAGTTACATAGATCAACCACATTAAGAAACGTTCAGTAAAAGTGCCCCTAAAACATTTTAACCTTTTTCTCAGACCAAAGATTTTCGAAGTGGGTTTGTGAGTTCAAAGAGGATAAACATGCCACTAACTAAGTATGTGCAAGATATCAATCTAAGTAAGATGGTTGAATATGCCATAAATTCTCATATGAACAGTAGAAAACAAAAGAATTGCAAGTTTATGGGGCAGACGGATGCAACTGCAACTCTGGATTTTTTTGAAACCAAGTTGGAATCCCTAAAACAAGAACCTGCAGCGATTAAATATATTGTAAATAATATTGTGGTTGTTTTTGTTTTTTTTTTAATAATATTTTATGCCCATTTTGTATCGCTGAAATGAAGCCCTTGAAAAACCTAACAGAAGTCCTGAAAACCCTTGAAAAGTCCTTCCTTGAATTTTGCTACCAAAAACTTGTATGAACCCTGGAGCTGGTTGGGAGCAGGAAATTGGGGTTCAAATGCCAACCAGGTCATACATAAGACATGTTTAGAATTTGAGGTACTGATCCACATCTGGGGTTTGCAATTAAGAGGACAAAGTAATGACTGAGGTATGCTTTTGACATGATAGGATAGCTAACACATGAAAGGAAGACAGTAAAACACACTCACACAGTCATTTAACACATAAATTAACATGTTTTTAGATTAATGACAAAGAATCCTTGAAGTACTTGGTCTTGTCTGATCTGACATTACACAACATTACTATCAAATCATATTCAATTTTTACAAAGTTTATTTAAAAGTGATTTTGATTTATATAATGACAAAACAAAGAAAAAGAAAGGGTTTTAAAATAAGCTTATCAGAATATTTCTTAATATTCCAACCAAAACCATCATAAAATGCAAAAAGTTTTGTAGCAGTATCTTGGATTGCTTCATACAACACATAAAAATTCACCTTGAAAATGTTCCCTATAATTGTCAATTTAACTAATTGCAATTTATTGCAACCACTGGCACTGATTTAACAATTATAATTTAATTTTTAGATAACAGAACAGAGCCAAAATCTTAGAAAAGGAAACCAGAGGACAGGCAGATAATAAGAAATGGTTTCAAGCCAGACATTGGAGACTTACGTCATCCCGATTTTCTGTCATTTGCAAAATAACAAACAGAAGAAATATTACAAAAATATGCCAATCTCTTTCGTCTATGAAGCAAATAAATACATATGCAACTTCCTCGAGAAAATGACACAACTTCCCTTGGGAAAATGACAGAGTCTAAAGCAATTTGTAAATTTAAAAAAAGTGACTGGTCTAACAACAAAAAAAATCAGGTATATATATATATATATATATATATATATATATATATATATATATATATATATTTGTATCGAGAAGCCTTATTTGGCAGCTTCTCTCCATGCTATTATAGATGAATTTCAAATTGTAGAAGTAAAATGTCCATATAATGGTAGAAATGAAATGCTCCAACCTTCAAAAAAAATTCCATTTCTAACTTATGAGGGTGACAAAATTGTCTTGAAAAAATTTAGCAATTACTATGACCAAATTCAAGGACAACTTTTCATTTCCAAGATAAGAGTTTGTCTTGTTGTAGTATTTACATTTTGTGACATTTTTAGCACATTGTGCTCAGGTGAGCTATTGTGATCGGTCTCTGTCCATCAGGTGTTTTCAACTTTTGCTTGTATACACTCTAGAGGCCACAATTTTTACATCAAACTTGCCTTAAATAATCTTCTAGACAAAAGCTAGGTCAAGTTCATATATGAACCATGTTGGGTGAATAAGTAGGTCTGTAACAAGCCACTTTGAAAAAATTACGCACTTTGAAAAATTTTTTCAAATCGCGTTAAATTCGGGACAAGCTCAACGCACTTTGAAAAAATTTTCAAAGTGCGTTAAAAAATTTTTCAGATCAACGCACTTTGAAAAAAATATTTTTTTATTTCAAACAGCCCTAAAAATCACCTGTGACAACCCACTTTGAAAAAATTACGCACCTTTGAAAAATTTTCTTCTCAACCATAAAACATCTTTGATTTCAACAGTTTTCTTGGAGCTCTTCTTTACGGGAGACCCGATAATAACCAACAGGAATAAACGTGCACCAGGCCAGTTTGATAGACAGTACGTTCAAAAAGGCAAAGCAGAGAGAGAGAGAGAGAGAGAGAGATCTTGAGATTTTATTAAAAGAAAACGAATTGCCAACTTGTCGACCTTTGTCAATTTGCTGTGTGTGTGTGTGTGTGTGTGTGTGTGTGTGTGTGTGTGTGTGTGTGTGTGTGCTAGCATATTCTAGTAATATAAACAGGTCTGGAATACAACTATATAACAACATGAGAACCCTTGATAGTTAAGCAGTCAGGACGTCGGAACAATGGCAATTATAGCCGATATAACTGCAATTGATGTAGCAGGCAAAATTAATAATGCGCTTTACTACATGAAAAAGAGGAGGTTTGGCACGTGTGGGACCCCTATATGTAGTAACTACCACAAATGTAGTAACTTTTACAAATCTGAAATGTAATGAAAAAGTGTCACATATGTAGTATCGAACCACAAATGTAGTAAGTTTGGTCACAAATGTAGTAAATGTTTTCCACAAATGTAGTTAAATTTTACCACAAATGCAACAACTAAAAAAATGATAAAGTGTAATTTTTTCCACAATTGGTAATATCTCGGCTATTCATGTATATGTGAACAGTCATTTTCAGCTGTGACAAGGCTACTACAAGGGAGTTCCGAGATGAATTTCACGTCCCCAGGATATTTATCAGTCGCCGCTTCGAAGATATAATTTTTTGATTTGTTATTGGTCACCCCCGCCCCATCTTCGATGGGTTGAATTTTATTTATTTGTTATGGCATGTTTAATAATGTACTTTCTGTCACGGAAGATAATTTCTGTGTGTGAGAGATCACTGGTTCGAACCCCGGCAGGATCTGACCAAGACTTCTTGAAAATGATATTGTGAAATAAAAGCCATTGGGGTAATTTGGATAAGACCTTACAACCGATGCCTCATGTTGGCGCAGATGTTACAGGATAAAGTGCACTCCTTAACCCTAAATTTCAAATTCCAAACAGGAAACATCTCTCATCTATATTTGTTAAAATTCTTTTGCTAATAAAATTTATGAAATGTAATGTGTAATATAATGCATTACTTTAGTAAAGTAATTGTAATATAATGCATTACTTTCCAAAATGCAAGTACATGTAATTGTAATTGTAATATAATGCTAGTTTTGCCAAAGTAATTGTAATGTAATACATTACATGTACATTGCAATGTAATTCGCCCCATGTCTGACATATAGGGTCTCACAGCCCGCCATAAACCGGTTAACAACACCACCCCTTTATATCGAATGTAGGTCCAAGTCGTAGCATGATGGCAACTGGCCTTAAATTTTTAGTTGGTGGGTTTTTTTTTTTCGGGGGGGGGGGGAAGCTTTTGGTTACTGGCATTTGTCCAGTTCCACAATTTTTAGACATCTTTAACACCAATTAAATATTAGTGTTTCCTCTCTTGAACATACAACTACTACCATACTACGCATTTGATCAGGAGATACTACTCCCGGAGCACCTGATCTCACTTCCATGTCTGTCTGGAGATCCGCGCTTCTTTTTTTACACATATTTGCAAGCTATTTAGTTTCGTGAGAAAGGAATACACATTGGTATTGTTTGTGTGGATTTATATGTTCATTGGCCAAACTTATATATATATATTCCATTTTCAAATTTGAACTAACTTGGACAACAAATAAGACTAAAACAGGCCAATTATGCGTTTATAGTAATGGCGGGTATCTTGGATATGGCGCGGGAACGCCAACAAAACTTTTAATCTTTACAAACCATGGGTTTTTCACACTAAATTTGGTTCAAATTGGCCCAGTGGTTTCATTGTAAATATACATGGTTTACGGTCAGGATATATATGGTATAGGTGCTACATATCGCAAAGATAGGTGTTTTCCCAAAACTGTCCCCCCTTGTAACCCCCTCCTCCTCACCTCGACACCCTAGGCTGCTAACCACATTTTGAAACTGGTTTTCACATTCTGCGACATACAAACGCTAACCCTGCTATTAGTTATGTTGGTTAAAACTTGTGTTGGCTGTTGTAGATCATTCAATCACAAATGAAAATATGCGTTGAACGAAGTGAAATAAATTTAAATGTACCTCATTAACGCAGTTTGATTTTTTTTTCAATTCGCGTTGAACTTGTCCCGCATTCAACACAGTTTGAAAAACAATTCGTATTTTTTCAAAGATGCGTTGAGCTGAACCATTTTTTAATGCACTTTGAAAAATTTTTTTCAAAGTGCGTTGAGCTTGTCCCGAATTTGACGCGATTTGAAAATTTTTTCAAAGTGCGTAATTTTTTCAAAGTGGGTTGCTTCATAGGTCACTAGGTCAAATTATAGAAAAACTTTGTTAACACAAATTTTGTCCAATCTTCATCAAACTTGCTCTGGATGATCCTCTTGACAAAAGCTCAGTGAAGAACATATATGGGTCAATAAATAAGTCACTAGGTCAAATTATAGAAAAACCTCATTAACACTATTGAGGCCACAAGTTTTGTCCAGTCTTCATCAAACTTGCTTAGAATCAGCCTCTTGACAAAAGCTCGCTCAAGTTTGTATATGGGCCATGTTAGGTCAATAAATAGGTTACTAGGTCAAATTATAGAAAAACCTTGTTAACACTATTGAGGCCATAATGTTGGTTCAATTGTCACCAAACTTGCTCAGAATAACCTTCTTGACAAAAGCTAGGCCAGGTTCGTATATGGGCCATGTTGGGTCAATAAGTAGGTCACTAGGTCAAATTATAGAAAAACCTTGTTAACACTCTTTGAGGCCACAAATTTTGTCTAATCTTCACCAAACTTGCTCAGAATGATCCTCTTGCCAAAATTTCGGTCAATTACATATATTGGCCATTCGGACAAATAAGTAGGTCACTAGGTCAAATTATAGAAAAACCTTGTTAACACTCTTCAGGCCATAATTTTAGTCCAATCTTCACCAAACATGCTAAGAATGATCTTCCTGATAAAAGTTATGTCAAGTATGAATATGGGCCATGAAGGGGGAATAAGTAGGTCACTAGGTCAAATTATAAAAAAAACCTTGTTAACACTCTTGAGGCCACAAATTTTGTTCAATCTTCATCAATATTGTTCAGAATGATCTATCTGACAAAAGCTAGGTCAAATTTGTATATGGTCCATGATGTGTCAATAAGTAGGTCACTAGGTCAAATTATAGAAAAACCTTGTTAACACTTTTGAGGCCACAAATTTTGTTCAATCTTCATCAAACTTGTTCAGAATGATCTTCTTGGCATAGGCTTGATCAATTTCGTATATTGGCCATGCTGGGCCAATAAGTGGGTCACTAGGTCAAATTATTGAAAAAACCTTGTAAACACTCTTGAGGCCACAAATTTTGTCCAATCTTCATCAAACTTGCTCTGAATGATCCTCTTGACCAAAGCTAAGTCAAGGTCGTATGGGCCATGTTGATCAATAAGTAGGTCACTAGGTCAGAATATCGAAAAACCTTGTTAAAACTCTTGAGGACATAATTTTGGCGCAATTGTCACCAAACTTGCTCTGAATGATCCTCTTGACCAAAGCTAAGTCAAGTTCGTATATAGGCCATGTTGGATCAATAAGTAGGTCACTAGGTCAAATTATTGAAAAAGCTTGTAAACACTCTTTAGGCCAACTTAGTCCAATCTTCACCAAACATGATCAGAACGAGTCCCTTGACAAAAGCTAGGTTCAGTTTGTATATGGGTCAAGTTGGGTAATATGTAAGTCACTAGGTCAAATAATACAAAAAAGTTGTTAACACTCTTGAGGCCACAAATTGTGTCCAATCTTCTTTAAAAGTGCTCAAATTGAACATCTTGACCAAAGCTAAGTCAGTTTCTTATATGGGTCCTGTTGGATCCATAAATAGGTCACTAGGTCAAATAGTACAAAAACATTGTTAACACTCTAGAAGCCACATTGCTTGCCAATTTTTTTTCAATATTACTTAGATTGAACATCTTGACCAAAGCTAAGTCAAGTTTAATATGCTTCAGTAATTAGGTGACTAGGTCAAATAATACAAAAACTGTGATAACACTCTAGAAGCCTCATTTTTTTTGCTAAATCATTTTCAAACTTGCTTAGATCAAACTAAGTCAAATTCTAATATGGGTCATTTTGGTTCAATAAATAGGTAACTAGGTCAAATAATACAAAAACCTTAGTCAGGGGAGCGCCCAGGGCCTCATGAACCTCTTGTCATTCAAAAGATTGAAATTGATGAAGAATATTGCATTTTCAGTTTGATGCCAAAGTTGGAATTCTTTTATAAGAAACACTTTAGACCGCATGTTGCAAGTCAGGCCTAGAAACTCCAAATTTGGTAAACAGCATCTACAGGTATGATAAAAACCCTTAAATGGCTTCTTCCTATGAACAAAAGGCCCAAAAAAATTTGAATTTGAATTACTAGTATACCATGAACAATTAAAGGCTTACAAAGTTTGTGAAAGAATTTAACCTTGACCTTCGTTCAAAGTCACAGTGACCTAATATAATAAAAACCTTAAAATTACTTCCCCTGAACTAAAATGACCAGAAGTTCCAAATCTGAAATATAGCATCTACTGTTGAAGGCTTACAAAGTTTGTGAAAGAATTTCACTTTGACCTTTACTCAATGTCACACTGACCTAAATTGATAAATATTAATGACATTTTCTCATGAACCAAAAGGCCTAGAAGCTTCAAATTTGAAATACAGTTGAAGTCCTACAAAATTTGTGAAAGAATATGACCTTGATCTTTGTTCAAAGTCTAAGTGACCTAATAAGTTAAAAAAAATGTCTTCATATGTTAAACAAAAAAGCCTAGAAGCTCCAATTCGAAATATTTCATTTACACTTTAAGGCCTACAAATTTTGTGAAAAAGTTTGATCTTTTTTTAAAGTCATACTGACTCAAATGTTTCAATCTTTGAAATATTTCTTCGTCTGAATACAAAGGCCAAGAAGGTCACAATGACATGAAGCAGAGTTGGAAATTACAGGCCGCCCGACCGTCCGAGGCGGACTAATTTTGTTTCGGGACGGCTTTAAATTTAATTCTGAACGCCCGGAGTTCAGGTTCAAATTCAGTTCTAAAAACGGAAGTAGATTTTTGGAAAACCTGTGTGAGTAATGAGTTTGTCAATGTTTCGGAACAGCTCTGTTAATATTATACAAACTGAAGAGTATGGTATATGTGCACAATTAGTTTGCAATATTACGTCATATATAAACAGTATAGAGGGGTTTCGAATGTTTTCATCTGGCGCTCCCATGAGTTAGATCTAAAACACGAGGTGACAATAACCTGTCATCGTATCGGCATGTCTCCGAGGCAGTTTCTTGGGACTTGCAGAGTTTATAGAATTAATAAAACTTAAGTGGTGTTTTTTTTTGTTACCCTTTTCCTAAATTTGCTGAATTTTTTATGCATGAAAATATCCGGTCTTGCTCATTTTACACAGGACTGGCTCATTTTTTATTCAGCCAGCCCTGTGTCTTGTTTGTTTTTTGGTGAGTTTCCAACTCTGCGTGAAGATGACAATACATTGTAAAAAAGCTGTTGAATGGGCATGTTGATTTCTGAGAGTCAGGTGAGTGTAAAGGCCTATTGGGCCTCTTGCTTTTAGTTTTCATATTAAGTGACAAAATTTGTTCTTGATTAATTTTAATCTTTATTCAAGGTGAAAAGATTTCCCTTGATTAATTCTAATCGTCATGTGCAGTGACAATATGTTCTATGATTATTTTTAATCTTCATGTGCAGTGACAAAGTAAGTTCTTGATTATTTTTAATCTTTGAACTGACAGTATGTGTTTGATTAATTTTAATCTCTGTGGGTGATGCTGCTAGTTCTTTTATTCTTTATTTTTTAGAATCATTTTTTATGTGGGAATGCCCATAACTGCATAATCTTTATTCAAGGTGAAAAAATTGTTCTTGATTATTTTTAATCTTCATTTGCAGTGACACAATATGTTTCTGAATGATTATTTTTAATCCCCATGTACATTGACAGTGTGATCTTGATTAATTTTAATCTTCATATATTGTGATACAATGTATTCTTGAGATTAGTTTGAAAATATGTTCCATGATTATTTTTAATCTTCATGTACACTGACAGTATGCGTTTGATTAATTTTAATCTTTGTAGTTGAATCTTTTTTATTTTTTTCAGAATCATTTTTATGTGGGAATGCCCATAACCGCAAACACATGTTACTTGGAACATCCAAAGACATGTACATGTTGTTTAAGTTTTTGGATATTCTTAATTGCAGCTTTCAAATGAATTGATATCCATGCTGAAAACACTGATTAGGGTCAAAAACTTCCTGAAACTAAGGATTGATTCAAAAGGTGAGGTTTCATTTACCAAAATACTTTGTTAATAATAATAGCGTATAAAGTTATGCACAAGGCATATCTAACAAATTTAGCAACGAACTCATAAGCAATTGACTAAATAAGGCAGAATAACTCAGAATTTTATCAAGTACATGTATACTGGCAGATTGATAAGGAATTTTAGAGTACTCAAAAACACCTAATCTCGAATATAAATGTATCAATCTTATTTAATTTAACCAAAATTATGAAACCCTTTGGTACCAATCTTACATGGCCTTTAGTTAGCCAGACAATTTTTTTAAATAAATTTTCCATTATTATTAGAAAACTTGCATGGAAATCTATTGGATAAAATATTTGCAAAATAAAAAAAAATATTAAAACGTACAATTTGATATTTATAATCATGCATATGGTCAAATACTTTACAAGAGTACTCTAGTTTTCTATAAAGGTTATCTGTGATCATCATCAGAACTGACACATTTTTGTAAAAAATGATAGAAAACACCTCGGTATTCAAATATCATCCTCAATGTTTATTGAAAACATTTATTGATGAAATATATCGCATTAATCTTGTTTGTTACTAGGACAATTCGCTGGATAATAACATTTTAGTTGTTCATTTTCTGAAATTCTCCAAAAATAAAAGTCAATTAATTCGTGGTTGTTAGGCTAGATGTAAATGTTACAATATAAATTGGAATCTAGGACAAACTGTAATTTCGATTTATATTAATAGAAATCCTTTGAATTCTTTGATAACCATTTTATTTTGAAAAAAATATCTACCAAGAGGAGAACAATTTGTTTGAATTACACCTCATTTTTTAATCCATGAAATTTGGCTATCGTTTTCTATATAAGCTACATTTTATAACTATGCATAGGCTTTGAACATAACTGTAGTTCTTTCAATGCTCATTTACGCAGAGTAAATCTTGCACAGACTCTATGTTGCCGTTGCGGACATCAGTTTGAAGACTTTTGCTATCATCTCTGCTATATTCTGATTCTCGACAAGTTCTCTATAAGTCTATAAAACAAGACCATGGTTAACCAACTCTCAAAACTATCTTGTATGGCGATCCTGAATTGTCTGAATTTTTATTGCAAAATATTTAAATATGTTTAAACTATACTAACATTTTCGTCAAAATATGGTCCTTATCAACATAGCTAGTGATTTTTTATTTCAGCATTATTACAGCTAAAAATGTTAAAAAAAATAACAATATATTAAAATTTCATTTTCTGTAAAACTTAAAAGAATAGATTCTTAAACAATTGCTAAACCGATAAAAACCAGTAACATCACAGATAAGTTATAATAAAAGACTGGCTAATAATGAAAAAAATATATTTATTGAACAAGTTTATTTCCCGAAGGAAGTTTAAAATATGATGTCCATAGACATTATTATGAAAGATCTTGCATGATGCTTAATAAAATTTATCCCTTGTATTATCGACAAAGAGAGTTCAGGGAAGAAGAATGTGATTAATGCAAACAAGCATATCTCACCAAGCCATAAGCTCAGCCAGTAAAAGCCAGTTGAACAATATAAATCACTGAACACAAGCGCACATCAAACGTACACTGACCAGTTCAAAACCATCAAGATTTTAACGGTAATCAATATTAACGATGGTCATCAATTCCTAATTTGCTCAAATTAAATACTATATAAATACAAATTAGAGCTGAGATCAGTAAGATAAACACAAATAAAACATTAATATTAATTATGTTTAAACAATATGCTAGCCTTAAATTCATGACGTTTTCTGTTACTGTTACTGTAATAGAGAAGAAAACGCTTACAAAAGGTTTAAAAATGGATCCTGTACTCGGACATATAATTCTTTTTTTCTCCGTTTTAATTGGTAAGTTAAGATTTTTATTAAGAATGTACTAAGAATGACCAAAAAAAAAAAAAAAAAAAAAAAAAAAAAAAAAAAAAAAAAAAAAAAAAAAAAAAAAAAATTGTTTTAATAAATAATTATGAAAAGTCCGAAAAAAATGGAAAACCAATGTTATTTTGGTTACTTTGTCTTAAATCCTTTCTAAAACATCGGCAAAAACATCTCCATGAAAATGATAAAAAAATGTCGGATATGATATATGGCTTGTTTTTCTATTTTTAGACAAAAAACCTACATAAATTAAACAAGGCAAAAAGAAAAAAAAAACAGTCATTTGTAAATGAAGCAAAGATTAAGAATTTAAAAAAAAAAAAAAAAAAAAAAAACCACAGCGCGTTACATAGTTCAATATGATTGCACCTCTCTTACTCTCTTATTTATTCAATAGTTTTATAATCTGCGTTATTGTTTTCTATAAGTTCAAATTAAATAAGGAAATTTAAGTGAAGGGGTATTTTGGCTTATAAGAAGACATTTTAAATTAACCATTAATCATTTTAGTTATATTATTATGAAATATTCAAAACAAAAAACTACTAACTGGTTTAATTTTATCGTACACAACAAGCAAAATTTTGTATTAAATCAAAATTTAGCAAGTATTTGTTATATATATCCTTAACTCAGTAGTAAGTACTTTGTGGCAACAGAAAATGTACTATGTAGCAAAATTTACAGTCGTTTGAACTTTTTAAAGATGTCTAAATTAAAACTAAGGTTTGTTCCCTCATGTAAGCATTCCTTAGCTGGTTTGAATTTTGGAAATTTGGATTCATTAATTCTAAACTGTTTGGCTTAGGTTTTTTTGTACCTATCAACTTTTTCGACCTCTGGTGTCACTGCCGAGGAATGACTTTCCGAAATATTGCAAATATTGCACATCAAAAATAAACAGGCACATGTATTTCTGTTAGATATAGGTGATTTTGACAAAGGCAAACACATTAAGCAAATACCACTGTACATGTAAATTTCATTTTTAAAAGAAAACAAATCTTTCATTAAAATTGACTTTTATAATCTTTCCTTACGAAAAAAAAGAAGTGCAAGTTTTCAGTACATATTGAAAAAAAATCACACATATGTGTCTGTAATATGGTTCTCGAAAACATTCTTGCAACATCTGGGTCACTAGCAAACGGTAGAAAATGCCAAAGAAGCATTGTGGAATAACTGATTATGATTTTTTGCTTAACACAAAATGACTTGTTCATTATTTCGGCGAACAAATTAATTGTACAAAATACTATTATTATGATTTAATTTTACCTTATTAATTGCAAACATAACTTAAAACTTTAATTATTACATTTATACAAGTTGGAGATCATCTTTGAGTTTTCGACAATAGTTTAATATGCTATATGTAAATAACAGGCATTTTTGTTATATATGCATATGGTAAAGATTATTACTACATGAAAGGTAAAATAGGGTTCTGCTGTAATGTACAAAAACCGCCATAAAACAAATCATTCCTGATATTTGAATCATATCATACAATTTAATGATATCTGATTTATATAATAGAAGTCAGATTATTTGAAGTCAGACTTCTAGAAATAAAGTTTACTAATGAAGCGCCTATTCATGGTTATGCCTTGATAAAAATTACTGTTTTACTGCCTTTTTAATGAATACTTTTTGTAGTTCAAGGTGAAATATTTAAAACATCCAACTGGACTATCGATACCAGTACCACAGAAGTATGTCTGAAGAAACTTTTCTTTTTGCAAAGAGCGTCACCCTCATTTTGTGCTGGATACTGCGATAATGTTCCTAAATGTAATTCATTTTCCATCGACAAAACATCTCGGATTTGTGAAGGGTACTCGTCAGAGATAACCTTGTCTTCTATAAACTTATATAATATGGCTTACTACAAGCGCCATATCAGTGAGTATAAATTGCTAAGATATTAGAGTCATTACAATATTTCACCCTTTCATTGAACTGACCATGTTAGATTTTGGTAAAATCAAAGAAAGTGTTACAATAAAAGTAAAAACAAACATTGACTTACCAATAAAGCTTGCATTCAAACTTGATATACAAACATCAAACAGTACACAACACATCTACATTTCTTCTTATTTAAACATGTATTAACAGACGAGGCCTTTATTATGCCTTATTTTTTGCTGATATATTCTCTATGTTGTAACTGTACAATGTTAGAAATAAAGAACTTAAATCTTCAAAAATTTCATCTGATAATTTGGAACATCGTGTATACGCATTTAATAATTTGTTTTACTTGAAAATACATGTATTTAGTTTTATTTGTTCGTTTTGTGATTTATGTGAACCATTTCTCATACTAGTATTTTGAAACAACCAGCTGAACGTGATGACTCTGATAAAGGCTTGCTTTACCGATTGTGGCTTTACGTCATTCATACTAGAAAAAGAAAAAATATATATACAAGTGTTTAGCTAACAGGCAACTCCAGTCTGCATTTAGATAAAAATTCGTTGTGGGCTAGCTTATACCAATATAGTATGTTTATAAGTACATGATAAAATAGTTAAAGTTACTTTTAAAGTACAGATAACGTACTCGGCAATAGACACTAAAACGTATAACATGTCACGACAAATTAAATAATACCTATAAAAGAACAACGAAACGGTCAATAAAATCATAAGGAAAAGTAACAAGACACAAGATAAACACGCGTTATTAAAATTCCGACGACCTTCAATGTGAAACAATCGTACATGACCATGATAACGTAATTGTGAATAATCACTTTTTCATTAATTATTAATTAAAATGTTTTGCACTACGCATGTTGAAACAATATTCATGAGCCTGAGTTTAGAACATTTTAAGAAACAATGATTTTAAGAAATCTTAATTGTTAAAGATATTCTTAGTCCATTGTTTACCAATCTTCTTCTTTCTATATTGGGTGATTTTTACTGTCACAAACACATGGATTCACAAAAGTAGTTTATTCTTAAAAAGAAAATCTCGAGTCTTGTTACAGTTAACTGATTTATAATTGTGAAGTAAATGTTACATTTTTTTCTTTTTCAGACTTTTTTTATGAATTTTTACATCATACCTTCTCAACATGCGGACAAAAAGGAAGGTTAGGCCCGACTTTAAGTTTATGCCAGTTATCTTACAACACCGAATGGTCATTAAATTCTGATTACTTCAATGTTGTAGATGGACTTCAAGAATGGGCAATTCCAAAAACCGGAAATTACTTTATCCAAGCATTTGGTGCAGCAGGTGGACTGGGTGACACAGGTATGGATAATATTCCAGGTGGGAAGGGAGCTGAAATAAGAGGAGTGTTTTTCTTAAATATGGGAACTATGTTAAAAATTATTTGTGGTCAAAAAGGAACGGACGCTCCTAGTGACGAGGCAGGCGGGGGCGGTGGCGGGACCTTTGTTTACACTGGTACCAAAGGTAGTAATGGATTGTTGATTGCAGCTGGTGGAGGTGGTGGGGGAGGAGAGGAAAACACAAGAGCTGGATTTGATGGCCAAGCTAGTGAACAAGGACTGAACAGTGTAGGATATTCTGGATCAGCATTCGTTAATGGTAATGGTGGTTTGGGATATGGAGGAGTCGGTGGAGTATCGGAATCTGCAGGTGCTGGCTGGAAAAGTGATGGGTTGACCACTGATTCAACTAAGTGCAGTGGTGGTCAAAGATGGAATGGTGGCATTGCAAATAAAGGTGGGGATGGTGGTTTTGGTGGTGGTGGAAGTGGATGTAATACAAGAGGCGGTGGCGGAGGTGGTGGTTATACAGGTGCAGCGGGTCTTGACGGTACAAATCAACCCGACCGTGGAGGTGGGGGAGCAGGTTCTTATAACAACGGTGCAAACCAAGTAAAGATTACAGGGAGTAATCTAGGACACGGCTTTGTTTATATCGAACTCGTTTCTGATTAGATACAAAATATGAATATGTCTCCAATGTCATTGTATTTTGAAACTATATAACTCTCTTTAATAACATTTCTAAAAAAAGTTACTGACACCAGAAGTGACATTTCAAATAGAATAAATTTAACTGATTTTGTTAAAGAATTAAACTGTGTGGTGAAATTCAACCTTTTAAAAATTTCGCGAGCAGATCTGTGATAAATCACAGATAGATTTATTTTGTCTGCATCACCATTAGTAAAAGTATTTCAATAACTAGGAATAACATTTTGAACATTCAGCATTTATAATAAAAAAAACCGTAAAAAATATCACCAATAATTTCTTAAATTTGAACAGATTAAGAGACGATTACAATGGAAAAGTTCTTGAAACCTTTTTCAGCACCTTCTTTCTTCTTCCTTCCAATATTTTCCAGACTCATTATGTTTTGCTATTGAAGACAGAAGAGATAGAAATGATGCACTAATGAATTAACTAATGATATAACCATAACAAGTAATAAAACAGCGAAACAACGAAAGAAGAACCCTATTTGTCCGAGAGAAAATAAAATTCCTCTAATTATAAATCCAAAACCCACTTACCTATGACCATGATAAGACAGTATGATCTTTATCTAATAGAATTGTCCAGTTTTGTAGCATTTAACTAACCAGTGTTTATTAAAATGTTCATTACAACATATCTTGAACATCCAAACCATAATAACAAATTGCATTATATTAAGTGACCCTGCTCCTAAAATATAAATTGTATTAATAAAGGTTACTAATATAAAAATACCAATCCATGTCAAAATCACAATAATATCAGTTTTTTCTTTCGACGTCTTTTTCTGATTTTTTTCTGTTTTTTCTGTAGCGTGTATATGTATTTTCACTACATGTATTCCAAATGTACTTCACTACATGTACTTCACTACATGTACTTCACTACATGTATTTTACTACATGTATTTCAGTACATGGTTTCCTATAAAAGAGTTAACGAGTATAACACGTTTTGCCCAACGTGCGAATCTTTATTTCCATTTCGATCTGAAATGGTACATTGTCTTTTCCTCGGTAAATTCCGTCATTATTCGTAAATTTGCAACGCAAACGTTATTGAGTATTTGTACTGTAAAACGGTGAAGGTTATTCCCATACTCCGTTGTGACTAGAATTCATTTAAATAAGATATGGAGTGTAACGTCTGTTTGATAATAATTTTATTTTTTAATTCATTAATGCTATTGCTTTTAGGTTTTATTTCAGGGTTCAAGATGTCAAATGCAATTTTTTATATGACTGCTTTTAATAAGCAGGAATACCTTTGTCAATTTTTATACAAACTATAAGCTCGAATATCGAGGTAAGTACAGGTTTCAGTTTTGTTATATAATAAATGTATTGTTAGTGTCTACAAGTTTCCTCAAATGAGTTTACGAGTCAATATAATCAACTTGATTAGAAACAGCGTTAAATGACGTCGTAATTAACAGTTACCAAAAAACCTCTTGATGTACCATAGGTGCACATTTCGGAAAAAAAAATCTCCATCATTGACATTATGGACCGAAAAAAATAATTCATTTATTTGAAATTAAGTGGACACAAAATTCCAAAGTTGTAGAATTTAAATCTAGCTAAGGCATATTTTGCATTTAGAAATGCATATATATTAATATAATTTTGGAACTTTAGATTAATTTATTTTTAACTGTTTGGCTTATGTTTTTTATCTATCAAACTTTTCGGTCTTAGTGTCAGTGATGAGAAATGCATTTCCGAAATGTGCACATCTGGCACATCAAAATATATATAGATATCTGTTTGTGTGTGGGTGTGCGTGTGTGTGTGTTTTTAATTCAGCAAAGCACATTATAGGGAATGCGTGTGCAAATTTTCTGAAAATCTTTTTTTCGGGGAAATCTTTTGTAAACTACCTTAAATGAAGAAATAGGGGTTTATGACCTAGTAATGTTTTGTTTACTAACATCGGCGTGGTCAGTCATCGAATGGCGGAGAAAAACCAGTTCTAGGTCAAAACTGTTTAACTTTGGAATACTGACAAGCTATATCATAATAGGATCTGGCCGGATATTATTCAAACCTACAGTGATAGGCGATCTGTAAGACGGGTTTTGGATCACTTTGCTACCTCTTCCCTACAAAGTTGATATGAAACAATATGAAACAAAATAAAAATTAAAAAAAATTATTCTCAGACATTCTGGACATTTACATTCATAGCTATTCATCTCACGAATTACCACGGCTATTTATCTGATTTTCAAATACCAATTATAAGTACTTATCAAACACAACCATACCGGTCCCTGTCCAAATCACATATTATGTAAAACATGTATGCTTCCACTAGGGGACTGAGAATGGATGCTTCGGATACACAGGGGCCTCATGTAGAGCTACTTACACCCGTTACTTGCAAAAATCGAATTTAAAAATGAAAGAGACGTGAAATATATATATAGGTTAAGTTTGGAAACAGAGATCTCGCACTTATCAAAATAATGTATTTTTTAATATAATTTACAAATTTGTCATTTAAGATTTACAAGTATACATGGTTTCTCTCTTTCTGATGTTATATATAAATTTCGAGAAGAAGTTCGCGTTATTGTATGGTGTGACTGTATACCTTAACACACTCCAAAGTTCACGTCTTAAAAAGTTGTTCTATATGATCTAATGTGTTATTAAAAAGGCCTAAAATTACAGATCGTTAACTTCGAACTTTTACCTTATAGGTTTATAATTTGCTTTGTTTACAAACTTCTGATAACTATATTTTTGTAACACCACACATAACCATAATGGTCCGTGACCGTAAATGAAAGGCAATGTACTCACAAATCGTCTTTACAGCATAGATACATTTACACATTCATAAGGACTGGTATTGTTTGTGTTTTATTTATACACTTGTATAATATGAACTATTACGTTATGTGTTTAAATGATATTTATAAAATACGTAATATTACTTTTTATAATCAGTTATGTGACCACGAGAACATGTATTCGTCTTTTCTTGTCTTGTTTAGCGGCTGTTTCTGTCCTTAACCTGCCATGTATCTTGTTTTTGATTACGTTGGCGGCTGTTGTTCATTTTGTAATAATAATTTCAAATACAGATGTTGAATTTCAAAAGTGAATATATTAATTTTAAAAAAGGGTTTATATCTAATTGAAAAAAAATATTTTTAATTATTTTAAAAAAGCACATGACAGAACGACCCAAGTGAAATGACAAAAGTAACACGTTAGTAATTGAAACATACACGTGTTACCTTTGTTATTTAAGAAGTTATTGCAAACGTAGTGCATGAATTATGTTATAACGTTAGTTGCTTAACTTTATACACAGAGTCGCATTTAGTATAGAACTCTTCCTTAAATGTGTGTATAATTATAAATAACCATCAAGTCTTTGATTTTGTAAGTCACACAGTGATATTTATACGTATAAAAATTTTTATATGACTGTCAAGTGTAGGTCAGTTGATAAAGTGTTTGTAACAAGTATCAGTTTATCTCCATTGCTATATCTATCTTATTCTTAATAAGATATTTAAAACAGAAGAAAGAAAGCAGCGAGTCATGTTAATCCTCTGTCTAAACTTCCGTAGAAACCAATTAAGGCGCTAATGCCTCGTGAAAACAGATTTTGTCTCTGTCTGAATAAAACACAAACAAACCAGTCTTTGTCAAAATAACAATCCCAAAAACAGAGTAAAAACTTTGAAAGCTGGCAAATTTAGATATACACGTGAACTTCCATCAAGGAAGTGAGGTCGGGTGCTCCGGAAAGGTAAGCACCTCCTGTCTAGCTAGCTACACCCGTCAGGTACTAGTCAACATTGAGATTAAAAGGAACAAGGGACTATAGTAAGTCAAATATATCAAGTATAAGTTTGGATATATTGACTACATAGTTATATAACCATGGTGGCCATAAAACTTTCTAAAAGGATACCTTCTCTATCTAAATATTTCTGTATATATCTTCTGCCTTGTCGTACTAGGATTTTACTAATTCGGGAATGCCTGATTTTTATGAGGTATTTCATCTGCGAAATCCCAAATTTTACTGACATAATCGCATTTCGTGGTCTGATGAAAATTATTAACTTATTTTTTTCAATATTTTTTTCACACTGATTTTACAAACAATGATAATTATAATAATTAACATCTGTATTACAAGTATTTTGGTGATAAATAATAAAGTTCACCAATTAATTTTCGTCGTCAGTTAATCGATAAAATTTGTATATTAGCCATAAAGTATAAATTTCAAAACTTCTTTTCCTTTGCCCTTACCACCTGCAGTTAGATGCGTTTTATCAAAGATATAATAACATTTACACTCACATTCACCGAATATGACAAACAAACAAATATAGTTACAAAATACATAAAATACATGTAACAAGTAAAAACACATCAGTGACATGTCCCCACAAATGGCCAATTCATTTTCATAAATGAAAAAAAAAGTTATCAACAAAGTAGAAAGTATAGCTTCTAAACCGCCCAT
The DNA here is from genome assembly GCA_029721355.1 of Tegillarca granosa. NCBI lineage: Eukaryota > Metazoa > Mollusca > Bivalvia > Arcoida > Arcidae > Tegillarca > Tegillarca granosa. The sequence goes on along the minus strand of CM056607.1, from coordinate 5,299,825 downwards.
ACATAAATAAAAATGAGTGATAGCCACCGTGATTTAAGCCACGCGCCATTGTGAACAATACGTTAATTATACAATAAAAACATGTGTATATGTTTCACGGTGGCGAACACTATTTTTGATAATTCTGTTTACTACATCCGAAAAAAAATTGTAAGCTTACAGCTAAATGCCGTGAGAAATGTTTTTTCATTCAAACAAACAAACAAACTTAGATACAAAGCACATAAAATACATGTGACAAATAAAAAGACCAAGTTATTTTAATACATGAAAAAATACGTAATCAACAAATGTATAGTATATATATATATATAAATACCAGTTAAATTTTGATGTGCCAGATGTGACACTCATCAGTGACACTAAGACCGAAAAGTTTGATACATAAAATAAATTAGCCAAACAGTTAAAAATAATGAATCTAAATTTTCAAAATTATATTAATCCAAATCAAGCTAAGGGATGCTAAACATGAGGGAACAAATCTTAGTTTTAAATTAATTTCAAATTTTAGACGACTGAAAATTTTGCTAAATGGTACATTTTCTGACAGCACAAAGTACTGCCTACTGCGTTATGGATACCCTCGGGGAGTGTTACTCCACCAGCAGCGGTACCCGCTCAGGGGTAGTAAATATAACTTTTAAAACAGCCCATATATAAAAAAAATGAGTGATACTCACCGTGATTCTAGCCACGTTGATTGTGTTCTAAGCGCTTTCTATATATTACACAATGGATGTCTTAAAATATGATGGAAAACATATACGGATATGGGGAAAGTATGGTCAATATGTATATAGTATGTTTTATTTTCGTACTAACATTTGAATATGTTAATTATATAATAAAAACATATTTATATGTTTTACGGTGGCGAACAATATTTTTGAAAATTCTGTTTAATACACCCGAAATAACCGAGTTGTTAGCTTAGCAGCTAAATGCCGTGAGAAATATGTTTTGATCTTAAAGTTAAGGACTTTTAGTTATATACAAAATATAAACAAATAAACCGTACAAATACATGTATTATAATTATCATTGGATTTATTTGGACTGACATTGTATTATATTTTATTGTAATATATCTGTAGGCCGATCAAAGTAATATGTGTCACCTATAACTCAAAATCTACTATCACTAGGTGAATATAATGTTTTTGTTATTTGAGATAAAAATTTATCAGGATAATATTTAAATACTTAAATCTACACCCGAAATACAGTAGTTAAGTAAGTGTTGAAGGTGCCCCACTTTATTTTCCTCGACCTATATACATGTATAATGTAATACAATGTAAGCGTCATTTTTTGTAAAATATATGTATATATGCAAATAAACCGTACACATATTATCCATTCGACTAGATGGGATTGACATTGTATTGTATCATATGTTTGTGTTTTATTATAAATGGTGTTAACACCAGTACCTGAGAACTGGTAAATTATACTTGTAATACATCTATAGGCCAATCTAAGTAAAATGGGTCACTTATAACTTAAAATATACTATCACTAGGTGAACATAATGTTTATTTTAATTAAGATAAATAATTAAACAGGATAGTATGTAAATATTGAAAACTCATCCGTAGATATAGGAGTTGTGATGGCGTTAAAGAGGTGATGCATGTAACTTCCCTCAACCTATATGCGTATCTAACGTAATACAATGTAAATGTCATTGTTTATAAACAAAAACATCAAACATTCTATAGATCGCTAAGGACGACATTAGCTGAATTTACCATATGAAAGAAACGCAAAGGACAAAGTTTTTCTCCAGCCTGTCTTGAGACTACAACAAGAACATTTACGAAATTATTTTCATTTATTTGTCGTGTAACCGGAAGTCCTTAGACTTCTGTTATCCCTAAGTTGAACTTAAAATTCACCTTGATTTTCCAAACTTCCTATTCAAGGAATATTTTGGTAGTTTTGTGACCAACTCTTAACTGAAAATGTATGACAAAGACTTTTCTGTGTCAACAAACTGTTTATTGTAGAAAATATAACTTTTTATTCAGTAGAGCAGTGTGACTTGTAGGGGTTTTAGGGACAGAAAGGGCTAATATAGAAATGTTATGAAAACCTACTCTTAAAAATAGTTTTTACTAATTTTGAAAAAATGAAAATGAAAATATTTAAATTAAAAACTATAACTTAAATGAAGTAGAAACAACTACTGTTTGAATCAGAGAAAGAGAGGTAATGAAAGTTAAGAGAAGCATCATGTTCCCTTAGTAAAAAGAGTTTTCACTTCAAGTGAACATGTTAAAGATGAGAACAATAGAGGTAATGAGATTTAGGAGAGCAACATGTTCCCTTAGTATAAAAGGCGTTCACTTTAAATGATTATGGAGAGAGAGAGAGAGAGAGAGAGAGAGAGAGAGAGAGAGAGAGAGAGAGAGAGAGAGAGGAGAGAGAGAAATGAATAGGCAATTAAATGTTACTCAGTAAAAAGAATATTCACTTTCTGTAACATGTTGCCTTAACTAATAAACATATCTTGAAACCAGAGATACACCTTGAGACAAAATAAAAATCAATTGGGAAATATTATTATATATAAATTATATATTATTATAAGATTACAAGAAAAAGTTGCCAGAAAGGAAAAGGTTTATTTATTTTTGAAATTGAGATTTATCATTTTCCACTGATTGGCTGATTGGATTTATATAATTTTGGAACTTTAGATTCATTAATTTCCAAATTTTTGGCTTATGTTTTTTATCTATCAAACTTTTCGGTCTTAGTGTCACTGATGAGCAATGAATTTCCGAAATGTGCACATCTGGCACATCAAAATTTAACTGGTATCTGTGTTAAATATTTACTAATTCTTTATTAATTGTGTAAAAATTGATAGTATTTTTGTTAAATAAACTAGCATAATATAAACATTAATTATAGAAACTGACTTTACATTATTTTATCAAAACAACAGCAAAACACAACATTATCATTGTCAGTGCATACAGATGTGTTCCGCCTATTTGGAAAATTAGGACCTTCATAGAGTTTTAAATGATCAACATGAGCCACTATTGGAGAAACAGTTTGATTTAACTGGATCTTGAAACTGACACTTGATAATTTTTTTGAGAACCAAGTACAGTCCTATCTAACCCATTCCTAACTTTTGACTGGCCTTAGGGGAATACCAACGCCAGACCCAGATCACATGTGGGAGATGGTCAACCCAATCATCCGAATCATCATGGTTTTCATATACAAGCATTTGTAACAAGGTTCTATGGAACCTTTCAACCATACCATCTGACTTAGCCCTGTATGTGGTTGATCTTGTTTTCTCAATACCAAGCCTATGACATATTTGAAAACAGATCAGATTCGAACTCACGCCCTTGGTCAGTGTGTATCTGAATTGGAACACAAAATCTACAAATGAAATCAGTTACTAGACGGTCTGCCACTGTAAGAGCAATATGACCAGTTAATGCAAAGGCCTCTTTTTCATTTACTCAAATAGTCACCAATCACCATTATATATTGGTTACCACCTGTTGTAATAGGAAGTAGACCAAGAATATCAATGGCAATTCTTTCCAGTGGAGCCCTACTTGATCTTTAACCAAGGGTGTTTTCCCTTTCCTGGACCTGGCTTTGCCCTTGCACATTTATCACACTATGTCCTTATGTCCTCTGACATACGCACCGAAAAAAACTTTAATTTTATGGAGTTTTGTCCCATCACAGATGACTTGCTGTCTCCTTACAGTGCAATTCCTTGAAAATTAGTTTTTTTTAAGTATCTGGTGTTACAAATCTTTGTGAATTATGGTTTGGTGATTCAGATACATTCTTTATGAATGGAATATCACTATCCAGATATAGGGACTCCCAAAGATTCTACAACTATTTAACCCCTTGGGTATGACCTGGTACTAATTCACGTGAAGGTTTTTGTTCATTATCCTTCTTGATCCCTATAAAAACTCCCATTATTGAGTCCTCATTGTGGCATTTTTGTAAATTAGGTTTGTTCCATCAATCCATCCAGTTTGATATAATCGAGTCAGCTTGTACATAAGCTATATGCCCTTTGATATTGTTATTTAAAACAGCAACCTTGGTTGTTGTTTTTAACCTTTTAGATTGTGCTATTTTCTGATTTGTCTGTGAATATCCATCTGTGTTACACTGACTTGGGCAATTAGACCTTTTGCAATATCTATAGAGGATTCTAGATAAACCATCTGCGTTGGCATGTTTTGAGCCACACCCATGTTGGATTTCAAAGTTAAAGGTTTCCAGTATGGATAACCGACGAGCCACAATCCCGTCTGCCTCCTTAAAGTTTTTTTTTTATAATTTTTTTATTTTCTTTTGGCATAATTACTTAAGCATATATACAAATAATTTGAACAAAACATGACATAAAAAATAAACAATTCTTAACACAAGTTTACAAAACAGAAAAACACAATATATATATATATATATATATATATATATATATATATATATATATATATATTTTATTTTTTCATCTTACAAAATTTTATGTGTGAGGGTGTATATATATATATATATATATATATATATATATATATATATATATATATATATATATATATATATATATGCTCAAAGTAATTTTTCGTAAACAATTTGCCAATATTTATGAAAAATCATAAGTTTTCCTTTCTTTTATAGCATTATTTTTTCAATTGATAAATTATCTTTTAAAAATATTTTAAATACATTAAAATTTTATTTTTTATTGTTCATTTTTGAAGAATAAATAAATTCTCTTGCAATAAGCAAGATAAAATTTATAGGTTTACATATCACAGAAAAATTTGCAATGCCAAAAATAGCTGTCTCTGAGTTTATTTCTATAGCATCAGTAAAGCTTAAATTTAGAAAATCTTCTAAATTGTTTGAAAACTCTTGTACGTATATACATTCATAGAATAAATGAAAGACTGTCTCTGACTCAAATTTACAAAACGCACACTTATCAGATTCTTTAACGTTAATTTTTAAAGAAACCAATTAACTCCTATTATTTTGTTTTGAATTCTAAATTGCATTCATTGTAATTTTGTATTTTTTGTTGTCAAAAATGGTAGAATATTGAATTTTTTCCACTTAGTTTCAGGCATAATGAAGTGTATGACCATTTTGAGTTTTGATTTTCACAGTTGTCAGTTTCAGATATTAAACCTTTGTATATATCCCTTGCACCTTTATTTGATTTCAAAATTATTTAAGTTGATATGGAACAAATGGTCGTTCGACAGTTTTTGTGTATTGTGTAATACCATTTTTATATAAATACGATTTGATTGAGCTAATCACACTGTTGTATTCCAAAAAATTAGAACTTTTGTTAAATATGTTTTTAAAATCGTTAAATTGTAAGAAATTTCCATTTTCATAAATTAAATCATTAACAAAATATACATGTTTATTCACCCAGTATTTTAAATATACAGGTTTTCCCCCTATAAGAAAGTGACAATTACTCCAAATACACATTTGTTATACTTTTTCCCATGATTTCGGTTTTTGTTTTTCATTTAAGTTACTTAATGCTATGAATACTTCATTCCAGAACCTATTTTGATTGATAGTTTTAGTTTTATGGTAATTTGATGCACCAAATGAAATTTTATGATTATCGTATCCAAGAGATTTAAACAATTTTGAAAATTTTGAATTTTGTTTAACTAATCGCCTGATCCAGGTTATTTTTAGAGATTTGACAAAATGATTTAAATCAACCATTTTAGCCCACCTTTAAAATAATCTTGTACAAGTATATCACGTTTTATTTTATCGCCCTTTCCATGCCATATAAACCTATATATTTCTTTATTGAGGTCGCTTATAAACGCATCGGAAGGGTTTGGTAAAGTAATAAATAAATGATTTTATTTTGAAACAACCAAGAATTTGATTATTATAATCTTACCAATAGGTGTCAAAAATCTAGATGACCAAATATTTAAGATTTTTTTTCAATTCTGTAAATTTCTCTAGATAATTAATTTTGCAAATTTCTTCTAAATCAACTGAAAATTTTACACCTAATAAAGTAAACTTACAAGAAAAAGGAATTTTGAACCTATGATTAAAAGTTTCCCCACAAATTTCCTACATCCAATTAAAATGCATTTACATTTTGAAAGATTTATGTTTAAACCCGAATAACTGGCAAAGAGTTTTATTTATGTATTTAACGATTCAAAAGTACCGTCAAGGATAAGTGTTGTATCATCTGCAAATTGAGAATGTTTATATTCTTCGCCATTTATAACTATACCTTTAATATCTTGTTCATTTTGTATCATGATAGACAATATCTCAGCGCATAAAAGAAACAAATAACTAGAAATGGGATCACCTTGTCTAACTCCTCTTTGTATTGAAAAGTAATCGACAAAATATTGTTTTGAACAATACACGAATTTATATTTTTATAAAAAACAGAAATCCATTTTTGAAAAGATTAGCCAAAGTGAAAGAAGTTTAGTAATTCAAACATAAATTCCCATGAGACTGTATCATATGCTTTTTGAAAATCAATTAAAAATAAAATTCCTGGTATATCATGTGTATCAGTATAATTTAAAGTTCTTAAACCACTTAAGAGAAGCATGGTCAGTTCGGATTATAACCTTTTGACCAATTAAGTAATGTTTATAGTGCCTGACAAAACTAACAACAGCCAGAAGTTCTTTGTAGGTAGTGCAATACTTTCTTTGACTTTTGTTTAGAGTTTTAATTGTTTAATTGAGTATGAAATTACACGTTCTACCCCATTTGTATTTGTGAAAGAACAGCCCCCAAACCAACAGTACTGGCATCAGTGTCTAAAATAAATTGGCCTTTTCTTTCCGTTTGATAAGCTTAAGAATAGGAGGATAATGAGGAGGAGTTTGGGGTATAGTTGTATAACTAGATGATTCATGTGCTGGTGGCAACTGGTAATAGTTATCAGATTCGATTTCAGAATCAGAAAACAAGTCCAAAAATATATGTTTTGATGATCCCCATCAGATTTTCTGAGAAAGGTAACTCGAAGGTTTGAGTAATTATGCCTACTGAATTTATTTTCAGACACACAAGGTTGAACTATACCACTATTATATAGGTGATCATTTCAATGAAAATTTTCAACTTTTGGACTGGTCTCAAATTTATATTTGCATACAGATAATGGTGATCAAGAATAAGCAGAGGCATTGCACCTGACTAAACCTGGCTTTGGAAGTTCAAAAGTAGTTTTGAGTGTCATTACAGCAAATATCACATTTTCCCCTTTTTACAACTAGAGTACTGAGATTCTTTAAACCTGTTTCCCCTTTGCCCCTTGTTTGTTACGGTTTGGGGGTGGTTCCAATTTTGGAGTGGAAAAGGCAGGCATTAGGTTCAAAACCAAAATCTTCGGAAAGACTTGCTTCGGCAACAGACTGCGAAAAACTGTCGCTATATTTAAATGGTTTCTTGGTGATAGTGCCAGTGTAAGTGATATTAGATTTGTTGACTTGGTCATCGAAAAAAGAATTGACATTTGAGAGCGGATCAAATTCGTACAGAAGATAAGAGTTGCAAAAAATCCCGGACGAACCCCAAAATTTTGTAACCGGAAGTCCTTAGACTTCTGTTATCTCTGAGTTCAACTTGATTCGGAATTGTAAAAATCACCTCGATCTTTCAAACTTCCTATTCAAGGGATATTTTGGCAATTTTGTGACCAACTCTTAATTACGAGTAAACGACAAGGGTTATTCTGTGCAAATTAACTGTTTATTGTAGAAAATATATTTTTATCTGGAAGAGGCACTGTGACTGGTAGGGGTTTAAGGGACAGAAAGGGCAAATATAAAAATGTTAAGAACCTACTTTTAATAATAATTTTACTTATTTTGACAAATTTAAAATGAAAATATTTTAATTAAAAACTTAAATGAAGTGAAAAAATCAACAGTAAATTTACTGTTTGATTTTTTCCGTACTCACCGGTTTGTTGGTCTGTGTCCCGCTTGTAATGCATTTTCTTTTGTTGTCACCGAAAAGGGGGATGGCATTAAGATGGATTTGTCCGTCATTCCGTGCTTCACGTTTGGATTCCGTGCAATAACTTCAGTTACAATTAAAGGATTTTAAAAAACTTGGCACAGAGGTAGCATATGACAAGAGCTCGCTTGGGATTGATTTTCTGGTCACTAGGTCAAAGGTCAAGGTCACTGTGACTTTAAATTGAAAATCGGTTTCCGGTCATTTTAAAGTTAATCATTCAAGATGTTTTAATGAAACTTGGCACAGAGGTAATTTATAACAATTGCTGGCTTTGGATTGATTTTTGGGTCACTAGGCCAAAGGTCAAAATCATTGTGACTATGAAAATCAGTTTCCGGCCATTTAAAAGTTAACCGTTCAAGATTTTTGTCGCCCGCTTTCACCGAAAGGGAGACAAATGAACGATATACCATAGTTCCAATTTCCCTTTTTGCATTTTATGCTAGGGCTGTCCATATTACCCCTCATATATCTTTACAATTACAGAAGTCTATTTCATTTGAAAGCGGGGGACATAAATTCTATGAATTTGCTTGTTATTTCTCTCTCTCTCTCTCTTCGTCCTGGCTATGATCCATATTATATTTCACTGATCTTTATAGTTGTTATACACCATATAGAAACAAGAGTCGAATTTACAATACCATTTATAGGCCAAAAATTGGGTAACAACAGCGAGCTCACAAAGAAGCGTCTATTGACCTCTACAGTCACGTGCTCCTTCTTGTCTTTATTAAGTGTTAATAGTTTGTATACTTTCTAGCACTTTTCAAAATATGGATAAACACGAGATTTTGAACATTTCTCATTGTTTGGTTTTTTGTGATGACTTGTTTCTTGGCTTTTGACTATGACCTTCAAAAAGAAAACATGAGTTTACCATTATATTTTTAGTAGGACCCTCTAACAGCCATGACTTGAAATATCACTATGCCCACTTTGTTGTTGATATCATTGACTCACGTGGTGATAACAGGTTGAATTTCCTTGGGGCAATGCATCAAACTGACAATACGGATATAGGGATGTGTAGTCCAAATATTAAATAATCAACGTTTATTGATTTCTTGATTGGGTTTGGTGATGTAACTTTTACTGCGTAAGAAAGCGGCCCGAGGATTGCATCTGGTTTGTAAGTCTATATTAGCGACTGATTTTGTCTTTGTATCATTGTATCAATCCATAATCACAAATCAAAATCTTATTTATTCCTAAACATTTTAGTGATTTATAAAATTAAAAATTATAAACTTTTATAAAAAGCTGTATATCTTTAGAAAAATACTGGTAAAATGATATTAACGTTAATGATGTATGCCAGCTCGATTCAGTTTTCGCTGAGCTGAAAGTTATAACAAAAAGGCATTTTTGCATTGTTGTTTACTACACGTTCAAAATGATGACCCAAGATTTCCTTTATACATGCACAAGGTAAAGGGAAGGGCAATACGTAACAATCAATCTAATGCAGGTTCAATGCAATATACTGGGTGTTTATTTGTACAATAATCTCGTAGCCTCTTCTTCGGATTTCTCCCTTATTTCAGTCTTAATCAATGCAGTGCTTACACCCATGTCCAAAACACTAAGTCTTTGTAGTTTTAACAAAATCCCATCATGTAGTTCCCCGTAGTCTATCCGTCTTGGATTTTACCACATTGCGTCATTCCCACTGATTAAAACTGCATATTTCCGTAGTGTTCCCATCTCGTATTCTAAGCTTATTCATCATATATCCTACGAAGCCCTTAGCAAAACACGAGTAGTCACTTTTAATGCTTATCAAAGTTCTTTTTGAAATTCGATTTTAAATAAAACCCATTCCACGCGAATTGTTTAAATAGTAAGTTAGATAATTTCTAACAGAAAGTATACATTTACCCAAAGATAATAAAAGCTTACTTTAATGTCAAAAGTCATATTAACTGTTAATAAATTAATCGTTTAAATTTTCTAAAACTGTGCTCACTTTGGAAATTATTAACAGAGAAGACACGATGGGAAAGCTGAATAAACACTCCATTATCAAATCTCTGGAAGAAGAAGATAAGAATAAACCAATCGACGATAAAACAGAATTAGATTTAGACTCGACGGAAAAAAGAACTTCATTACTATATACCATATCTGACAGACCACCTGTTCACCTGACCATATTATTTGCTTTCCAGGTACATATGCACTTACAACTTCCAATAATAAAAATATAGAAATATATTAAAAAAGCACTAATTATATTTAAACTATTCAAAAGAACATACTACATACTTACTGTCATATAAACATTTTACATGATTATTATAATCATGCCAAAGTTACATACATTAATGGACGTTCTTGAGAATGTTTTGATTAATTTTTCAAATTTTTACTATTTATTATTGATTTTTTTTTTGCAATTTCTATTGATATACATACTTTTTTTTTCAAAAGCAAGCATTGTTGCCGTTGTCAAGTTCTCTAGCCATATCTTTCATTGTGGCAGACGTGGTATGTGCGGGTAATAATGAGGATATCAAAACTAAACTTCTGTCTTCTACATTACTAATGAATGGTGTTACTACCTTATTGATGGTTACGGTTGGCATACGGTATGTATAGAATAAATCTTAAGTAAAGTCATATACATTTTTTGGTTTAGTCAGAGTATTGTTTTTTATACCCCCAAAATTATTTCGGATTTTGAAGCGATCGGTCCTATGATGGAAGACAAACCTAAAAATATAGTACCCAAAAATATTTTACAAACGAGTTGTCAAATAAACTCTTACCAAGACATGACAGAATGGTATTTAAAACAAGGCGGAGAGAGGAGCTCTGTTTAGGTACACGTAGTTAATTTTGAGGTGAACCATTCCTCCATTTAATAACGTTAATTTAACCTCTTATTTACACGCAAAAGATATCAGAGACAAACTGTAATATTGTATTAATCGATGCAAATATCTTGTTTATTACTTTCAACAAATGACTTTCTATGTAGTTTGGAATAATAAAAACATTATATAATTCTTGCTAATGTATAGCCATGGTCGAGTATTAAACGTTACCTTCTTATATTGGTTACGTTAGGCGGCGTTAAGAAAAATTGCTAATTAATTTTTTAAAACAATTGACTGTTCTAAAACAAAGTAGAAAACGTAAATCGCAAAAAAAATATGACCTTGAAATTACACCACTTCCATATATTATTAATATATAAATAGGGACATGTACGAGTTTTAAATTTTATTCTAGTTTGCCATTGTTCCAGAGTGCTGCCTCTGACTATATAGTACCCCTTTTAGTAATGGCGTCTCTCAATCCTGATCAATGTAATCCAAGTATAGGTGAGTGTCAAATAATTTTATTTTGTTCATAGTAGATTTCTCAAAGTTGTTTCTGTATATATGTATGATATATTTTAACATATATACGTCTTATGACTTTTTTTGCTTGGACAATTTGTTTTAAACATTATTAATATTACTGGTTTCTTAAAGTAAGAAAATAAATAAAACGTATTTTTTTTACATTTTCATTCATAAACAAAGCTCTCTATTAAAGCAAAGCGAATGCATGCGGCAATCAATAAATCCTTGATGACTTGAAGACTGGTACTTTTATTATGTAGTATACCATCTTCATTCCCAATGTTACATGTAAATAATTTGAAAAACACTGGGTTTACAAATAATTCCACATGTATTAGCTTTTTTTCCCTTTTAAATACATGTATTCAATATCCACTTTGTCATACTCACGTTGGAACATCTGTGTTTTAGCTGATGGTTCAAACAACCTTACTTCAGCATTAAATGCAACAGTGAATGGAACATCGACTGAAAAGTTGGCGATTATTTATTCAAACATACAAGCAGTATGTAGATAACTATTAAATATTCAATAATTTAAAAAGAAAATTATTAAGTTATGTTTGATGTACCGAAGCCAGCACCAACAAGTTTACCATTGCTGGTTTAATTGAAATCTTTCATCCTACTTTGAAAACTTTATTTAAACCTAAGAGAATTAAAAAAGCTAGATCATCCCAAGCATGGTTAACTAGACCGTATTGTATGCAAAAGTGATTACAGTAACTTTAAAGGCATTGTTACAGTTTTGCCGTTGACTTTGGTCCCAGGAATTTAAATTATTATCAAAGATGTATATTCTTTTCCACCACTTTATTCATATTTATATTTTTTAATTCTCTGTATATTCTGTTCGATATTAAATTTTTAATCATTATTTTCCGACCCAAATGTTTTGACCAAACTACAAAATACAAAATAAAAGAAACCTCACATTTGATTCTATTTTCTAGATGAGTAAATATAATGATATGTGTACCTTATAGGTGTGGGCATCCCTATATTAGTCCAATTAATACACCAATTAAACCCAATTTAATTATTAAAGTTACATTAAGCATCATTTGATTAAAACAACAAAAATCCCATTAAACCATTTTGCCCTAGTCCACAGATCACTAGATTTAATCACTAGAAAAAAAAATAAATTAAATTGAAGTATAGAATCAAATACTTGAAATTAGTAATTAATAAAACATTCTAACAACATAATTTCCAATTGAATTTTAAATAATTCTCTTTCTTAAAAAGAGGAAAAAATAGCTTGAATGTCCCTAGATTTAGATATTTAGTTTTCAAAATTCAAACATTTCCTAATTTCAAAATGTAACATTAGTTATAAAAAAATTGAAATCCCTGTATCAAAATAAAATTTCTACTTACAATTGTATATACATGTAATTTTTTTTCTCTCATATCGAACACCGTCGTTCATGGCCCAGTCTCCACTAAATTTTATTTGAAAATCCACCCCCTTATTAATACACAACAAAACATAACATCATGAAAATCATATACTCCACAAACTCCATACACAGTCACACAACCCATGAATATTTACAAAGTTATCCCAGTTTATTGACAAAATATCAGCACATATAGTGACCTCTCAATTTGTTTTTTTTTGTACTTTTTGGAACACCTGTTAATTAGGCGACACCTAAAATATGGACTTGACCTTAACACCTTTACAAAAACTTATGGCAAAACATAAAATATGGGATGGGCACAATTAAACCTGATGAAAAATATAATTTTTGGTCAATACAAAATATATATATATATATATAAACACTGTAACAGGCATCTCTAGTTTTTATGTATTGGTATACTTATGTAAATATCTATCACAAACGCATGTTTAATTTTGATGTGCCATACATGCACATTTCGAAAAATCATTCCTCAGAGGCCGAAAAGATTTAAAGATAAAAATGTAACCCAAACAGTTGAAAATTGATAAATAAGCTGTATATACATCAAACATAAGGTCATCCATCCGTGAAATGTATTGTTTGTTTAAATTTGTGTTTTATATTGTTAAATGTTTCAATATTATTAGTTTTGCGTCTTATTTTTTGTTACAATTTCATTCTTTTTATCTTTGTTCCTTAATTTTACGTTGATGCAACTGCAACTATGTTTGATTTTCGTTTAAAAATGTCATAATTAAAATGATGTCTATATGAAAATGATATTAGTGCTTCATTAGCCGATTCATTGAAATTTGATAATTATCTTTTTTGCGATTGTTCTGATACACCTCCCCCTCTCTCTCCATTTATACTTGGTGTATATTAACAGATGCAGGGAAGCTTACTGGCTGCTGGATTAATTCATTTCCTGATTGGGATTACAGGATTGGTTGGTCTCCTGCTCCGGTTTATTGGCCCTGTCACTATAGTGCCTACTATTTTACTAACTGGGTTGTATCTGGTCAGGGCTGCCACCAAGTTTGCAAAAGTTCACTGGGGAGTATCATCTATGTGAGTATTGATTTTTAAATAATTATCTCAAATAAGTTTAATGTACTGCTCATTTGTCTAAATGATTTCGTTAACTTGTAATGTTAACAGTTTCTTTTAGAAGCGTTTTTTAAAATTTCATTCTGAAATTGACAAAGTAAATATTCTGATTGTCGTTTATTATGAATTGCTAATAATGTTATTTTTGTGTAGCAGTGACGATCCAAATTTCAGAATTATATTTGACAGAGTTGCGGCACTGGCATTACTGTTTTCAGTGTACCTGACTAAAGTCAAAACCCCAATCCCATTTTGGACCAAGAAAAAGGGATTCCACATTTTTAAATATCCTCTCCATCAAGTGTTCTCAGTAAGTTGGATTACGTTTTATTTTAAGAGTACTGATACTGATACGTTAGTAATGATATTAACGAAAAACATTGAGGATTATTATCATATTTATGTTCCTTTCAGAAATGCCATCCTTCATGCATATTTTCATAGTGCTGATATTTTTTTCATTCCGATGTTGACAAATATATATCAAAAAAGTTTTGATGTGCCATATGTGCACATTTCGGAACACCATTCCTCATCAGTGACACTAGAGGCCGAAAAGTTTGATAGATATAAATATTAGCCAAAAGTTGAAAACTGATGAATGTAAAGTTTCAAAATTATATAAATCCAAATCCAGCTAAGTAATGCTTTGCTTGATGGGACAAACCTTAGTTTTAGATAAATTTACAAAACAATACATTTTGGATGCATATAGCTGATAATGTTATAAGATTATATACAAACTGTTTTTTTAATCGTAGAGATAAGATTTCATCCATAATACGAAACATTGCAGTAAAGGTATCAGAAAAATGATGTTTGATAATGGCCATTGATATCAAGTATATTATATTGTTATTTTTTATAGTTATTTATTGCAAGTATATTATATTTTTCTTTTTTAAGTTGTTTATTGCAAGTATATTATATTGTTCTTTTTTATAATTGTTTATTGCAAGTATATTATATTTTTCTTTTTTTAGTAGTTGTTTATTGCAAGTATATTATATTGTTCTTTTTTATAATTGTTTATTGCAAGTATATTATATTTTTCTTTTTTTATAATTGTTTATTGCAAGAATATCATATTGTTCTTTTTTAAAGTTGTTTATTGCAAGTATATTATATTTTTCTTTTTATAGTTGTTTATTGCAAGTATATTATATTGTTCTTTTTTATAATTGTTTATTGCAAGTATATTATATTGTTCTTTTTTATAGTTGTTTATTGCAAGTATATTATATTTTTCATTTTTTTATAGTTGTTAATCGCAATGTTATTGGGGTGGATGTTATGTGGTATACTAACAGCTTGCGGTGTATTTTCTGATGATCCAAAAGCTTTAGATTATCTTGCCAGAACAGATGCTAGAAACGACATTATTGATAGAGCTCATTGGTTTTATATTCCATACCCAGGTTAATTTTTCCACAAAAAAACAATGTTATAATACACGTTTGCAATGTTTTTTTTTCTCTTTTCTATAAACATGTATATCCTTCAAAGGACAATTTTGTTTAAATACTGTAAACCGCTTTATATAAGCGCATAGAAATTTTAGCGATTTTAAGGTGACAGTCGTATTAGCGCAGATTTATTTTAGCGCCCATGATTACCTTGTTTGGGACCCCAAAATATACACCTGTACCCCGACTATATAGTAAATCCTAATTAAGCTACCTAACTAGTTAATATATATATTAAGCCATACATTTACTCTGAGCCATTCTGTACATGTAGGCATATTTATAAAAATGTGGCGGTTTGTCCAGAGGAAAACCCCAGAGTTTCCATTGTTTCCAAGTCCAAAAACGCCGATTTTTAAAACATTTGTGGATTGTTGTGCTTTTTCAAACCGTTTTATTATGGATTTACTGATTTTTAGGATTCAACGTGATTTAATTTGGATTTTATTCCATTTTAATTTTATGTGTGTGCACATATCATTCTCTTTTAGCTGAAACGGAAATGGACTCTCTGGACTGAACAAAATTTATAAAACTTATTGTTGATTTTATGCATGTCTGGATCGATAAAGCTTCTCTTGATTAAATGTGATTAAAAAACAATTTTTTATCGTGAATATGATTAGATGACGGGGATAGGCATTATATTCAGCAATAATAACAATTAAAAATTATCACAAAACATTTCGGGGACCGTTAGTATTTGCCCGTAAGTATTGTAAAATTATAGCTACAGAATTATTCTAGCGGTTGAATTCTTCCGCAAATTGCGCTGAAATAAAACTGCCGCTAAATTTTCACAGTTTACAGTGTTGATATTTTTTTAAAAAGGGAACAGTCATCTTTTCCAAAAACTACGTAAATACTAAGTGTCACTTGCCATAACATGTTTTTTCCTGGTAAAAGTTCATTTGTTTAACTGAGTTAATTTTTAAAAAGGTTTTATGATTGTGATTTTTTGGATATGGACAGGTATGTTTTTGTTTATTATATACACAGAATAATTTGTTTTCACAAAATTTGCTTTTAAAATACATATTTTACTTTTTTAAAAATGTAAACCCTTTTTATAAACAATATTAAGAATGTGGTATTTTATTGATTAATTAAACGTACAAAAGTCGACAGATAGATTTACGTGTTTAAGAATATGCTACATAGACTTTATTCTTTTCAGGGCAGTTTGGCTCCTTTTCATTTAGCGTTCCAATATTTATAGCATTCATAGTTGCAACGATTACATCAATTTTCGACTCTATCGGTGACTACTATGCATGTGCCAAAATGTGTGATGTCCCACCTCCCCCTGCCCATGGAGTGAACAGGGGGACAGCAATTGAAGGTTTCTGTAGTGCAATAGCAGGAACTATTGGATGTGGGCATGCCACAACAACAAATGGAGGGAATATAGGTGCTATAGGTGTTACAAGGGTATGTCAGTATTACTTATTTATGTATTTTTAATGGCCCATTTAATAATGCCATTAAAATTGAAACTTGAAAAATATATTTAACACCAATTTGTCAACTTGGAGTCATGAAATCTCAAAATATTATATAATTAACCAGATATTACTTTTAATATCTTGTTGAAATTTTGGTAGAGAATTGACATGTCATGTCTTAAAAAAGGAAATGATTTTATACTTGGTTACAATACAGGTATGTTTTATCAAATTACCGACCGTCATGTTCGGTCTTATGTGTCGTTTCATGAATGATTGCACATTCCCGGTAATCACCTTCATTATAAATTTGAAATTTAAGATAATTTTAATAAAACATTGCATTACCTCTGAAAATATCA
The DNA here is from genome assembly GCA_029721355.1 of Tegillarca granosa. Taxonomy (NCBI): domain Eukaryota; kingdom Metazoa; phylum Mollusca; class Bivalvia; order Arcoida; family Arcidae; genus Tegillarca; species Tegillarca granosa. Next base: position 5,282,610 of record CM056607.1, on the reverse strand, counting down.
TCTGTTTGAATTTTTATTTATTTAGTAGCACCTCATATAATACATTTTCAGCTTTTTAAAATTTTCTTGTTTTATTTTAAGAGTAATTTTGAAAACGTTCAACTAGCTACTAGCTAGAACTAGATTAAAATAAACTTAGTATGTTTTAAACATTTATTTTATATTTAGGTAGCAAGTCGAATAGTTTTCCTTGTTGTTGCCATTATCTACATTTTATTTGGAATAATCGGCAAATTTTCAGCAATATTTGTGACAATACCCTATCCAGTACTTGGCGGAGCCCTTATTGTGATGTTTGGAATGTTTAATGGAGTGGTACTATCAAACTTACAGGTTGTCAACCTGAACTCAACTAGAAACCTTGCTGTTATAGGCATGTCCTTATTAGTCGGTCTTATGATTCCGTATTATGTGGAAAATAATCAAAAGGAAATATCAACAGGTACAAGCATAGAATTTTAGCTTAATTAGTTTTAAGTTGAAAATCTTATTTATTTTTCTTCACACTGTACGTCTACCAAACCAGGTTATCAGAGCGGTGTATTCAGTCTGAATAAGTGTCTGAAACCACATCAGACATTCAGAGAGAATCATTCAAACTGATTAAGTGTCAGAAACAACTGGTAATTGTCTGCTACCAAAGCTGGATATCAGAGTGGTGTGTTCGACATGAGTAAATATCTGTAACCAAAGCAAAAAAATCAGAGCGGTGCGTTCAAACTGAGAAAGAACGTGTAATCAAAGCAGAAATACAAGTAGTGTGTTCAGTTTTAGTAGATATCTGTGACCAATTCTTTGGTTAATAGATATTATTTAAATGAAATTCACATAGGAGGCGTTTGTAATAGTTCGCTTTTAGTAGCACAAGAGGGTAAATCGTAGGCCTACCGTACTTCTTTTCTCGCTCAAATTTCATAACCTTATTAATACTAGTATACATTTTAGGTGATCCGGAAAAAGACAACATAATCAAAATGTTATTAGCCAATCCCAATCTAGCAGGTGGAATTTTGGCGTGCTTTCTTGATAACACAATTCCAGGTAGTTTTTTTTAATAAACTCATAATAAGCTAGTAATTTAATTTCAATGTACAGGAAATCATGTTTGCTAATAGTACGACATAACATTTTACCAGTGGAGCAGCCCCTAAATAGTCATTGCCGAAGAGAATGGAAGTTCTTCAAGGAAAGTGACTTGACAGTAAATGAAATTACTCGCACTCTTAGATTTCTGTCAAAATTATGCTATTTTCACTATCAGAAGCAGTGTGACTGACAGTCAGTAAATCACCCTACACGTAACAAACGGAGCTACTATCGATAACTGGGTTGTTTTCATTCAAATCTTAAAAGATGTAAATATCTGTTTATTAATTACGATGTTTTTAACCGAGCTGTGTGATAATCCCGGTTTAAACCGGTTATTCTACTCTTAAAAATCGGATTGTTGACAGCATATAATCCCCCCGCCATTTTTGTTAAGGATTTGCTTTTAGCAGGGGTCTCCAACATTTTCACTTAAATAGGTAATAGAATGTTCGTAGAAGTCATACATAGTAGATAACTAATCTTGAAATAGTTTTAATTCTGTTTTATCCATTTAAATAACTGAAGATCAGATATATTTTCCCAATCTTCCAATCTTCCCTCACTGCCTATCGTGTGGCTTTGGTTAAAGCGATTGGTAATGGCGGTCTCTGATTGCTCCATTTGGTTTTGAATCAGTTTTGTACTTCAAATAAATAAAATAAATTAAAGGAAATAAAATAATGAAAAAGCCTACTCACCACATGTGAATTTTGGCGGAATCCTTGTAAAACAGGAAAAAGGGAAAACTTTGAAAAATGTTTTAGTTATAAATAATTTGGTAAAAAATATAAAAAAATACTTCAGATTCAGAATATCTTAAAGTATTATGCAAATCACATTAAGATTATTAAGATCAACATGATCTATATCTTAACTGACATAGCTAGATTTCATCTGGTTCCATTGGAATAATTTATTTAGAACAATCGTTCATCCATTTTTTTGCCCCTAAAGATGGGGCTATTTCCTGCTCGCTAGGAGAATTTATTTGTGTTTATCATTTCATTTCTAACAAAATGATCCGAATGGACTTTTCTAGTCAATCCATGCTCTACATTATGATTAGTTATGAGATTACAACATTTTGTTACATATAACCATGCATACATGTATATATAATAAAACCGAACACGATACAGCCCTTTGGATGGGTTTAGCAGAGTTTATATAAACACTTGAGCTGTGACTACAAGAAGTACTGATTATTTAAAATTAGGCAATTTATGAAGAGCATTTGTCATTATTTCTTTTTAGGGACAAAGGATGAAAGAGGCATCAGTGCTTGGCAGAGAACCATATTGAAAGATGATGTTAAAGTTGATGGTCAATATGCAGAAGGTGCAGATGTATATGAAATTGGTCTTCCGTCGAAGATAAAGTCTGCTAAAATTATGAAATATATTCCATTTCTGCATTTTCAGCCTAGAAACGAAGATAAAAATGTCAAATTAGTTTCGTTAACTCATATAAATGTATAACAATATGTATTTTATATGTTGCAAACATTTCCTGATGATTGATTTTCATTATATTTACTAAAATTTACGTATTATAATATATAAGTAGTAAATAAACACGAACTTAACCTTTCACTGGATTTTTTTTCTATTTCTTATGCTTTTTGGGCCACACTAGTATGATTTAAAGCTGCATAAGGAAAAAAATTAAAACGCTGCTAATCTAATTAAAAATGTTCCTAATTAACAATGTTACATTTGGTTCAACGATAAAAGTACGAATTAATACAGATATAACAGTAATTTCCCAGCGAAATGTAGCCACTGTCGGATCTAATGGTAGAAAATGGTTACGTCATAAAAAACCGGTTCATTTAAACACAACTAACAAAACGATGAATCACGATAAATCAAACACAGAATTTCATTAAATTTGTTATTTGTGACTTTGTAAGGGATACATAACACCATTGCGAATACATTTGGATGTTAAGGGGCCTCGGTGGCCGAGTGGTCTAAAGCGCGCCCTTACGGATCACATTGCCTCTCAACGCCTGGTTTCGAATCCCAATTAGGACAGATCCTAGTGTGAGAAAGTTTGTCAGTTCGCTTGCCGAGGGTCGGTGGTTTTCACTGGGCACTCCGGTTTCCTCCACCATTCCAGAACTGACCGCCTCAAAATCAGTGAAAGATTCTTGACTGGGGCGTAAAACACCATTACTCCACTCCACTCACAGAAAGGCAATCTATTCTCATTTCCTTGGTAATTTATCGAAAAAATGAATATAAATGAAAATTAATATAACTACTTTTTACTTCTATTGTAAATAGGACTTCTAATACTCACCTGAACACACATAAACCAGGTGGTGGAATGACTCCTACTTTTGATTTTTAAAGTTTAACATTGCACATGCATTTTCAAAAAAGATTGGTACTTACAAAAGTAATATAGAACATAAACAACCTTAGAGTTTGATAAGTAAAGGACAACCACGTAACCAAGTGGTTAGGACAGTAAATAGATGACCTTAGACTTGTGGATTCGAGCAGGACATTTTTTACTTTATGAAAACTACTTTTAAAATAAGAATAACAAATAGACTTTTGAGGCCATATGTAATTTTGTAACAATTAACTAGCACTTAAAAATTGATATGAGCGCACACTGTCAGTCAGGTTACATCTAAATAGCATGGTTTGGCCGTGACTGACACAAACAGCAGACTTTGTACGCTGTCACATAAACCGCTTTTAGTTTATGCTGAATTTGTGCTGAATTTCAAACAAATTTTGTGTGAAGAAAACATCATTAAAATTAGGATATAATTTAGGAACTTTTAAATTGGAAGCAAACTATGAGGATTCAACCAACATTATTTCACCTTATATAAGTTATTATGACTCAGTATAGACAAGTTTGATGTTTGTATGGTAGGATTTCGTGTCGGTGTTTGTTAACAGAATATTTGCATGGTGTGTGTGTCTCTGTGTGTGATGTATTTATGATATGTGTATGTTTCTGTTTCAACCATATAAAGTAGGGCTCTTTCTCCGTACGTCACTTTTGTGCTTAATGGTAATAAAATATCTCTCTCTTTGTTGATGTCGATTTAAAATGCCATTGATAATACTTGCCCCAAAAGATGTCTCTTTTGTGAATAAGTCCATTCAGTTATGTTTTTTAGCAGCAATTTCCGACTGAAATATCTTAAGACTAGGGAACTTTTTATGTGATTTGTTATTTAAAAATGTCTGGACGCTATATCTCTTATTGTGCTTCTAGTTTCTTTACTTTAGCAAAATTCAAGTACTCTTTTGCGACTGTAATAAACAGCAGGATTACAACCACGAGCAAAACATTTATAGAACTCACCAGCGTTCCATGTGATCAATACCTCTTAATGTTTGTGTGGAATAAAATGGATAACGTTTACGTTTAATATTCCCAAAAAAACGACGTTATTACGGGAAAATGTCACTTTATGCGATTCCATTGTCAACAGAAATAATTGTACTACACAGACGCAATGTTGTATCACGCGGTGCTCCGGGGAATTCCATTCGCAGTAGGATTTTGAAATCCATAATAAATTATGGCAATGCCTCAATTATTAGGCTGCAAAATGAACAAGGAAGAAAAAGCATAGATCATTTAAAACAGTTGTTTTTATAAAGTTTCTTATGTTTTACCATAAACATCACAGCTTGTTTCTGTTTCTCAATGTCTCATCATGTCTTTATCCAACTTTAGAAAAAAAAAAAAAAAAAAACTGCCTTTAACATTATCAAAGCTTTTCAGATATCCTGTCTTTTTCAATGTTTGAAGTTGATTTACTACTTTTGAAATCATCAAGACAACATAAGTCTTTAATCTTTAAAACCTTTGTATTTCTTATGGCCCATACAGGTTTGCATGTATAGCAACTCTTTTATTACATCTTTAAGTGAAGCAACACACTATCCTGCAATGTATCTAATTTTCTCCAACCCATCTTCATACTCTCTGTAAAAGTTTACTCTTTCTGTTTCAGTCTTTTCCCTGTATAAAACTTTAACAAGTTTTGTCACTTTATCAAGCACGAGTTTTCTTAAATTACAAAACAATTTGTTAAATTAAGACTGTCCGGAAGGGTTTTCTAATAATATATAATTGTGGGATACATATCCATTTCTCTTTTAAGAATTATACATGAATTGTAGTCTTATTATCAAATAGATCAGCCAAAATGAGAATTATCACAAGAAATCTAGGTCTCTGTTAAATACGTTCCTTTCTACATTTGTGTTCTGGTTCAACATATAAACAGGATTTTAAATCAATCTTATTTAAATACCTTGGTTTGGCCATAGGATACCTTAATATCAATCTATGTGTAGAATCCAGCTTATATGATTTAAGAGTCATGCCCCTTTTACCGTTATCTGTCGTTTAACGGTATACAGTTGTACATAGGTTGACTTGAACCACATGAATGTTCAATTTCTGGCTAGACGAAATAAATGACTTTCAAACCTGATGTTTCATAATGAAGAGAAATAGCTGTCATTATCAACATGTTAATCTGCAATTGTGCTATTGTATTAAGTTTGAAATGTAGTGGAACTACATGTACTTGTCAACAGTGTTCTGATAGTCTCAATCGTATAACCAAAGCTAATAACTTTGAAATTATTTAACAGGATGTAAAAGGTCTATCTGAAGTAACAAAACAGATCTCCCTTAATGCAAGTCCTGAAATGCTTCATTTTCTGGAAAAGCAAATAATTATTTGCAGACAAATAATCATCCGCAAGGAAATTAAGCAAAGGCATAATAAACGAATCATTATCGCTTAGACCAGAAATCCAAAAGCATATTAAGGTTTTTATCAGTAAGAATTCGTAGCAACTTAAAAGATATTAGAACAGAATACCTCAAAATTCAGGGGTTAGTGATGAAGCTTTACATTGGATGTAAAATACAGCACAGCAAATAGGCAGCATGAGGCACTCCGGTTTCCTCCACCATCCCAGAACTGACCTCCTCGACATAAGTGAAAGATTCTTGACTGGGGCGTAAAACACCATTACTCCACTCAACTCTCAATCCTTGCACGATGAATTTACAACCAAATCATCAGTTCCATATAAGTTTTACAGTAAGAGTTATCATTCCTTGTAATTAAAAGGATGGTAAATTTCAACGCGGTTCCAAGATGTACAAGCAGTTAACAGTAATTTGTTTATCAATCTAAGTTATATGAAATACTTTAACGTAATTTAAGAAGACAGGTAACCAATATCTGAAAAAAGTCAAAAACAGTTTAATGATTCGGGTGGTTACTTCGGCCTCATTTGCTTCGCTTATTTGTTTTTACTTAGCATATATTCATATAGATAATAAAAGGTATTGCAAGGAAATGTATTTAAAGCAACATAAAAAACACAATCTACTACAAATGTAGCCGGCATCAGTTTTAATGTTGTAAAGTAAGCAAGTTGTTTGGCCTCTAAAATACACACATCAAAACCACGCCCATAACCTGCAGTTCTTTTGGAGATAGAGTGTGTTCGGTGGTAAATATAAAACTTTCAATAAGCGTAATTATATTCTCGTCGTAAATGGACATCGCAATACGCACCCGCGATAACTATTAATATAAAATATTTCTGTAGAAAGGAAATTTAACGATAAGTAAGCGAAAGATACCAAACTAATTCAAGTTAAAATGTATCTTCTGTGAATTGTTTTACATAATTTACTGTTAAATAAACAGAGACACAAACAGTAGACGCCTCTAGCATTAAATTTAGCAGTGTGTCGTGTTGAGTGGCATTTCAAGGAAGGCGGTACAAATCACTATTACATCTCACTTATTACATTATTTAGATTCATTCTAAACGATCAGTAAATTTGTTCTCATCGCAAATAGCTGAATCAAATCATTGACGCGACGTAAACAACATCACGACAAAAAGAAATAAAGTATGGTTTACCTATGTAACTGAGTTATAATCCATGTTGAATATCTATAGATATCTGTAGTATTTCAGTAATGTCATATTTACACGTTTCTTCTTATCGTTAAAGATAATTTTTTTATATCTCCAACAAACTGTAATCAGTGTACACGATAGGTGTAGTACAAGTATCACATTCAAATTAGTTAGACATTTTTGTTCATGCATGTATGATATTTAATGAGTGACTAAAAGTATACAGGATACTCTTTGAAGAAAAGGGATAATTCAATTGGCATTCAATTGGAATACTTGTAAAACACTGTCTTGCATATATAAGTTTACAGCATTCATTTAAAAGGGATAAAAAAACAAATATTTTGTTATTAACTTAATTTGGGTTTTACATAGAGACGAAAGTATGGAAATTTACATTTGACATTTATTTAACAGTAATGCTGCAGTCTAATTCTTTGTCAAATCACTTTCGTTTAGTACAATCTTTGTTTCCTGATTTGATATGATCTCATGCACCAAGCTTTCAAACTTTGCATATCTCGAACTTTAACTTTCTATCTACAGTGATTCTCGTGATCATTAACGAAGGAGATCAACATCGAATGTCAAGCGCCCAAGATAGTAAATGATAAAATAAAAAACATGGCCTGTAGCATCCAGAATTTATCAAAGATGAATTAAGTTACTTGTAAATGATATAACAGCCATGTAATACTACGGTTGTAACGTAATCTATTTTTTATCATCAAAAACAAAATATCTATTTTGATATTTCTTATATACTTTTATAGTAAGTAACTGCTTTATATATTTATTTTCATGCATGCATTATATTACACGTGTCAAAAACTCTTTATGTTAACAATATTTTAAGATGAAACATACTGATGTACAAGTATCACATCATTAAAGATGAAACATACTGGTGTACAAGTATCATCATTTAAGATGAAACATACTGATGTACAAGAATCATCATTTAAGATGAAACATACTGGTGTACAAGTATCACATTTAAGATGAAACATACTGATGTACAAGTATCACATTTAAGGTGAAACATACTGATGTACAAGTATCACTTTTAAGATGAAACATACTGATGCACAAGTATCACATTTAAGGTGAAACATTGTGATGTACAAAAATCACATTTAAGGTGAATCATACTGTTGTACAAGTATCACATTTAAGGTGAAACATACTGTTGTACAAGTATCACATTCAAGATGAAACATAATGATGTACAAGTATCACATTCAAGATGAAACATACTGATGTACAAGTATCACATTTAAGGCAAAACATACTGATGTACAAGTATCACATTTAAGATGAAACATACAGATGTACAAGTATCACATTTAAGGTGAAACATACTGATGTACAAGTATCACATTTAAGATGAAACATACCGATGTACAAGTATCACATTTAAGGTGAAAGATGCTGATGTACAAGTATCACATTTAATATGAAACATACTGTTGTGCAAGTATCACATTTAAGATGAAACATACTGATGTACAAGTTTCACATTTAAGATGAAACATACTGATGTACAAGTATAACGTTTAAGGTGAAACATACTGATGTACAAGTATCACATTTAATAGGAAAAATACTGTTGTACAAGTATCACATTTAAGGTGAAACATACTGTTGTACAAGTATCACATTTAATATGAAACATACTGATGTACAAGTATCACATTTAATAGGAAAAATACTGTTGTACAAGTATCACATTTAAGGTGAAACATACTGATGTACAAGTATCACATTTAAGATGAAACATACAGATGTACAAGTATCACATTTAAGGTGAAACATACTGATGTACAAGTATCACATTTAAGATGAAACATACCGATGTACAAGTATCACATTTAAGATGAAACATACTGATGTACAAGTATCACATTAAGGTGAAACATACTGGTGTACAAGTATCACATTTAAGGTGAAACATACTGATGTACAAGTATCACATTTAAGGTGAAAGATGCTGATGTACAAGTATCACATTTAAGGTGAAACATACTGTTGTGCAAGTATCACATTTAAGATGAAACATACTGATGTACAAGTTTCACATTTAAGATGAAACATACTGATGTACAAGTATAACGTTTAAGGTGAAACATATTGATGTACAAGTATCACATTTAATAGGAAAAATACTGTTGTACAAGTATCACATTTAAGGTGAAACATACTGTTGTACAAGTATCACATTTAAGATGAAACATACTGATGTACAAGTATCACATTTAAGGTGAAACATACTGATGTACAAGTATCACATTTACTAGGAAAAATACTGTTGTACAAGTATCACATTTAAGTTGAAACATACTGTTTTACAAGTATCACATTTAAGGTGAAACATACTAATGTACAAGTTTCACATTTAATAGGAAAAATACTGTTGTACAAGTATCACATTTAAGATGAAACATACTGATGTACAAGTATCACGTTTAAGGTGAAACATACTGATGTACAAGTATCACATTTAATAGGAAAAATACTGTTGTACAAGTATCACATTTAAGAAGAAACATACTGATGTACAAGTATCACATTTAAGGTGAAACATACTGGTGTACAAGTATCATATTTAATATGAAACATACAGATGTACAAGTATCATCATTTAAAATGAAACATACTGTTGTACAATTATCACATTTAAGGTGAAACATCCTGATGTACAAGTATCACATTTAAGGTGAAACATACTGTTGTACAAGTATCACATTTAAGATGAAACATACTAATGTACAAGTTTCACATTTAAGATGAAACATACTGATGTACAAGTATCACATTTAAGGTGAAACATACTGATGTACAAGTATCACATTTAAGGTGAAACATACTGATGTACAAGTATCACATTTAAGGTGAAACATACTGTTTTACAAGTATCACATTTAAGGTGAAACATACTAATGTACAAGTTTCACATTTAATAGGAAAAATACTGTTGTACAAGTATCACATTTAAGATGAAACATACTGATGTACAAGTATCACGTTTAAGGTGAAACATACTGATGTACAAGTATCACATTTAATAGGAAAAATACTGTTGTACAAGTTTCACATTTAAGGTGAAACATACTGATGTACAAGTATCACATTTAAGGTGAAACATACTGGTGTACAAGTATCATATTTAATATGAAACATACAGATGTACAAGTATCATCATTTAAGATGAAACATACCGATGTACAAGTATCACATTTAAGGTGAAAGATGCTGATGTACAAGTATCACATTTAATATGAAACATACTGTTGTGCAAGTATCACATTTAAGATGAAACATACTGATGTACAAGTTTCACATTTAAGATGAAACATACTGATGTACAAGTATAACGTTTAAGGTGAAACATACTGATGTACAAGTATCACATTTAATAGGAAAAATACTGTTCTACAAGTATCACATTTAAGGTGAAACATACTGATGCACAAGTATCACATTTAAGGTGAAACATTGTGATGTACAAAAATCACATTTAAGGTGAATCATACTGTTGTACAAGTATCACATTTAAGGTGAAACATACTGTTGTACAAGTATCACATTCAAGATGAAACATAATGATGTACAAGTATCACATTCAAGATGAAACATACTGATGTACAAGTATCACATTTAAGGCAAAACATACTGATGTACAAGTATCACATTTAAGATGAAACATACAGATGTACAAGTATCACATTTAAGGTGAAACATACTGATGTACAAGTATCACATTTAAGATGAAACATACCGATGTACAAGTATCACATTTAAGGTGAAAGATGCTGATGTACAAGTATCACATTTAATATGAAACATACTGTTGTGCAAGTATCACATTTAAGATGAAACATACTGATGTACAAGTTTCACATTTAAGATGAAACATACTGATGTACAAGTATAACGTTTAAGGTGAAACATACTGATGTACAAGTATCACATTTAATAGGAAAAATACTATTGTACAAGTATCACATTTAAGGTGAAACATACTGTTGTGCAAGTATCACATTTAATATGAAACATACTGATGTACAAGTATCACATTTAATAGGAAAAATACTGTTGTACAAGTATCACATTTAAGGTGAAACATACTGATGTACAAGTATCACATTTAAGATGAAACATACAGATGTACAAGTATCACATTTAAGGTGAAACATACTGATGTACAAGTATCACATTTAAGATGAAACATACCGATGTACAAGTATCACATTTAAGATGAAACATACTGATGTACAAGTATCACATTAAGGTGAAACATACTGATGTACAAGTATCACATTTAAGGTGAAACATACTGATGTACAAGTATCACATTTAAGGTGAAAGATGCTGATGTACAAGTATCACATTTAAGGTGAAACATACTGTTGTGCAAGTATCACATTTAAGATGAAACATACTGATGTACAAGTTTCACATTTAAGATGAAACATACTGATGTACAAGTATAACGTTTAAGGTGAAACATATTGATGTACAAGTATCACATTTAATAGGAAAAATACTGTTGTACAAGTATCACATTTAAGGTGAAACATACTGTTGTACAAGTATCACATTTAAGATGAAACATACTGATGTACAAGTATCACATTTAAGGTGAAACATACTGATGTACAAGTATCACATTTACTAGGAAAAATACTGTTGTACAAGTATCACATTTAAGTTGAAACATACTGTTTTACAAGTATCACATTTAAGGTGAAACATACTAATGTACAAGTTTCACATTTAATAGGAAAAATACTGTTGTACAAGTATCACATTTAAGATGAAACATACTGATGTACAAGTATCACGTTTAAGGTGAAACATACTGATGTACAAGTATCACATTTAATAGGAAAAATACTGTTGTACAAGTATCACATTTAAGAAGAAACATACTGATGTACAAGTATCACATTTAAGGTGAAACATACTGGTGTACAAGTATCATATTTAATATGAAACATACAGATGTACAAGTATCATCATTTAAAATGAAACATACTGTTGTACAAGTATCACATTTAAGGTGAAACATCCTGATGTACAAGTATCACATTTAAGGTGAAACATACTGTTGTACAAGTATCACATTTAAGATGAAACATACTAATGTACAAGTTTCACATTTAAGATGAAACATACTGATGTACAAGTATCACATTTAAGGTGAAACATACTGATGTACAAGTATCACATTTAAGGTGAAACATACTGATGTACAAGTATCACATTTAAGGTGAAACATACTGTTTTACAAGTATCACATTTAAGGTGAAACATACTAATGTACAAGTTTCACATTTAATAGGAAAAATACTGTTGTACAAGTATCACATTTAAGATGAAACATACTGATGTACAAGTATCACGTTTAAGGTGAAACATACTGATGTACAAGTATCACATTTAATAGGAAAAATACTGTTGTACAAGTTTCACATTTAAGGTGAAACATACTGATGTACAAGTATCACATTTAAGGTGAAACATACTGGTGTACAAGTATCATATTTAATATGAAACATACAGATGTACAAGTATCATCATTTAAGATGAAACATACTGTTGTACAAGTATCACATTTAATATGAAACATACTGATGTACAAGTATCACATTTAATAGGAAAAATACTGTTGTACAAGTATCACATTTAAGGTGAAACATACTAATGTACAAGTTTCAAATTTAAGATGAAACATACTGATGTACAAGTATCACATTTAAGGTGAAACATACTGATGTACAAGTATCACATTTAAGGTGAAACATACTGATGTACAAGTATCACATTTAAGATGAAACATACTGTTGTACAAGTATCACATTTAAGTTGAAACATCCTGATGTACAAGTATCATCATTTAAGATGAAACATACTGGTGTACAAGTATCACGTTTAAGGTGAAACATACTGATGTACAAGTATCACATTTAAGGTAAAACATACTGGTGTACAAGTATCACATTTAAGATGAAACATACTGTTGTACAAGTATCACATTTAAGGTGAAACATCCTGAAGTACGAATATCACATTTAATATGAAACATACTGTTGTACAAGTTTCACATTTAAGGTGAAACATACTGATGTACAAGTATCACATTTAAGGTAAAACATACTGTTGTACAAGTTTCACATTTAAGGTGAAACATACTGATGTACAAGTATCACATTTAAGGTAAAACATACTGATGTACAAGTATCACATTTAAGATGAAACATACAGATGTACAAGTATCATCATGCGTTTTATGATTATCGATGTTTTTGATATCGTAAAGTGTAATAAAATTGGTTAGATTCGACAGAATGTTTGTTTGTAAAATCCTTTGTCAAGTATCTCTAGAATGGAGAGTCACTACACGTGGGTATAAGTTGGTTTTGTGCTGTGTAGATTACGTTTGTCTGTTGTTCTAAATTAACGTTTAAACGTATAGTACTCCCTGGGTGTCTTTGGGCGAGCAGTTCTCGGCACGAGATCGTTGTTCTCGTGCAAAACTGTCGCCCAAACGCTGAGAACACGAACCCCGAACGTTGTTCGCGGGTCGAAATTTCACACTACCTATTCAGCAGGAGTGAGAAGAACAAAGATTGCTGCAAACTAACGGTAGGTAAACAACCGCTATGTGTTATGTATTTTTTTACGTATCCCGTTGAGGTTGTTCCCAGTGTTATGGCGATTTTGCACGAGAGTAATTTGTACTCGACTCTAGTGTTGAAAAAATAGTTTCGTCCAAAGACACCCCCTTATTCTGGAGAGCTTGTTTGACCTTAAAGGCGTGTTGTTCTTACTTTACCTGATGACCGGTAGTTCAGTTCATCTGACCGCGTGTTTTTCTGGGTTATCCTTGTGGCATGTAGTTCCTTGTTGACTTTGAGACATGAAGTTCTTGACTGACCTCGGACAAGGTGGCGTGCAGCTCTCGGTTTGTCTAAAGGCGTGCAGGTCTTGGTTGATATAGTAACTTGTAGTTCGTGGTTGATCTGGTGTCATGTAGATTTTGAATGGTCCGGTTATTATAAAATATATGCTATTCATCTTAGAAAAAGGCGTAAAATAATCAAACTGTTTTTTAATACATGTAATCCATATACAAACGGTTAGATTGTTTTTTATTTCTTTGTTCAAAAACTTTTTTAAGACTAGAGAGGTGATAAGTGGTTTTAGGATATTCTTACAACACAAAAATTCAAAATTGAATGATAAATTCAATCAAGATGAGATAGAAAACTTTACATTGTTAATTACGTGCATGGCGCGGTCTATTTAATATTTATACCGGAAGCTAAATCTAATTTTTACCGGTACACGCGGTTTAAAACTGCCATGTGCTTTTTTGAATTTCTGTATAAAATGAAATTTCTAGTTTTCAAAATTAGTTGCCATGGTCCTAAAATGAAATTTTTCAGTGCCTCACTTTATTATTATTATTATTATTATGATTATATATATATATATATAATAACCAATAAATCAATAAATAAATAAATAAATAAATAAATAAATATATATATATAAAATAAATAAATAAAAACCCTGAGAAAAAGCAGTTATTTTATATAACATAATAAAGGCATATTTCAGCCGCATACTTGATGCATCATTAGATAACATGACTATTTTTGTAAATGTCCGAATATTTACCTTCTAGATTGTGAAGGTCAACGTGTCTTCTCTTGATATTTTAGTACATTTATTACCAAAATAATAAACAAATGCTGATTAATACGAGATACTTCAAAGAAAATACTACCAAATCTTTTAGATACATACGCATGATTAAGTGCCTTTAATTATGATACTCACTTTACACAAAATACTTGTAGGTTGATCAACATGAAATATTAAAAATAAAAAATATGCAATCTGTAAGATGCATTTTATCTGTAGTGAGATAAACACAAGGAATATCAGAGATAAATGCAAAGAAAAATAATTTTTCATGATTAGAATACATGTATAAATGTATATGCGCATTTGTTGAACTATTTTACATGTTTTGACAGTAATACATGTTTCCTGATAAACTTGGCAGTTTGCTATTGATAAGTGAAATCAAAGAAAACTATTTTCCGTGTTTTAGATACATGTTCATGGCCATGTATTTCTTTTCCTGATCTATTTGAATGACGTCCAAATTCATACATATTCATAGATAAAACGAATGCAAATATATGCAAATATATATCTAAATAATATTTTAACCTTATTTTCTTTTAACCGTCTTTTAACGTCAATCAACATTTTGATAAAGCCCCAATCTCATTTGGGTCCCGGATCAACACGGATCACATCCGGGCTGAACCGGCGCCTGCACCGTGTTGACGCCGTGATGATGCGTGTAGATCTGTATAGGTCCGGGAAGGTTCTGGGTCATCCTTGTTGGCACCGTATTGCTACCTTGTTGCTATCGTGTTTCTCCAGGGCCATCCGTGTTGCTGCCGTATTTAACATTGGCTTGCTTGTCGACGCTTGTTCATACCAAAGTCAACCCGGATAACGCCGGATGAGGGTCCTGCATGATCCGGGAAGATCCGGGGCCACCATGTTTATCCGGGACTTATATGGGACTGGAGCTTAAGACAAAATATGTTAAATTGTGTTTTTTTATTGAACTTTTTAAATAGACATTTTTAGTTAACCTTAAACCTTCCTCTAGTGATTGTATGGATAATTGAGTGGTTCCAAAGTAAAAGTTATGTTTTTTATTGTTGAATAGTATTCATATACAGGAAAGTTTATAGTTTTTCCCAGCTTTTAAACAGGTTTAAACTGTCTTTTATTCCATTCATTCCACGTACTGTTGAACATTACCTTAATTTTGTTTACTACTTTAAGTGTTATCTCTATCAGTGGTTTATGATACAAGAGTTTCCATCAAATGGAACAGAACCAGAGAAAAGTGTTTATTCAATCTCCAGTTTGATTGGAGATGTTACTTTGCTCGGTCACTTTATCATTGAATATACCTTAGCGCGCATTTATAGCAAGCGACAAGACCCCCCTGGCCATTCAAAATTAGCAATGTTGTAACAATAACAGTAACAATAAATATTCCAATCATTATGATAACACGAGTTTTATCGAATAATTAACCATTGAACAACATAGCTATGGCAGTTATTGGATTATAAATGACATAGCTTTGCCAGGCAAACTGAATAACGCGCGTTGATTATTAAATAATTTTTTTGATTTTTTGTCACATCAATTTGAATTTTCCCGCCTTCAACCAAAAGCGGGGTCAATTATTTGAACAACGTAACAATGTAAACAAAATATAGTACAACATGAAAAAACAAAGAACTCGCAAAAATTATGAAATATTTTATTAACCATTACATTGTTTTGCACATTTTATATAAAACATCAATTAAGTCACTTTCAAAGCAATTTTACGAAATTATTTAAAAAAAAAAAAAAAAGAATTTCCTAAAGCGGATGACGAACAAGTGAACAGTCTCGAAGATTGACACAAAAATGATGTCTTACTCCCGCTGTCGTTTTTGGAAATTTAAAAGTGCAGTGCGAGAAATTGGAATCTACGAAGAAACCAGGAGTAAATTATTTGGATGACGGAAATGTAATCTGCTTTGGAAAGTCATAGTTTCTGTCATTATTATTCGTAGAACTTGTGGAACTGACCACATGATGCGACCCAGATTGTGACCCATTTAGGCGCGGTACAACAGCTGGTTCAGTGTTTAAATTTTTTGCAGGGTGAGTTAATTCTGACAATGAGTTACTATGACGTTTTTTCTGTTGTGTTGAGACAGTTCTGTTGTAAGATTGGGAGAAGCTTCTCATTTATGGTTCGACATAAACAAATTTGTGCCTAGCTTCGTACCTCAGGTCGCTAACAGCGAGGAGTGTATTTAGTTTCAACTTTTGCAGCATGGCATATGTCGGATAAAAACGGGCAAATGTGCGTTTTAAAAGTGGTTTGAACATGAACCATATATCAGACTCTTCAGGACCAGCCATGGCTTTTTATTATATTGATTGAACAAACTTTGGGATTTTTGTCAGTTTTGTCGAAGCACTGGGAACAGCGGTTTAACATTTTTACAGGAAAGTCGACCGTCTAATTTGCATATATATTCTTTGTTAACATCTGCTCTTTTCGTCTGTATGAGATATCTCCCCTCTGAAAATTTTTTGGTTGTATTTCATGTTTTTAAGTAACATATTCTCAAGACTCGTCAATGTGAAACTCAATTATGACTGGACTGTGGTTTTAAGTTTTAACTGGTGGTGAAATTCCATAGCTCGGGAAATAAAATTCATATAACAGATGGTACCATACACACTTTTTCAGTATTATGGGAGAAATTACGGTACTTTTTAGATGATTGGAAATTTTCCGTTGTGTATTTAATTCAATGTATATTTTAAAATTAATAATTTTTTTCTCAGGCTGTGTTGTTGTTTTGTTATGAAACTTCTTAAAACATAGTCCAGAGAGTGAAATATTTATACGCATAGTGTAGTGGTCATGTGATCAATGTCAGTTATTGTACCGTATTTGCCACATGTCTCAAACACGTTTATATAGTAAAGTTGCAAAGCAAATGTAAATATAGTAAAATATACAACATGACATGAAAAAGTCCGTAAATACCGATTTTAAAGGGTCCTGTGAAATGTACAAGTACAACGTGAAAAAGTAGCACGATAACACTGGGGCGAATGGCGTATGGATCTCAGCTTTATACTTTTGAAAAAAAGAGGCTTGAGTTTGACCAAAATTTCAGAAGATTGAATAATGACTTCAGATAACAACTTTACAAAAGTGAAAAAAAGTTTACTGTTCCTTGCTGTATAAGTAAGAGATGAATTATACATAAGCAAGTTAAAAGGTTAATACAAAATATATAATAATGGGATGGCTTATATTTTCTTTCAATTACTCTACAGATCGTGCTGATTCTTCAATGTATGAATGTATTTTGATGAGAAAAACACGAAATAAATCATGTCCATAAAACCTGCCCATGTGGTACAAATATTTTATCTGATGCAAAAGGGAAGCTGGCAATCGTTACAAGAATTATTGTTTTTCTTTCTCAAAAAGATAGCTTGACAGATTAAAAAGTGAAGATAAGCGAAAAGAAATCTTACATTAGTAAACCGAGGTTTGAAATAGACATTAACAGTTGTTCTGTTCTTCACGTTAGTTTATAAAACATTTGATGTTATTTACGAAAGCCCATTAGTATGAACTAAAATGTTAGTTTCTCCAATTATAATATGATGCATGCTAAAACGTGTTTTAATAAACATGATTCAATATCATACTATATATTTCTGCTTTCCAAAACTAAAATTAAAAGCGATGCTATTGCGTTATTGGTGAGGTGCTTAACCTTCCAGAGCACATGACCTTATTTTTATGGAAGTCTACCTGTGTAACTGAATTTGTTTTATTTTTTATTTATTTTATTTTATTTTTTTTTTTTTTGGGGGGGGGGGGTGTGTGATTAGAACATGGTATGATATTTTTGTGTTTTTATTTATAACAAACATATAACGTTATTCAGCAAAATATTTTTGCGTATTTTAGTAAAAACCAATTTTACATTATTTACTCCATCCCATATACCTGTAAATATAACAGTTCTTATCAATAAACGTTTAAATTTAATTTGTAAACATATAGAATATATTAATTTTTTGCTCCGATCGTCATTTATTTCAGAATTTCTTAAACATGCAGACAAGCTTATAAGTGACTGAGGGTTGTGCAGACAAGTGACCGACGGTTGTGAAACTCTTCACTGATATTAGTGAAGTATATTCAAGTACACCAACTGTACCTTGGTGTGCTAACGGTCTTCCATACAGAAGTTATTTATACTGGATATTTTGTGTTGCTATTTTCTGGTATTTAACATGCACATTTTGAACATTAACATCTTAACCATTATATAATACCGAGGTATAATCTTCATTGTGGTATGACAAAAACTTATAACTTACAGTATACCTAAATCTAGCCAGTTGAAGAAAACTGAAACTTAACTGGATGAAGATGTATAAATATATAAAATGTCAAACATTTTAATGTAAATATATGAAGTAACGATATTTAACATTTTGCATAGTTTCAAAACACATGGTGATTTCATTTTTTAAACTAAGCACACTTACATGGTATTGTCTGTGCCTGTGTAGGAAAATGATAAATGCCATCGATATAATATGTTAAATACAGGATACCTGTGATAAGATTTTGATTCAAATTATTATTAGGAGAATTGTATCAGAGGTCAAGGTCACAAAAGCTAAAACGAACCATTGTTAAAATCTATTTTGTAAAAAAAAAAACCTTTTCCCTTGGTCCTGCTATTCTGTCTATCTCAGAAGTAAAGTTTTATAAATATACTTATTTACTTCTCCGTGAAGGAATTTATCACAACCGCATTGGATTTGTAAATAATAATACATTTGTATAAAAATACTATTTGAGTTAATCATTCTTATTCTCAGATATTATCGCTTAACGTCTTGCATTTTCAGCTACTTACTTTCCACACGAACAAAGCTGTCGAGTTCCGGTGAAGACAAATAGCAAAAATCGAAAGTTTAGTGAGGATGTATGTAATATATTTGGAAGATATAAAAAATAATAATATTAGAAACTTGTACGATTAAGTTTATTTTCACTATTTTTATGCCTTATATCTCAAATAATAAAAGAGATTGTTTTCTAGATTCTGAAGAATTATTTCACTTTAAATAATCACTTCTATATATAAATGTAAAATTTAGATTTATTTGAGATATCTATAAAAGCGAACAAAATACCTTAAAAATGTCATATTAAATAGGACAGTTTTTGTCAATATTTTTCTAACACACCAATCCCGATAGATATGTATATTAAGACTTACGTAATGGTCTTATCCTCTCAAGGGAATAACAATCCTAAGGGATTAATTTTCTTTTGCCACACACACCATGATGTTGTCAAAACTGCTAAATGTGAACCAGTAATCAAGTCAAAGCATGGAAAGAACTAATTATCGATTTATATAACTGTTAATTAACTCTTTACAATAAACAACAACAACGATGACGATAAAAACAAAACGACAATAACAACAACAACATTAATAATAATAATAATAATAATAACAATAATAATAATAATTTTAAAAAATTATATTGAGAAAGCAATCCCCTTTTAGGCAATTTTAAAATTCTTGTGATATTGACTCAGAAAAAGAAATACATAAGTATAATGCAAATAACTAAATATTACTAACTTTGTTTTCACCTTTACAAAAAAACCGTTCAAGGGTTACACACACACACACACACACACACACACACACACACACACACACACACACACATATATATATATATATATATATATATATATATATATATATATATATATATATATATATATATATATATATATGACAAAACCCTCATTGTCGATTTGCAACAAGAATATTAAATCGGTTATTATTATTAATTTTACTTTCAGGATATATGGTCAAAGACTTATCGTCTTTATATATATATGAAGATGAGAACAAAAAGCAATAGACAAATTAAGTAATCTTGTTTTACTCCTCTATCGCTTCCAAAGGTTATATCATCTATAGTGCTATAGGGTTCATGCATTTGTTTGACTTTGATTGGTATTCAGTGGTAAAGTGTGTTTCTGATAACAATGTCAAAACTTCACATAAACAAGGTAGAATGGCAGAATTATTGTTTCGAAGTGATGTCAGCAGAATCATTGTGTCGAAGTGATGACAGCAGATTCATTGTGTCAAAGTGACACACACATAAGAGCCATTCCCGAGAGTTTTTTTTTTCTATTTTTATTCATGACAAACCCTTATTCTCAAAAAGGCAACAGAAAATATTTTTAAATCGGTTAATATTTTTCTTATTGTATAAACAGTGATATAACAGAATTATTTTGTCGAAGTGACACACACATACATGTATGTTAGAGCCATCCATAGAGTTTTTTTTCTATTTTAGTAATGACAAACCCTTTTTACATTGGCAACAGAAAAATAATTTTAAATCGGTTATTATTTTTTCATTTTTTATAAAATTTGGTCAAACTTTTCTTCCTTATTAGAAACTCCAATCAGAATATAAGAAAAACGACGACAAAAACTTGTATAATCAGTGTAATAGCAGAATTTTCGTGACACACACATGAGCCGTTCCGCGGAAGTTTTTCTTTTTTTTTTTACACATGGCAAACCCTTATTGCCGAATTATCAACAGAAAAAATCAAATCGGTTGAAATTAAACCATTAAAAGAAAATATTCGTCAAATAATTATTGTCTTGTTCGAAATACCAATCAAGTGGCAATACTGAAATTCTAGTTAAACAATACGTAACTATCATGATGAAGTAAAATCAACTCCATGTCAGAGATTTTTTATGATCAACTTCATCCTAGAGGTATTGCTTTTAGGTGTTGTTTCATGCAATGCTGTTTTTGTAGTCATTTTTCTGAATTTAAATATGAAGGTTACCAATTATCTCATATGTACAATACAAGGTTACAGAACATGTTTCTTAAAATAAAATAAATAAATAAATAAATAAACAAATAAATAAATAAATAAATAAATAAATAATAATGATAATAATAATAATAATAATAATAATAATTAGGATGATGATTGGAAAATGAGAATAAAAAGGGATAGATTAATGAAATAACCACGTTTTACTCAACTAGATCTGGGAATTTTCTATCTGTCATTTGCCACTTTTGAATCTTAATAAAAATAATATAATTCAAAAAATGCACATGACAATTAACTACTTTTGAATTTTGATAAAATAATACAATCAAAAGTAGCACATGGCTATTAATTATCATGTGCTACGTTTGAATTTTATTATTTTATAAAAATTAAAACATAGCAGATGACATGTGATTATTTATGCGGGCTTTTTATGGCAGCCAAGACTTAAGCTCACACACGATACTACATACTAATCTACTAATCGCTGTCACACATCCTTCAAGTAAAAAAAAATTAAAAAACCTAAAAAAAATACACACACACACACACACACACACACACACACACACACACACACATATATATATATATATATATATATATATATATATATATATATATATATATATATATATATATATATATATATATATATATATATATATATTAAAAGTTATCTTAATACATCATAGTAATGAGTATAGACAATCTACGCAAATTGTCAGTTAACTTTATACCTCACTTAAAATAAAGGCGGTGCCGGTTTCTTAAAACAGGTAAACATATTCCAGATAGAAGAAGGAGCGAAAGATTTTACAATAAGATACAGCGTTACATGACGTTAATAACTAAAAGAACAATTGACGTTACTAAAGAAAAATTGTTTCTTGGGGTTCAAAATCATAAGTATGTGAATGTGTTTCGGAAAAAGTAGTATTAAAAGTTTTCAAAAGGATACATTAAACTATGTAACCCCGTGTGTCATTATAACTCAATGTTGAGGAACAAAATGCTACAGAGTTCAGTTGAGTAATGGTGTTTAACATCCCTGTCAAGAATGTTTTACTTATATCGAGACGTCGCCAGCTATAAGCGAAAGTACAGAAATTTTCCCTGTGCGTTGCGCTGATGGCGTTATATATCAGGATGCTTTATCGTACCACGCCTACCGTGACACGGGACCTCGTCTATTTAAGTTCCCACCCGAAAGAACCGTGACTTTCATTTCGTAATGCCGAGTGCTTGGCGAAAGAACAGTCACTTCCCAATTTCAAGTCTTTGGTCAGCCCCTGTCGGTGTTCGAACCCACAACCTCCCACTAACGGAGCGAACACTCTACCAACTGAGTTACCACAGTGGTTACAATGCTACAGATAGACGAAATGTTAGTATTTTTCAACAGAAATTTTAAATCAAGCATTTTAAGCAAAATCAACCGACGAGACATCAGAAAAATACCTTCGATCCTTGATTATGGAGAATTAAACTACCACACAGATAGATTGCCAGTAAAGGTCTTCATTCTCACCAACCTCCAGATTTAACATAAAAGTTGTATGACCGCTATCTCGGTAGTATTATTTTGATATCGTGTAGATGTACATTACAGATGTGTGTTTCTGCATCGGCAGTCGGCGGGTTTTTTATGAGTATATAAACATATATATATAAATAAATAAGATACACTAATAAAACAAACATGATCATAAAATCTCCTTCATCTTTCTAATCTATATGTCTGTTATATTTTAGAGAAACAACAAAAATCAAAATTCACGATCAACATATACAAAGTAAAGAATATATATGTAGTCAGACAAGTTTGGCATGTCTGATTGATTTATGTTCATGTAAAATAAAACTTGGTAATACATTTCCTTCATAAAAATAATTAAAATACTTCAGAAAGTGTTATCGACGATAGCAAAACTATTTTTCGTATAAAGTTTTAATACGATATTGCAAACCACACCATCAAGTGGCATGTATCACCAGCATTAGTGTACTTCTACTCTTCATTCTTGCTTCTTGAAAATTCAAGAGAACAATCAGATGTTTAGTAGTTGTGATCTGAGTGACCAGGCTTTAGATACATAGTTTCCTTGTAAAAATAATTACTGATGATTTCAAAGAGATTTACAGAATTTGTTACTTAACTAATTCATGTAGCATCTTTGTATCTTAAATATTTTACTTTTTATTCTAAAGATATTTTATGGTTTACGTGCTTTCCACACTTTAACATTTTATCAAGACGAAAAATGATTGATAAAAAATATGCATATCGTGAGCAAATAATTTTGATAAATCAGTATTAGAAATTTTTATCCATAAAGGCATATTTGTAGCACTGAATTTAAATATATTTATAAAAATGAATGTGTTACACATCAGTGACTGTGTACATGATGTATAAGTAGGGTGTCCAACATGTGGA
Organism: Tegillarca granosa; assembly: GCA_029721355.1. NCBI lineage: Eukaryota > Metazoa > Mollusca > Bivalvia > Arcoida > Arcidae > Tegillarca > Tegillarca granosa. Next base: position 5,258,588 of record CM056607.1, on the reverse strand, counting down.
CCAAGAGTGATAGCCATGTGATCACTAAAGTTTAAAATATGTTACCGCATAGCGGATTCACGGGTGTTAAATGAGCATAAGCATTCACGGAAAAAAAAAACCGTGCGTGTTTTCGTTGTATATAAAGGGTCTTGAGTTATAGTATTCGAAGTTAGCCACTTGCTGTAGTGGCTACACTTCATTAAAAAGTCCGAATGTAGCAGAGTTCGAACTCTTTAAAATCCGACCCACTAACAACTATTTTACATGTACTGTATGGTATTTTTTTCAATTGTAGACTTTGAACGTTTTGTTATACAAGTTGTACAATATTTAATGAAATAATGTGCCACTGTAAGCTTAGTATTGTAAAGACAAGGAGTGAAGTATGGAGTCATGGTGTTTTATGCCCAAGTCAAAAAACTTTCACTTATTTCGAGGCGGTCAGTTCTGGGATGGTGGAGGAAACATGAGTGGAAGGAGAAAACCAACGACCTTCGGTAGGCGATTTGACAAAATTCCTCACACTAGGATCTGTCCCGAGTGAGATTCGAACCGAGGCAGTGAGGCACTGTGATCCGTAAGCGCGCTTTAGACCACTCTGTCACCGAGGCGCCCTGTAAAGACAAGGGCTCGAATTATATATGTAAACATTGTTTTAATAAAAGCTGCTACAAGTGAAGGTACATATCTGTGTTGAATTTTTTTTTACAGATAATTTATATTAGTTTGAGCTTGGTGAATTAGAATATAAAAGAATATATGGGTGTGGAGAAAACTACACCTATTTTAATTAGTTAATGTTTTAGCTTTTATTGAATAGCTAAAAACTATTGTCTAATTGGTTTTTAGTAATTTTAAATATGAGTAGATCTTATAAGGTGGGGTGTGACATTTGCTTAGATTTAAGTTGTTTTATAACACGGTGCATGTCGCACGGGTTTTGTTTAAAAATAAATACGAAGAGTTGAGTTGAGTAATGGTGTTTAACGTCACAGTCAAGAATATTTCACTTATATCGAGACGTCGCCAGCTATAGGCGAAAGTGCAGAAATTTTGCCTGTGCGTTGCGCTGATGGCATTATACAGCAGTGTTCTTTATCGTGCCACCCCGTGACACGGATTCTCGTTTATTTTAATTTCCCATCCGAAAGAACCGTGCTTTTTATTTCGTTATGCCGGTTGCATGGCGAAAGAACAGCCACTACCCACTTTCAAGTCTTTGTCAGACCCGGCCGGGGTTCGAACCCACAACCTCCCACTTACGGAGCGAGCACTCTACCAATTGAGCTACCGAAGTGGTCCTACAATATAGAATTTTATAGTGTCAAGGTTTTCCAGAAACTTTTTCCTGTTTTCATAGTTATATTTTCCGGGTAATGGACCTGACAAGTTATAGGTATTTTTAATACATATAAATTATTCGGCATGCTTTTGTAGTGTATTCTTCATAAGCAGTTTCAAATAATTGTAGTTGTATCTTTGTACATTATCAGTTGTTTAAAAACATGTTTATTATACATATAGATACATAAATTTTATAAGTTGCTTAGATTTATGCAGGGTGTATGCCATATCACACTGAGCCGCATTTCCTAATATAAATTTTAACTGGTCCTAGTTCTCCTATTGAGGAGGATATCCTCGTCTGTATCGTTTCATGATGACACTTCAGACGACGATACAAGTTAACCGAAATTCATAAATTATTCCCCTTGTCAATTCTGTCATTATTTATATCCGTTGATTTTCTACATACCTATTGCATAGAATCAGTGAGTATTTCGGTTGATTAAGATTTGATGCGAATAGTAAATAGAAGTCATGCGCAATTTTTTAGATACACGCTATGTATATTTCATACACCCCCTGCAAATTTTATTCATCCCATGTAAAACAAAGTGAATGAGTTAATACATCAAGCAAACCAGCCAATCGAATTTTAAAGATTTTTAGAAATTGGGATAAATGTATATACAAATATTTAAATAATGAATGCTGTCTCGTTATGTGCCACGGTTGATAAATATGCAAAACCACGCATATGTGATTTTCTGACGTAGCTGATCGCATGAGTTTATTGTGCAAAAAGGTACTTTACAAGAGTGCCCTCTACGCACGAGTGTAATATATACGTCATCACAATAAACGAGTGCGACAAGATACGTCAGAAAATCATATGTGTGGTTTTGTATAGATCACATACTCTACCAAACTGAACGCAAAGCTTTCTTTTTGACTTAATCTGCCAATAAATTCATAATGAGCTATTTTATATTTATTTTTAATTTGATTTAAAAAAAACTGATATCTGACTGGAAAAACTGAAAACAAAACTGCTAAAGAAGTAATCTAAACAACAGATAATTGTTTGTTTAATCATCATTTGTTAACATTTTTCACTACTATCGTAAAAACTGGCAAAAACATAAAAAATACCAAACATTGATTTAACAAAATCTCCGGGATTCTCCTAACTTCACACAGAAAAGTTCTCACATAATGAATGACGTATTGATATTGTTGTCGGAAAAGGGAATTCCCCTAAAAGTAGTTCCCGGCTACTATGTTGATACGGAATGTTGTATTGTACATGTTCAGGTCGATATGTTAATCACTCAGATACTGCGGTTTTATTTGGAAAGCGATCATACTTGTATGTATTTATTCATTAAACACTGGTTTTATAACAATAAGTTGGATTGGACAACTAATTCTAACAATTCTGTATCCTCACACTGCACATCATTTTGTCAACAAAACATTGCCCGTTTAAACTTGTGGTTTTGTTACTAATAGTTTAGTTGTTAAATTATTGGTATGATTTTTTCATTAACTTTTGTTATTTCGTGGTCTTGAATGATTTAAGCTTTGGCAAGTGCCTGTTTTTCAGTTAGAGTTGGGTTTTTTTTTTTGTTTTGTTTATTTAATAGATATATATTAACAAGTGTTAAAGGCAAGTTTTGGGGCAACAAAAACTAATTTTATGTTTGAAGCTCATCCCGCTTAGGAACTCGGAATTGATCGGCTATTTTTGATCTCGGTGTTTACATTTACACATGCCCTTATCGCCTATGTTTGAATCCTTATATTGTATCTTTTAGCTGTCACTTCGCTTGCTGAATATCTGTAGTTTTATATGGTTACAAAAGTTTCATCCAACTATCCAGTACTAACCGCTTCGATATGTGAAAAGTAACTTGAGTGTAAAACATGATCTCTCCATTTGGTTTATCTGTTATGATGTGAATGCTATAAAACATATGATTAATTTCTACTTAAAACATTCTTGTATTTCTCGCAGTTTAGTGAATTTGGCTTTCTTCCATATCTTTTAAAAGTTAATAGAGTGCGTAATTGTAAGATCATTTGTATAAAAAAGCTGGACATAAATCATACTCTTTTCAACAAGGTGATTTAGCGTATTAATGCTTGGTGAAATGTAGAGTTAATTAAGTTATATATTTGTTAGTAGCACTAGTTGAATTCTATTTTCATAGATTTAAACATCTTTACAAAGAAAGCAAGAGCAAGCTAAAAAACCCCAGATAAATGTATTAATTTACAATGTCATAATGTGGGAATGATTCAACTGCATTGGTATACTGATATACTACTTTGTCATAACAGGCTGAGGTACTTCCGGACTTAATTGTATTTTAAAGTATCGAACCGCATGTGACGGTTATAAAAAGTGTACGATTGGTCATTAACACTGGTAGAAATGTAAGCCAATAGCTTACCATCTTACAGTAGCTTATAATCTCACAGTGGATTAGACATGTTCATCTAATCAGCCATATTGGCTTGTATAAAAGTATTCAACAGCAAGCTATGCAAATTAAAAGTAAGATGAGTGTAGTGATATTGTTTTACGCTCAATTTAAGATTCTTTTATTTATATCAAGGTTGTCATATCTGGATTGTGGAGAAAAGGGAAGAAAACCAACCTTCTGAAAGCTCTCGGTAAACTTTCTCAGACTAGGATCTGTTCAATAAGATTCGAATCTAGGACGTGATAAGCATTGTGAACCGGGATAATTTGAGAGTAATTTCGTCGTAAACATGTTTCATGTGATAAAAATTATTTATCTTGAATTTGACATTTAACACCTCAAACTTAAATTTAGAATGAAATATTCCGTTTCATGTGTTTTTGTAAGATGAAATTAAAAACCATGAAAAGGCAAATTTAATGGCAACTGACAAGAATTTAAAAAGTGCAATTAGGTTATACTCTAAAATCAAATTAATTCTTTACTGTAATGGTATTTTCAGTCTTGGTTGTGTTAAATTATACAGAGTAGCATGCTTCTTACACTAACCGAGGGGGATTCGGATCTAAACGGCAAAAGGTGATAGCATACGTATAAATGAGCTTTATACCACACGGCGACTTAGCTACCAATGTCAATGACTTTTTTATTGACCATCAGTTATGCGATACATAAAACATTTTACCGCCTTTCTAAATTTACAATTTTTTGTTCTTTTTTATGTCGCATATTATAACACTGGTTTCATGTTACATATGACATTTTTTATTTGTTATAAAAGAGAAAAGAGAAACAGAGAAAAAGTTGACATACATGTTACCCGACGTAGCATTAAAACAAAAACAATTTTCTATGCTGTCAAATAGTACAATATTTATTTATAACTAGAATGTGATCCAAAATAATATACATAAATTTCCAAAATATATCAAATTACATATTTTTATTTGAATAAAGATATGAACTGTTTTAAAATTTGGACGGAATTATACAGATATTTCAAAGCATTTAAGGCACAAATATGTAGAGAAAAAAAAAAAAAAACAAAACAAAAACGTATTTTTTATTTATCATTAGAGAAATGAATTGATGTTAAAATAAAATACAAGCTTTTTCTACATATATTTCATATATATTCTCTAATATTCCTTTTTGATGGAGTATCGATTATCAACCATTATCACCATCACCACAACCACCACCACTACAAACAATAAATATAACATCAAAGCATAAACAGTAAAGAACAGCAAAATAACACAATTTGATATGTTTTCATTAAAATGTCCCAGAAAAGAGTGTTATATGTAAAAATTGAATTGAAATCAACAGTATGCAACAGGTGAGAAGTTGATAATCTTAACAACATCCTATGAAATGCATAAGGTTACATTCATCTCAAACCATCAAATGTATTTTATCACATGAAGGTTCAGACGTTTCCAAGTAAAAAGAAACCTAGTTTTTTGTAATTCGTTACTAGACCGATTGTTGAAAAAAGGCACAAAGAGTAGACGGCATATTGAAAAGTCAAAGGCATTTTCAGAATTTGAAGAACCACTACATATACATTTTCAGTCGAAACACACAAAAATTTAGACATAAAACTGCATTCGGCATGCATCAGTCTCATATAAAGAATTTCTATTTGGATTTCTTTGACTCCTGTTCTGGATTCGGCTTGTTGTGATTTTGCTCCATATCTTCCGATTCACTGGAAAACTTTTCAATTTCATCATCTAATCCACAAAGATGAAGGCTTAGGTCCCATAATTTCCTGCAGACTTGTTTCTCCCGTATATTCTTTTTTGTCTGGACTATGGCGCAATTTGTAAATAGATTTCCTGAAACATCTCGAAGGCCTTCTCCGACTGCACAATGGACAATTGTTTGACACCCATCTTCAGGACTTTTGAAAAGAAAATTGCGAGCCATTCTCAAAACTTTACCTTTCAGGCCTGGCCAGTTTCTTAGCAAGTCGGTAGATACCGCACCTAAAACGAGGAAAATTTTTATTATATACTGTATGATAAACCTTCAGTTGAAATTTTACAATAAACTTGGGAAACGGCCCTGCACAAGTACAGAAACATTTTGGCTATTATCTGAAATTGTTATTTGTTTGACTTCTGTAAGTTAAATGAGTGTCAATAATTAACTGAATTGTATTTCTAAGTTGAATGAGTGTCAATAATTAACTGAATTGTATTTCTTGTAAAGGTGAACGATCACGTTTCGAACTGATGCCACATTTTTGTCCAGACATTAACATAATTCGCCATAAAAGCCAGCGTCTTTTATATTTTAAATTGCCGTCGCGCGCAAACAGTGTGGGTTGTACCACTTCGATGCGATTGCATGCTTGTAATTCGTTTAGAATTAAATATGCAAGTGATATGTTCCGCACACATATACATGGATAGTGGACAATTTCAAAATGGCGGTAAAAGCTAGCATGCAAAGCTAATTACCGAAGGTTATCATTGACAACTAGCTGCAGTAAATTAAGTTTAATGCGCACTTCTGTACTTTGTTTTATTTGTAAAGCTGAATTAAAAAGATTAACTCAAAGTTAGTTATTAGAAATAATTGTATTTTTATGTCTATGGGGAAATAGGTGAAATTATTTAGTACATGCGTATGCATAAACCGCTTCTTTATTTACACAATAAGAAAGAGGGGTGAATTTACAGAATTTTGCTAGGACATTGTTTAAAACGGTTTAGAAAACTGTTACTTCGTATTTTTAAATAACACTGACTCACATTCCTAGATCCACTTTTAACAAAATTTCTGAATAAACATCTTTGGATATCACATAGCAGTCGTCAATACTGTCTTACCAGTTTCTGAATTAGTCCATCGTAAAACACGTGCAATCTTTTTTCTTGTATGAATATATCAACTAATTTTGTCTAACGTTATGAAACCTAATTTTAGAAGATATATGGTTACTGAGGTAAAAATCCCTTAAACAATGTTATTTCAACACGTTTTTTTCATGTTAAGAGTGTAAAAAATAGGTATGGGAAAATGAAAACAAGTAAACATAGTTACCAGGATGAACAGCATACGACAGAACAACATCCGGTGACCAACGACGATGTGCTTCAATGGTAAACTGGATTTGGGCCAGCTTGCTTCGTGCATACGCCTTGTAAATATTATAATTCGTCAAGGCAAGATCTTCGAAATCTATTTTGCCAATTGTGTAAGCACTTGATGCCACATTTACGATTCTGCAAGGAGCGCATTTCTTCATTTTTTCCTTTAAAAGATAACTCAGATAAAAATGACCAAGATAATTCACCCCGAAAGTTCTTTCATATCCATCCTCTGTTGTTGCTTTTGGTCCGAGATAACCTAAATGAATAAAAGAAATAGAAATAAAAGGTTCCCTCTATGTTAACGATAAGAAATAAATTTTTCGAAATAATTTTTTTTAATACCTGACCATTCCAGATTTAACTTTATATGACTACTCTTTAAACATGTTGATAATGGTTAAACAATTTAAACAGAAGTAAACCAATGGGGATATCAATGTATTTTTAATTCATACTCTACCAATTCACGAGGGGTAGCAATATTTTTTAATAATAATTTTGAATATAAAGTCCATAGTGTTAAAAATGATTTATTTGGAAATTGTTTGCTATTAGACTTAACTATCAATGAGAAAAGATTTACCTTAGCAAATATCTACGGGCCTAATGCAGACAATCCAAATTTCTACCAAAAACTGTTTTTAGATATCGAAGAATTAGAAAATAATTATGTAATAATATGTGGGGATTTTAATTTAGTACTTGAACAAAATCTTGACACAATGAATTATAAACACGAAAATAATCTGAAAGCAAAACATAAAATAAAGGAACATAAAGATTTAAACAATTTCATTGACCCTTTTAGAGAATTATTTCCAGAAAAAAGAACGTATACCTGGAGGAAAAGAAATCCCTTAAAGCAAGCTAGACTAGATTTTTATCTAATAAGTGATACATTAATACAGGATGTAGAAAATGTTAAAATAGAAAATAGTTACAGATCAGATCACTCCGGAGTAGTACTATCTTTAAAACTAGATAAATTCAAACGGGGACCCGGTCTATGGAAATTCAATAATTCACTTTTAAAAGATCAAAAATATGTTGAAACAATTATAGAACTTATTCAGCAGATAAAGATTCAATATATGATACCCGTATATAATATTAAAAACTTAGAATCTATATCAGACAGTGAATTTCAGTTGAGAATTGACGATCAATTATTCTTTGAAATGCTTCTTCTTGAAATAAGATCTAAAACAATATCATACGCTATTTTTAAAAACAAACAAAACAAACTAGATGAAGCTAAACTTATTGAAGAAATAAACAAATTAGAACAAGAAGAAACTGCCGTACAATCGGAAATTTTAGAAAACAAACGAGACGAATTAAAAACACTAAGACAAATTAAAATGAAAGGACATTATATTAGATCAAGGGCTCAATTCATAGAGGAAGGGGAAAAACCAACTAAATACTTTTGTAGCTTAGAATCTAGAAATTACACAAATAAATTAATTTTAAATCTGGAAACCGAAAGTGGAAACTTAATAACGGAACAAAACGAAATACTTAAAGAAATGCGAAAATTTTATAAAAAATTATATTCTTCCAGAGACACAAATAATAATATCGAACTTCATAATATTTTACGAAACTGTTCTTTTGAAAAATTAAGTGATAATGAAGCGTTACAACTGGAGGGGGATATCACATATACAGAAGCGCTTGACTTTTTGAAGACAATGAAAAATAACAAAAGCCCTGGGTCGGATGGTTTTAGTGCAGAATTTTTTAAATTATTTTGGAACAATTTAGGGGTATATTTAGTTCGTTCCATAAATTATGGTAATAGAAAAGGTGTTCTATCTGTTACACAAAAATTTGGAGTAATAACATGTTTGCCAAAACCGAATAAACCCAAAAAATATATAAAAAATTGGAGACCCATTAGCCTGTTGAATATTACTTACAAAATTGCAAGTGGGTGCATAGCAAATAGAATTAAAAGGGTATTAGACAAACTTATCAATAAGGATCAAACGGGGTTTCTAAAAGGACGATACATAGGGGAAAACATTAGATTAATTTACGACATTATGCATTATACTGAAGAACATGACATACCTGGTCTGTTAGTACTTATAGATTTTGAAAAAGCTTTTGATTCGGTATCCTGGGATTTTATAAAAGATGTTTTAAAACTGTTTAATTTTAAAGATTCAATTATGAACTGGATTACTACTTTTTTAAAACACTCAAATTCAGCAGTTCTACAAAATGGATTTTTGTCCGAAAGCTTTTCTTTACAAAGAGGATGTAGACAAGGAGATCCTTTATCGCCCTATATTTTTATTCTGTGTGCAGAAGTGATGGCTATCCTTATAAGAAATTCTAAAGAAATTAAAGGTATAGAAATAAATGGAGAAGAATATAAAATTTCGCAGTATGCGGATGACACAAGTCTCATTTTAGATGGGTCTCCCAAGTCTCTAGACAGTGCACTTCAAATATTAGATCTATTCGCTCAAATATCTGGTTTATGTATTAACACTTTAAAAACTAAAGTTATATGGATAGGTAAGAAAAAATTTTCTAGAGATGTTTATCACCATGATAGGTGGAAGCTGGAATGGGGGTCGGAAAATTTTACTTTATTAGGTATAAACTTTTCAGTAGACTTATTTAAGATGAATGGATTAAACTATACACACGTACTCCAGAAAATGAAAAACATTATGAACCTATGGAGTAAAAGACAATTAACTGTAATTGGCAGAATTACACTTGTGAAAACTATAATAATTTCTCAAATGGTTCATTTACTTATATCCCTGCCCAACCCACCAGTTAAATTTTTAGATGAGTTAAACAAACTATTTTATAAATTCATATGGCAATCAAAAATAGAAAAAATTAAAAGAAAGATATTAAATAAGGACTATGATGAGGGGGGATTAAAAATGATCAATATTTACAATTTTTTGATTGCTCTTAAGACATCATGGATAAGAAGACTCATTTTAAATGATTCAAAATGGAAATATCTCTTTGAGTCTGAAACAAATTCTAGTATCAATGAACTTATGTATTTCGGAAACGACTATACTATTTTGCTGATGGAAAGAACTAGTAACCTTTTTTGGAAAGATGTGTTATATAGCTGGGGTATAGTACAAAACAAAGCTAAATTATCAGAAAGAGAAAATTTAGAATTACATAATATATGGTATAATAATGACATAGTAATAGGGGAGAAAACACTTTTCTATAAAAATTACTGGAAAGCAGGTATTATGTATATAAATGATATCTTAGACAAAAATGGTAAATTTCTACATTTTGAAGATTTCAAGAAGACATCTGAAATAAAAACCAATTTTTTGGAATATTCCACATTAATTAAAGCAATAAAGCTATTTGTATTTAGATATGGTGGAAATAATATATCCTCCAAGGCATCACAGCCCTTTATACCTCAAAATATTAAAGTCTTAATGAGTTACAAATCAGGTTGTAAACAAATCTATAAAATTTTATGCAAATGCAACACTATTCCCACAGCGCAGTGTAAGTGGAAAGAATTGGGATATGATTTTCCAGAAGAACAATGGAAAAAGAACTATATGTTATCCTTTAAATGCTGTCAAGAAACTGCTGTACAATGGTTACAATATAGAATCTTACACAGAATTCTGGCTACTAATTCATTCCTGTATAAAATTAAATTTGTTAAATCAAACTTGTGCACATTCTGCAATATCCACGATGAAACCATTGAACACTTATTTTTCCAATGTAGTTACGTAAACAAAATATGGGACAGCTTGCAAAAAATGTTTGAAATTAAATTTAGAAAAACATTCCGGTTGGATAAGCAAACAATCATTTTTGGTATAGAGTTCGCTGGTAAGGAAAATAAAGCACTGAACTGGTTAATATTAAATACTAAAGGTTTTATCTACAGCAAAAGATTACAAAAACAAAAGCCAAATTTAAATTCACTAAGACACTATATTGAAACCAAATTGGCAGCTGAAAAATATTTGTTATTTAAAAACTGTAACTTCAATGAATACTATGAATATTGGCACATATTGGTAAATATTTTTGAGTACGAAACATTATAATGTTATAATCCTAAATTTTTGTTTACACATTTTACGCATGACATGATTTTCTTTTGATAACGTAGCGTAGCAAAAGAACACTCTTTCAAATATATTTAGTTATAATAAATTATCAAAAAAATAAAAGGAAAGATAACTTACGGTACAAGAAAAAAATAAAATCCATATCTTTATATATATAACATATATGTCAACAAACAATATTTTTATATATCCACAGTATCATAAACCGCATGTATTGACCTCTTTAAAGTGATTCACGGGATATCCATGCGTGTTTATGAGCGTTGGACATTGATCTAGTGCGTTAGCACTCGCAAGATCGGACGCCCACCTCTCTCTCTCTCTCGTTTTCTCTATGTCGCTTTCTACAACACATACACACACACACACACACACACACACACACACACACTTTTTTCGCACACACACACACACACACACACACACACACACACACACACACACTTTTCTTTTTCTATAGAATGTAGTTATTGTTACAGTACTGGCCTGTCGAAAGTTTAACACTGAGCTAACGAATTGATTTCGAATCGAAAACTAATCACCTACTCTCGTTAAATATATCGGCATATGTTGCAGTATAGATATCAGCAGCTTTTCGGTCACTAACTATTCATACATCGGCTTTTCGACAGCTGGTCATCAATTCTTTTTTGTTTCCTCAGTGTTGAACTTAAGACAGATATGTACTGTAAATATGTATAATGATTTATTAATTAATTACGTATTTACTATCTTATATACTGCTGTATCATAACAAATTTACTCACACATATTGTGTGAAGGATTGTGATTTCTATAGAATAAAAACACATTACCAAAAAAAAAAAAAAAAAAAAAAAAAAAAAAAAAAAAAAAAAAAAAAAAAAAAAAAAATTTAAACAGAAGTAGTTTGATACTTAATTTTTTTACATCTCAAAAACATTCAACTTTTCACCCACTTTTGGGTACCTTGATTAATAGAACAAAGAATACATTTTCTTTCCTAATACATTTATTTTTCTTGTTTCGATTCAATATCCCTTAAGGAATAATGCGACTGTTCTACATTCTTGTAGTAGTGAACAAAACATAATTTAAATGTTTCTAAAAGTTTATCAAAATACAAGGGTTGTAAAAAGTGTCTTAAAGAAAGAAGTGGGAGACGGACAGCTTAATATGTTTTTACCGTAAACGCAAATGATTTGTTACCAGTTCCGTCAAACAAATGAATACTTTGTAACTACTTCCAGTGAATGACAACAGTTGCAATGGTTTTTACACTAGGGATGTAACCCTTCCTTGTTTTCCCAGTATAAACAATTGCATTGTAGAACCTTTTATTACAAAATTTAAACTTATGGGATTAGTGTTTGGATGCGATATGATGTAAAGCATTGCATATAAATGATAAAGTCTAGTGGGTTAACACTGAAAATCATTCATTTACACATTGTCCAATCCTAAGTCGGCGCGGAACCTGTTTCGTGTAATAACTTTTTGAAAATGTAAATGTTTATGTTAAAACGTAGTATAGAAACCATTTTAAATTCAAATGTCCAGTTGGGTTCAATCATTTGTTAAGAGAAAAAAACATTATTATGTGGTTTCGTTTTGTCTGCTTATTTACAATAGTGCACTTCGGTCCGTGCATAATTAAACTGAAACAAGGTTACATCATATTTTTACATCAGGTTTTAATGAACTCTTTGCTCGTCGAACATCCGAAATTTGTCATAAAACATTTGTAATTGACTGTCCCCTAAGAGGTAACGAACCATTTTAATGAATATTTTGATCAGTGATAAAAATTACAATACGAAGATACACGATGACGGCAAAACGAAATCTCTTGATCATAAAAAAGCTTTTACGTCACTTGGCAGTATAACGAAGCATTGGTACAGCCATGGTGCACTTAAGTAAAATGAAATAGTTACTTTAATTGAAAGAAAACATCTAATAATTATAATTTTGAATAATTTTACTTATTTACTAGGTTATATTTTACTGAATATGTAAATGTTTTATTAAACATGTTATGATGTAAATATGACATATTGTTCACTAGAATGTTGCATGTCACCAGTAATTAAATCCCACACATCGATCAAATTGTTATTTTATCATTAAAAACCAAGCTCGATTACTTATGTCTGATTTGTTAAATGTCCTTTTATAATTTCCTCTTTCTCGACTTTATTTAACCAGACATTTAAAAGAACCTATCCAAAGGTCAACGTTTTACCCGGCTTAAGGTTAAATTCTGTCTAGAAAGCGTTTTTTGTCATAAAGTAACGTTTAAAATTCTTTTGAGAATTACATAAAGATATATCACAAAATTAATAAAGACAACATTTTTGTTGACGTTTTTAGACTTCTTGGGGCTATTAAATATATAACAAATACCTGCTAAATTTTGATGTGCCATATGTGCACATTTCGGAAAATCATTCCTCTTCAGTGGCACTAGGGTCCGAAAAGTTTGATAGATAAAAAGCATACCATTACAACTCTGATTATAACATCATCGTATTGTTTATTACGTCATACGATTGTTTTTCAGAGTAGAGTTATGTTAAAGGGAGATAACACACACACACACACACACACACATTTGTTTAATAATCATTGGATAACTACATGAATACTATTTTATGTAGAAATCGTCTCCTTGACAACACATAGCAAAGGGACTATACTAGGTATAGTCCCCCGACATCCAAGTATAGTCCCTCGCGTGACCCCCCCCCCCCCGCAAACCAAATGAAATTACTCCCCTTTGTTCAGGTGGCGCTCTGTTTTGTTGTCGTCTGAATCAAAATGGCTTCCGACGACCGGTTTACAAATATTAATTCAGAAGATCCGAATGACCTGTAAAGCATTTTGTGATGTTAAATAAAGTTAATAGTTAATTTGAAAATTAATTCTTGCTCAGATTGAAAAAGAATGACATGTGATGTACTAAATCTATTATGGACCTCTCCCGAGGGTACCGTTCTCTTATAGTGTTTTCTGGGAAGGTATAGTGAACGGTTTTGTTCGATCTTTTCTCTGGTACTTTCTGCTGAACCTTTGATTACTCCGTAATTTAAAATATCATTGTGTTTGACCAGATGAACACCTTAGATAAAACCGCAGATGGGATGGTAAAATATTTAGATGATATATTATTACATGTTTAGTTTTTGTAATTATTTTTTTCAGGTCCTTTACATCACAAAATATTCATTTTGGACGAGTATACTTGTCTCTTGATTTTATGTACACAGGTGTAGTAATATGTAAGCAATCGCTTTTATTTGATTAAAACAGTTGATGTTTACTTCAATAATATTTTATAAATACAACAGTAACAGTATAACAGACATGGATTTGATCTCTAATTATAAGAAAAGGTACATGTTTCCTCCTTTATTTTTAAGCTTGCATTACATTTTTTTCTTCATTACAAAAACATTCATCAGTTGGTTACTGAATACATTATATAATTTATTTTGTAAATCCCTGTATCAAAATAAACAAACGTAAGCTGTTCGGTATGTTTTGTGAAACAGGAAAGTAAATATTGAAATAAATAGATGCTGATTAGAACTAACATAACTAGATATTTAACGTTGGTTTTACTGGAGGTTTTTATTTAATTAAAAAATAATCGAATACAATTAAAAAGTCCTTAGCTAGGAGCAAATGAAAGCAAATAAAATATTCGATGATTAATTACCTGCATTGTTGATGAGCACGTGTAAATACGGTTCACGTGAGTTGAACTCATAAACAAACTCCTTGATGGATCGTAGACTGGCAAGATCTAGATAGTAAGCGTTGATATCCTCATTCCCAGTTTTATTACGAATAATTCTTGCTACGGCCTCACCTCTCTTCTGATTTCTGCATGCCAGTATAATTTTAGCGCCTCTTTTAGCCAATTCAGACGCTGTTGCTCTTCCTAATCCTGAATTTCCTCCTGTAAAATAATTTTAAATTTGAAGCATGAGTATCTTAATTCGTTATTCATGCTTTGCATGAGGTAACGAACCTTAATTTTAAATAAATTTCAAAATAGGACGGCTGAAAACTTTGCTGCACGGCACATTTTCTGACAGCTCTATGTACTGCCTACTGAGATATAGATACCCCGGGGAGTATAAGTTGATTTTAAGATGGCAAAAATCCTTATTTATCAAATCAACGCACGCATGCAAGAATGGCTTTGAGCATCTTTTTGTCAACGTCACACATTTTTTGTTTTTCATAAAAAATAATATAGTATGTTACAACTACGTAATTATAAATACTAGTATTACTGAACATCATATCGCCACATAAAAATTGTTACTTTATATTAACTCGCTATGTTTTTTCGTTCAAAACAAAGATTTGTTTAGCAATTCAGTTGAAAATAATGTGATTATAACTTAGTACTAGAACTGTAAGACGTTTTGTCATGGTATATTCTTATGAAATTACAGTTCTGTATTTTAATACCTTTACGCTTACGCTAACGTGTTGACGGATAAATGGAAAGAGGCAATCAGTTATAAATCTCAACAAAACTGGCCACCGACCATCGGTAAAAACTTTATAAAGGCTTGTATACTTGTCACTAAAAACTGATATTTAATATCATCCCTTCTGAAAACAGGTTACTGGATATAATTATTTCATTATGACATTAGCCTGATGAGTTTGGCAATGCCTTTTGAATACTGATCGCTGGATACCATTATTTCATTATGCCCGGTGTCTTTTGAATGCTGATCGCTACCGAATACCCTTTTTGGAGCCTAGTGCATAGTATAGCAGTTACGGAATAAAATCATTTCGTAATGCCTGTTTAAAACCGACCACTGGTACCATTATTGCTTGTCCTGTTGTTTAAATACTTGTCACTGGATACCATTTGCATTATGCTCTGTTAAATACCTGTCACTTGTACCTGATGTCCATTTGTTAACTGGTTTTTATAATCAGGGTATAACCTCAAATGATCGTTCATTCTGGTTGCATTGTGGGTAGTGGTATTATCAGTGCCAAAGACAAATTTTCAGGTGTAAAGTCATATAGATATTTATTTTCTTATAAATAAATGTCTTTTTTTTATTTTCCATAAGATATTTCTCTAAAATAATTTTTATAAGGCATTATTCTCATTGATAATATATGACGAGACAAACAGATTTCTAATGCTATTTGAATTGCTTCTTGCAGCATAAAAATAGTATGATTTTTATCAAAAATCTCTTAAGACGTATTCTTATTTACACACGGCTAATTAATTATACTGCAAATCTTAACACATTTTACATGTTGTAACAGATGGCGCGTGTAACTTTCCGCCATAGCGACTATTCACCACGGAGGTAAGTTATCTGGCGTTATTAGACAATCATTTTTGTGTTATTGTCAGCAATGATTAATTTTTCTCTTGTTATAATTATCTACATCTTGCTGTATGTCTTAATTAATTTCCCGGATGTTATGATTGATTACATTTGTTCCTTTCCTTAAGAAAACTCCTCAGACATGGTATGTGGTGTTTTTAAATTTGTATCGAAAAGATACAATTAAAAAAAAAACATGACTACTACATTTAAATCGTAAAATTCTTTTAAAATCCTAAAGTAGCACGTGACAGACCAATCAAATAAACAAATTACTAATTCAAGTAAGACCTCTTCATATTTATTTTCAGTAAAATACATTGTTTGTCTAAAAGCCTCATACATCAGTGCTTTTTGGGTGGCGTTGAAAATTGCCGTAAGCGTGATCGATTTAACATGTCCACCCATATCTAGGCGTATCTGTGACGTAAAACTCAGTCGCATGCGTAAATATCTCCATGAGATGGTGGTGACTGTTATGACAACGTTTTTTTATATTAGGAAAATAGGATTGCTGATATAAAGATATATAAGGAAGGAAAATAAAATGCGTCAAATAAATTTTCAGCAGCTAAATGTTAATGTTTATCACGCTTATATAACACATACTAATCTTCTAATAGCTTTACAAATTTGGATAAGCCTGCAATAAAAATTTTAAAACAAGTATATCTAGAAATATAAATAAACGTAAATGGTTCTTATCAATAGATAATTAAAACGGTTTCCTTATAATGTAAGTCATTTTCGGCAATATTTTAAAAATTGTTAGAAAAATACTCTTTTCATACAAGATCGTTTTATATGATTCTGTAAGTTTTTTTGAAACTATTTAATTAGCACAATGTGTTTGACGTCGAAAGATGGTTTCCACAGAAACATTTTTGTTAGCTGTTTAACCTCTCTTCTCAGTGCAGGAAAATCCTTTATTATTATTATTATTAAATCTAATCAGATAGGTTCGATAGTTGTTTAGAAAATTAAATACTGACGGGAAAAATAAATTTCGATTGTGTCGAATTTACAAGAGTATTTAGAAATTAATCAATCTGAATTGAATGTGTAATGTACCAAAAAAAAAAAAAAGGAACTGATTTTGGAGTTTCCGGGTCTTATTTTTAGGTAACTTCTTTCATCTTGGTTATTGACGTACGTCATTCGTTTTTACTAAAATAAAAGTAACGTAATTAGTTCTTGTTGTGTTTTGCCAATTTTTCAGTGAGAAACAAGCTTTTCGCTACTGAAATAATTTTTTTCTAGGGGTTATAAAAAATCTTAAAGGTCATGTTTAAATGTTTTGATTTTTCAACTCATACAAGTATTCGTTAAATAAATTCAATATTACATCATCACGTAAAAATACTAGTATAAATTCACTTGATCATTTACGTAATATCTTATAGAGAACTTAGATGTATTTTCAAATATAGCAAAAATAGTTTGGAACATTTTAATGTAATTTTATTTATAGATTGTTTTGGAGATCAACTACTCTGAGACGTTCATATTCATAAAAAACTGTGGTTATTTTTATCTTGAAAATGACAAACAACTTAAATCAGATCTTACATGATGAAATTTTCAATAATTGGGGTTTTCAGTTTTTAATGAATACAGAAGTAAAATATCATTATTATTTCATTTTGTTCATTTGTCAACAGAAATGACAGCGTGCTGTATTTTGAATTACGCAGTTGTTTCGTTGTTTTTGGCAAAAGACGTCGGAAAGCAAACTGATTGACATGCTTTCTGAAAAGTTTTCCACAATTTTGAAAACAAACCGTCTACGAAACGAGCATTTGTTTTTATAGATATGTTCCGTAGAGTGAGTAATTTATACCTGAATGTCAAATATAATTTTACTAATTTTTGTGTATAAATATTCGAATTTAAATCTTCTCATTTTACTGCATTTTCTAAATGTGTTACTGGTTTTTCCAATAAAATGAAACTATAATATTTATTTAAGTACCTCCGTCTTTATAGATCTCAGAAAACTTAGAAAATTACATAGTTCTTACTTTTCTAAAGGGTCTCATATTTTGCGAGTGTTATTTTATACAAAAATCAATGTGTGGGGTTCAAATGAGAGCTGTTTGGTTTCTTATTTTCTTATCAAAAAGAGGTTGGTATCCTATCAATAACACTGTCTGATTTATTGTTTATTTGGCATAATTAGAGATAAGTATCCGCAAAAGCCAGATGATGACTGACTCTATATCGTTTTTTAAAATATAACACCACCTGTACATATTATGGTTCAACATCGTGTGTGTGTGTGTGTGTGTAAGAGAGAGAGAGAGAGAGAGAGAGAGAGAGAGAGAGAGAGAGAGAGAGAGAGAGAGAGAGAGAGATGTGTTTAAGCTAAGGATGTAGTGCATGTATAAGCTCGATTTTGACCATTTACTACACTGATTCACAATTGAGGGTTTATAGGTATTTTTTTGTTTATGAAAGTGTGGCATAATGATTAATACCGTGAATATGAATAAAAGGTGGTGGTTTAGCGCTCCTTCTAGAGTTTATCGTATAATAATAATAATAATAATAATAATAATAATAATAATAATAATAATAATATATATTATTATATATTATTATTATTATATTGATAGATAGATAAATAGATAGGAAGGTAGATAGATTGGAATAATTACTTAAGAAATGAATAATAAAATAATAATAATAAAAAAAATAGATTAAAAAGGGATAGTGAATACCATTTTGTAACCTTAATAACGCCATTTACCTTTAGACTTTTACTGAATAAGCTACATGTATGTGCAATGCTATTATTTTAACCAGGAACCAGCAAAAGACTTGTTGTATGTTTTTTTACCATCTGGAATCAAAACATTAAACATGTATATCTGTTTATATTTTGAATAAAGTGTGTGTGTGTGTGTGTTTGTGTGTGTGTGTGTGAAACAACGGTTGTTGGCAGATGTAAAAAACATAATTGATCACCATGAAGATGTTGAAGAGTTATGCCATTTTAAGCCGATTAAGGCCAATCGGCAACTAATGCTTTCATTTGCCAAAGTGGCTTCAAATCGTTGTAATGAGCTGCAGACTGTAAAGCATTTTAATACAGCATTAATTCAAATTGCTTTAAATTCAATTTTATATAATTACAATAGAGATTTTCTTTAAAAAAGGTTGAAATTTTTGACAGATGCATGATTGTTACCCAAATGCGAACAGGAAGAAAATGATGAGACTAAACGGAATACAGAAAACTGTCTAATTATTCTCTGAATGTCTTCCGAAGCTTTGTAAAAATATACGCTTTTGAAAAAGATGATTTAATACAAGATAAAGGTCGTTTATGGTCTTATAGTAAATTATTTATGAAAAAAGCAAGTCTAAACCACATATACAGTTTATTATAGCGAGGAGTCTCACGCTTTCGATAATTTTTTAAATACAATAGGTCTATATGCATTTTAAGACGACGGTCATTCTCTTTTTGTCATCATTTGGGTGTTATTGTTGTATTGTTTAGTCCTGTTTTTATTTATTTATTATTAAATTCAAATATTAAAAAATTTCTTCATAAAGTTTAATTAACACACATAGTAAAAATTAACACAATAAACAATCCCAAGTGCCTACTATAGAGTTTTGAGTTTACACCCTAAACATTTTTTTTATCCAAAGGATACATGTAATCAGTATCATATTGTTTTGGAGAAGCTTCCTGAGAACCAAGGAAACATGAAAAGTAGGATTGTGCTGATATTTATTTCCAATTCCATAGTTAAAACGACATATGTTTTTTCGCTTTTTTGTTTTGTTTTGTTTTTGTTTTTTGTTTTATTTTGTTTTTTTTTTTTTTTTTGGTAGAATGGGACCCATGTGACCGAATTGAAAGGTAGCAGGCTTTGATTTAGAGTTGGTTTCGAGTTTCACCCGGACTTACGAGATGTCCCTCAGCATTTCAGTTGACTATATTAAATTGTCAAATAAAGGGAGATTTAGAGATTTTTGCATTTTTGATCGCCTACGCCACTGAATGCGTTTATCGGCTTTAGGTTTTTGCTGTATTTGATACTTAGTATGAAATTTACAATTTACATTCGAACTTAAATACATTCGTTAATGATAAGGAATATAAATGCAAATTAAATAAATTAAATAATAATGATAATAAATTTAAAAAATAATAATAATAGAAATAATAATAAATAAATAATAAATAAATGAATAAATAATAAATAAATAAATAATAAATAATAAATAAATAATAATAACTAAAAATGTTATAGAATGCAATATTTTCTGAATGCTTGGAGATTATATATTTATAATAATACATTATTGTACTCAAAAGTACTCGTTAAATTGAAAAAAAACCTAATAAAGATCTAAAGCAAATTTAGACCTGAAAGTTCATTGGTTTAAAATTAAAATGTTTCGATCATAAAACTGAATCAATAATATTGATAATTTGGTCATTTTTCAGGTAGAATATTTTTAATACATAAAAATGCATGTATTATAAAACATACAAAAAGAGCACTAAAAAGTGATAAATGTTGCTGGTAAACTAGAGTTTTACGGTACTACAATTAGTTTGTTGACAATTTGTTCGTAAAATATTTTAAAAATAAACAAAAATAAGTAACTACCGGTAGTAACTTAAGATGTATTTCACAAGAAATTGTGATACGCTTTTTAGCCATGATAAGGTCGAGAAAATAACATATTGCAAGCAATACTAAACCTTATGTCGTTGATGTTTATTATAATTATTTTTTGTATCAATTAATCCCGGTGTAAGAAATTAGCATCCTAATTCCTACTGACATGTTTCTTGTTTATCTAGTACTCAAACAGTCAAACACACGACGTAATTTGTATTAACTTACCTGTTATAATAACTGTTTTTCCTTCCAGTCTTTTCTGACTTTTACAAGGCACATTCCATCTGATGTAAAGACGCAACACAAAGATACACAAAAGAATTATAGAAATAATAACTGGAACTAGAAAAGCCGGCGAAAAAAGTTCCATTGCATCTTTTAAATCAGTCTTCAAATGATTCCACAATTGTTTTATTTCAATATTTTCTTGAGGAGGATGTACGACTTTCTGATGCTTTCCCATTTAAATAAATATTACCTTCTTACTTCTTACTTATTTAAATTCCATCTGCTAGGCTCTGTAACAAGTTCTTAAACTAAACCGCCTTCTGATGTTTAATTGTACAACATTGCACGCAGTAGTATCAAAATAAGCAGACGATATAGTTGTTTCCTGTTTTATTGAGGCACTGCTCAGGTTTTTATGTATATAGATTTGTATAGGTAAATCAAATCGTATCACAGAGTTTTTGAACAGCGTCTCCTTACCTTCTTTCAAAGCCTTTATTATTTGATAATATAGAAAACAATGTTGATCACACTTCAACAGCTCTTAATCTTAGTAAACGTATTGTTGAATTTGATACAATTTATAACGATTCTAACTGAAGCATTTAGTATTGTACTTACATATAATGGCATTACAATTTAACACTTTTTTATTTTTTGTGGTTTTTTTCTATTTTAAACTTATTTTACGATATTTGATAGCATGTTTAACTTAAATATCATATTACAAATCTTAATTTCTCTAGTAATATGTTTCACTTTATTCTAAAATTTGTATCTTAATCATTGTAAACAGAAGCAAACAATATACGCCAAATTTGAAAAAAATGTTACTTTTAGGTGTATTTTATTTTTAGACAAGACAACAAATGACCTTTAACATTAGCATTTTATATTGAAACAACGCTTAAAATTATTTAAAATCTCAAACATTTATATCTTCAAATATTTCTTGAAATAGCTTAAAAATAATTGAAAAAAAATATGAAAAACATCAATATATTTAAATTTTAAGCAAATTTTACTCCATGCATTTTACCTCTTGTCTTTATTTAGAAAAATAATGCTTCAAATATAAAAAAAATTAAATACAATAAATAAATTTCAAAATGAAGTAAAAGCATAGTTCTAAAATTAGGTCTCTAACTTCATCCTTTATTGGACGTTGTTTTAAGAAAATAGCACAATTTTAAAAATTTTTTACGAATTTTTAAATGTCACATACAATTTCTCTCCAGTCTGTTTTGGGGAAGAAACTTTTAAACATTTTTTGCACTATAAGTGATCTATAATTTCAGTATTGACACCGTCACAAAAAAATCTTAATGTACCGTTCGACCAATATATGTACCAAAATTTCTGCACTTCGGTTTCTGAGATGAAATCGATCATGTGAGATCAAAGCGTACGGAAAACGCACTTACGTACGCATACACACGCACGCAATCAAGGCCTTTTAAATTTTCTTATTTATTGCTACCACTAAAATTAACAAGGTAAAATCAGCTTTTTTATGTCACGTGTAATTTCTGGTTGCAACACGTAAAATATCAAATGTTTAAGTAAGACCTAAGGCAATGACTCAGCTGAATTTAAACTAATGTTTATATTAAGGAAAAACAATCAAATAGGCTGCAAACTGAATGAAAATTACTGTCATTGCTTAAAATTAAACCATTGCAACCCTGTGGTCTTCTTAAGCGCCGACATACGATTGACATGTCATTGCGACCCTGTGGTCTTCTATAGCGGCGACATACGATTGAAATGTCATTGCGACCCTGTGGTCTTCTATAGCGGCGACATACGATTGGAATGTCAGTATATATTTATGAAACTTCCATGCAGGGGAACAAAAAGGAGCGTAACAGATTACATGATTCTTTGTGTCATTCAGTGTAATTGATGTAAAATAAATATATGGCACATCAAATAAACAAGACATTTTTGTTAGATATTTACTACACCTGACCGGGTACCGCTGCTAGCGGAGTAAAATTTCCCGAGGTTATTCCTAAGTCAGTAGTCAGAACTTGGTGTTGACAAAAATGAACCATGTAGCAAAATTTTTTCAGGCTTCTTACCTTTTAAACGCGTTTAAAACTAAGGATTGTCTCTCCTGCAAAGCATTCTTTATCTGAATATTTGAATTCATATAATTTTGGAACTTTGGATTCATTAATTTTCAAACGTTTTGCTTATGATTTTTGTACCTTTCAACTGTTTCGATTCCTAGTGTCATTGATAAGGAATAACTTTTGGAAGTGTGCACATATGGCACATAAAAATTAAAAAGGTATTTTTGTTAGAAATTTACATAAAAAGTGGCTTTGTGTAACATATTAACAATGATATTTCTGAAAAAAGCTTTTGAAATTGACGTATGATTATGTCATAAATCCATTGTTGTAGATTTCGATGTCAATAGTTCGTCCCTATGCCTTGAGTTCCTACGAAATTTCATAGCTGTTGGAATGAGGCTTAACATTTTAAAAAAGCGTTGCAGTATCTTTAAATATCATGATATACAAGATTTTCCGCTCTCGATTCGGATACTCTGCCACTTAGCCACCGAAAAGGTAAAAAGAAAGGAATATGATGTATAAATATGCCGTTTTTTACGAAGTAATACAATGAATTACAATTTAATGATTCAATATACTACACATCAAAATCTTATATCTGTACAACATAAGTGATAAAACATCATTGGAAACGAGCCTTACTCGCAGAGAAACAATACGTATAATGTTGAGTACGTTAGTGTATCATAAAAGTAATTTACAAGATTTAATATTAAGAGGGCCGTGGGTAGACATTAGTATGAGACAAGACAATATCTGATTTTTCGAAAAACTCTATAAGCTATTGCAACTATCCATTGTTCTTCATGAGTCTTGCGCAAACTTTTTACTCTAAAGTTTTAAAAGATACAGGGCTTACGTTTTTTAAAATTTGACAATAACCATATTTATGTGAAAACTATGACGGTTACTTATACAAAGTAAAGGGTTGTGTCCCCACAAACAAGTGAAATACTGGAAATCTTAAAATATCCTTGTTTAATGTTATAAGTAAAACTACTGGACTTAAGATATTTCACATCAAGCATCCTCATGGCACGTGTTTTTGTAAATTTACACAAATGTTGGCTTAAAACCCCAAATTTTGACACTTCAGAAAGGCCAGTAAAAATCGTACATAAATTAAAAACGTCAATTATATAACAGATGTGAGATATTTAACGTGTAGCATTTTCGCAAAAAGATTAATTAATATTTCACAAATTTAGGCTTCGGGGACTCAGATTTTGTAACTGTTTAGCGGCTTACATGTCTTATTTTTAATTTTATATAAAACCAATGTCTAAACCTCAGAAACCAGTTATTCAAAGCTCCGTCAACTTAATGAGTTTGTAAGCGAAATTGCTATCTTGTGTATAAGCCAATAATTTTGCTGTTTAAAAGTTAATGCATAAAATTGTTATTATCAAACAGAACCTAGTTAAGTCAAAACCCTCTCTTCGAGAAACATTTTACAAGTTGCTGTAGTTGCTTTCATAATAAAATACTAATAAATAAATAAATCATTAAAACGTGTATTTGGGCCATACATCAGTACAAGTTCTTTTTAATTATAGAAAGTGTCAATATTTCCACCGTTTTTTAAGAATAATAAAAAAAAACACAAATGAAAAAAGGTAAATGACATTCAAAGGACAGAATTAGACTAATTTTAGGTATTATTTCTCACAGGAGGTGTGTAACCTTTGTTACAAATAATGTACGTTTGAATTAAGTAGAAGGATACCATTATACTTCTGAAACAATATTTTAAAATCCATTTACTCCATTTGGTTTGGGTCGAGACAAAGTGTTGTTTCTGCTCAGACATATTATATTCATGTCATATTCGATTGGTGTTTGCTTTAACTAAGTTGAGATGGATAAAATTATTTTTAAAAATGCTTGGATTATACAAGTTAATACCATTTTCCCATTTTATAGTGTAAGGACGTTTTTACGTGATCAATGATGCTAATTATATATACTGATTTTATGTCTTGGTTTATCTTTTACGGTTCATGTTATTTTTATCTAATATTTTTCTTTCTTGTTTTTTTTTTCTTATTTTATCTGTAAGTATGTATGTTTATTTATTTACTTTGGCTTCAATGTTAATTTTTGTATATAGAAGTTTCTTTAACCAAATAATTTGAACTGTACCTGATTTTTTTTAAACGATATCAAGTATTTCATAATATATTTACTTTAATACATTTTGCATGCATAGAGAAACAGGATAAATAACGTTAGTGTGCAATTTATAACGCGGTCGGATTTTTTCAAGCTAAAATGACTATTTTTAGTCAAGAAGATAAATCCATCATGCAATGGAGCGTAGGTGGCTGAGTGGTCTTAAGCCCGCTCTTACCGATTACAGTGCCTCTCACCGCCTGGGTTCGTATCCCAGTTGGGACAGACCCTAGTGTGAGAAAGTTTGTCAGTTCGCTTGCCGAAGGTCGGTGGTTTTCTTCGGGCACTCCGGTTTCCTCCACCATCCCAGAACTTACCGTCTCGAAATAAGTGAGAGAATCTTGACTGGGGCGTTAACACTATTACTCAGTCCACTCCATCATGCAATATATTCAAAAGGTTTTAGCAGAGATAGATTTGTTAATATTCCCCTGTTTCTACTACAAGTGCTCTTTACGTAGTAACTTTTTTAACAGAAAAGAACCTGTGCAGATTTAAATTTATATTTTCAAATTAATATCAGGAGTTTGACGTTTATATGATATATACACAATATGTATTATTTCCTTCTAAAATCTTCCAGAGTAAATGGCTTTTTCTACAAGAGAATTTTTCTGTGAATAACCGTTATACAAATTAAGAATTTACCTGGGCGAATCTAGTTGGATTGTCAATATCTTTAGTGCAAGGGACATCTACGCTTTACTAGACATGACTGCTGGGGTGTGGCGTATTTTATTTAAGCATTGATACGCGAATTACACCGTGTGCACAGGCTGCATTCGTGTCAATTCTCAATGAAACGAACGAAAATAAGATTCAATGCTTATAATTAAATTTTGTAAAGTTCAAACTTAATAACCAACACTGAAATTACTTTGAGTTTTTTTTAATTATCTAACAAGTTAAACAACAGAACATAGACATGTTGCGTATGAATACATCGTTAGAATAGGCTGATAATTAAAATGACGTCCTCAACGGCAGACGTTCCCGTGTATCAGTTCTTCATACTTTAAAGAGACTGATATCTTATTAATGATAAAATGTTAACAACTCCACGTTTCGTAACTTTGATATTTATTCCGAAATTACATCTTATATCTATAAATTCTAAATTGGAAAATGATATATGACCGGATCCATCTCTTCATGATTTGTAATATACACAACATCCCCCCCACACAAACAAAATTGTTTCAGAACAATTTTTTTTTTAGAAAATAGCAATCATGAAGAGACAGAAAGGCCAAAACAATAACATGATAAAATAGTAGATTTAAAAACATAAAACACATGTAGTGATGATGACATTGATACTGTGACAATTCTGTAACATACAGTTTACATACTGTTATGGTACCAGCAAGGTAAAAACATCTTTAAATAAATAATTTTGTTAATTTGCGCCAAAAGAAATGATAACATTCAATAAATGATAACATTCAATAAAATGGCATTAACAATGAAATGTCTGATGTTATAACTGGCAGAGATTCTGTACTGTTACAAAAGGAATGTTACACAATTTGTATCATGATTATCAGCAATAAGAACATGCATGTCTTTTACAAACTTAAAAACACAATGATATATATGTCTTAATTGAACTATTTTCAAATGATAGAATGTAACTAAATAAAAGATCAAAATATTAAAACAAATTATTGAACACTATCTAAAATACAAGAATCTGGCGTATATCTACCTGATACGGCGAAAACATTAAATTTAATCATGATAAAGTGTGATGCACTTCAACATAATAGGTACAAATAAACACATCATCAACAAGTTATCATTGACACTACTTACACAGTTTTCGGAGGATTATGTGTAACAATCTGTTGAGCGGTAACATTTAAATCATCAAAATTAAGCCACACTGCATTTTGTGCCGGTTCACCCTTATATTGAACCAAATACTGAGTCCTACCATCGATAACTCTCTGGGCTAGTACTTTCCTAACTTTATAAAATTGGTTATCCGAGCCTGAACTTTCAGAAAATTCAAACAATATGTTGTCGTTTCGATATCTGCGTGGTGGTTGTACATTTCTCTTTGGACGTCGTGGGACTAACTTAGTGGATTCTGAAGTAGGTTTGTTTGTATTAGATTCCACAGGATTTGATAAGTCTGTTTGTGTCGCTTTAGTGTCATATGACGTCACTTTCTTAGTCGTAATATTGCTGACAAAATACGATGATGGCGTCGGTTCACGTACATACGCCATTTTAACTCGATTAAGATGTACGGGTTGTTTATTCACAGTGTTTGTTTTCGGATCCGATAAAGTAACCAAGTGATCAGAACATAGTGCATGAACAACCAACGGACCATCATATTGTTCTTGAAACTTTTTACCAGATCCCGTGGGTTCCTTCAGAATATAGACGTAATCACCTGGCTGTAACTGAAGTTGTTTTGTTCTTTGATTAGAAGACTGTTCCATTGCACTTTTAGATTTTACGGCGTTATTCTTAACTTCAGATTGTATGATTTCTAAATGACGTAAATGTTTAGCCATATATTCATGGTAGTCTTTTGGGAGCCTTGCAAAATTTAAATCTTGTGTATGTGGCATTAGTGGAAATCGCAGTCGATGTCCATATACAATTTCGAATGGTGCATATCCTAATGACGCATTAACCGACGAGTTCATACCAAAAATAACACAAGGTAAACGTTCATCCCAAATCTTGACATTTAATTTTACATATGCTGTAAGCTTTTCAGCGAGCGTTTTGTGCGTTCTTTCGCATGCACCTAAGCAGTGATGTACGAATGCTGGGGTGAATTGTTGCATAACGCCAAGCGAATTGCAAATATGCTTGGTTACTACTGAAGTAAACTCAGTTCCCTGATCACTAATAAGAGTTTGTGCCACGCCATATGTAGTAAATAAAGTTACAATAGCGGCAGAAACTGTAATAGCATCTTTTGTGGGCAATGGTATCCCGACTATGAATTTACTGAACATATCAACTGCTGTTAATATATAGTTATTTCCTTTGTATGATGTGGGCACTGGACCGTAAAGGTCAATTTCCCATGCTTCGAACGGGCATGTTGGTGTGGGAAAAGTTTTTATTGCCATTTTGGTGTGCGCACGCGTTATTTTACGACTTTGACAGTGATGACAAGATTTGATGTAGTCTTGAATTATTTGAACCATGCGCGGGAAATAGTAATATTGCTTAATCCGATCTAACGTGTCCTGTATTCCACCGTGAGCTGCCATTGGTGAATCATGGTGAAGTGTCAATACTGTTGCTATTAGACTCTCTGGAACGACCAATTGATGTGTTTGCAAAGATTTTGTCCGTTTAGATTTCGCTACTCGACTATGAAAAAGTACATTGTCGATAATGAAATAGTCACCAACTTCTATTAGAATCCGTCTCGATTCTTTCTGAGATGCCGGTAATGTACCATCGCGAAGATACACAATATACGGTAAGAGTGTACTGTCAGCCGACTGTAAAACTGATATATCCTTCATTGACATGTCGGTACGTGAGACTAAATCAATAACGGTGTCCCTGTTAGGAACATCTGATGTATATGTGTGCCTTGTATTCGAATTGTCACTATCAGTATTTATTGTATTACTGGGCATGTTCTCTGAAATCGAGTTGTTGGCGTCACTACCGGTGTTTACTGTATAAGCGTCACCTCGAGAAAGGTCTTCCAAATGTTTCAATATGTCATTTCTTGGTGTATTGATATCTTGAATATCACACTGAGTTGGCTTGTGAAATCTGATATCACTTTGTACCGCGTCAGTATCACCTGAAGTGTGTGTATCATTGTGTGTATCGAAACCTTCACTATCGCACTGTGTTGATTTGTTAAAGACGTCGTCGTGAGTGTCACTGTCACTAGTATCATAACATGTTGATATGTTGAAAGCGTCATTAGTATTGTTACTATCACTAATCGTGGTTTGCTGATACGCTATGTTAGCATCAGAATTATTAACTGAAGTCTGTATTAGGCCCTTTAAGTTTTCACTTTGAAATGGCTGAGATTTTGTTTTGTCGTCAGAATTTGGATAATGATCGAACTTATTAACACGTAACGGCACTGAGTCGCGTTTGTTCAAACGTCTATGGAACACTTTTCTTTGTTTCCCTCGATAACGTGCATTCTCTTGATCATCTGTATCAGCGTCATATCCGGTATCTACATTGTCTATTACCTTTAGTCTATTAATTTCTTGTCGCTCGCACTCCGACTTCAAACACTCTTTCCAAAGACTTAAATTTGGCATTTTGGTGTTAACATTGTCTATAACATACGGGAAATAAGGATCCTGTTCGTTTGGACTACTAAAATCAGTGTCATTATTTGTAATCGGATGGCTGCGCGATAAAGCGTCAGCAACACACATTTCTTTGCCTGGTTTGTACTTGATCTCGAAATTGAACTCCTGAAGTATGGCAAGCCACCTCTCGTAAATAGCACCTTTTAAGCGTTTTTGAAAGAGCGGTTATAGTGCTTGGTGGTCGCATTCAATCACGAAATAAGATCCTCTAACATAATCCGAACACTCTAAAACTGCTGTTGTGAGACCTAAAAGTTCTAGTTTCGTAGGACCATACGATTTTTGCCATTTATTTAAACGCTTAGAGCCGAAACGCACAACACGCATGTTCTTGTCTGATGACTGTGCTGGATCTATTTGATATAACATGTAACCTATGCCTCGCGATGACGTATCCACTGCCAAACGAAATTGTAAATCAAATCGCGGATATGCCAAAACTGGTGAATTAGTCAGCAAGTCTTTCAACTGAACGAAAGCTTTTTGATGTACTGGAGTCCATTGGAATTTCACTGTCGATTTCAACAAATTGAATAACGGATCTGCTACAGCTGAAAATTGTTTAATATATTTGCGGAACCATCCGACGAGACCCATAAATCTACGCAGTGACTTGGCATCCTTAGGAGGTGTATAATTACGTATCGCGTCTACTCTATCAGGTGGTGGGGAAATACCGTCTTTTGAAATTAAATGTCCCAGAAATATGCATTGCTTTTGCGCAAATAAACACTTAGCGGGTCCTAATTTTAATCCGGCAGCACGAAAACGATCAAAAACGTTTTGCAAATCAGCAATATGTTGCGTGAAAGTAGACGAACTGATCAACACATCATCTAAATAGCACAGTGCTATATTGTATGTTAAACCGTGTAAAACTTTGTCCATTAACAATTGAAAAGTGCTGGCAGAAGTCTTAAGACCCATGGGTAACCTTAAAAATTTAAATGTTCCGAAACATGTATTAAATGCTGTGTACTTTGATGAGTGCTCTGATATGGGCATCTGAAAATATCCCGAGCTCAAATCGATGGTTGTGATATAATTAGGTTCACGCTGAGTGAACGATTCTGTTAAATCATCCAAGTTCGGAATTTGGTAGCGAAAGTCTTGAATTTGAGAATTCAAATAGCGAAAATCCACGCAAAATCTGTACATAGAGAGTGCTTTTTGGTGTTCAGACTGTCCAGGTTTCGGCTTCGTTCGTTTTGACACAAGTACAATCGGACTGGTGATAGGTACATCCTCACTAGGACTTACGGGCACGATAATACCTTTGTCAAGAAGATCTTGCAATTGATGTCGTAATATTTCCTTCCTATTTGGAGATAATCGATAAGGTTGTTGATGTTTCGATTGAATGTTCGGTTTGACATGAATGTGATGTTCAACAACATTTGTGTATCCAAGGGACGGATTATCTTTTGTTACAAAAAGGTCTCTATTGTTATATAATATATCGCACAACTTTGATTTTTCATCTGGTGAAAGATGTGAACATGATGCTTCAATATTGAAATTAGTCATAAAAACCGAGATGTCACTATCACTTTTCTTCAACTTAACGTTGTGCACGGTTTTGCCTAACAAAGCACTGTCACAAAGAGCTATGTTGTTTGTTATATGTGAACAGCTGGCATTTAAACTACAATTTGCATGTACACAACCATTACGAAATACATCACACTCATCACAAGAAACGTGCTCACTATCACATATATTATGTTTAACTCCATCTTCAAAATTATTTGCCCTTGATAGTTGAGATTTGACCTTGACATTATTACATTGTAAAAAACCCTGTCTGGTCTTACTATACTGGATATCAAAAGTATCATCTAACATTAATAACTTAATTAATACATGACCCCTACTTAAATGTATGGGAACAGTATTACAATTTAAAATTCTAACTGGTATGGTGTGGTCAGTAGAAACAGTAACTAATGCTCTAATAGCAAGTAAACCTAATTTAGCAGTTTGCCTACTTGTAACTGATAGACCCTGAGTACCAATTAATATTGATTTAGGTGTTCTACAAAAAGTGGTAATTTCTGTGTTGGCTGGTATAGTTATACTTGAAGAACAGTGCACTGTATATGGCTTCGTTTGTATAGAATTTCTACAAAAATCAAGTACAATTCCCTTTGCTTGTAAATATTCAGTACCTAGTATAAAAGGGTTGGAACAATTAGGTAAAACATGAACTCTTAAAGTTTGTCTTAAACCATGAACTTTAACCTTTATAAATGACATGCCTAGCATAGCAACATACTGGTTATTGGAACTACTACTTTATTATCTGGGAAATCAGTGGGTACAAGAGCAGTTTTATATTTCTCAGGAATTGCACTGTATAACTGATTAGACATTATATTGATTGTGCTGCCTGAGTCAAGAAGTGCTAGCACTTTGGTACTTCCAATATGTAAGGGCAAATACATTAAACTGCTATTAGAAAAAGTACAGTCACTATCTGAATCAGAATTTTCAAAATCATCATTAACACTCATAGAATCTGAATCTGAAATATTAAAATCAACATTATTAGTATTTTCACACTCATATTGGATATCACTACAAGTGTCATTTCCTGTATTGTCACTCTTTGTTACCATCCTTTCTGGTGGTGGACTGCGTCGACGCGCGTGATACTGGCGTCCGCGTCGGGGAACGACCGGGGCGCTCACGTTTCCCTGATGTTGAATACAGTTCAATGCAGAATGTCCATTCTGAAAACATAACTGACATGTGACATTCATATCAATTTTTCCTCTACCTGACCATGAGCATGACTTGCGAAAATGTCCACTACAACCACAGTGAAAACAATTGTTGTTTGCTGGAACTGTATGCAATACCTGCGGCATAATATCTACTTGGCAGCTACTTGCATTAGCTGGCACTGTGTGTAATGTCTGTGATGTAATGTCTATGGGATCCTTCTGAACTAGAGATTGGCCCATCTTTGAGCATTCTAAAGCCTCGTTAATATCTTTGGGTCGACTAGCTTTCACGAAAAACTGTAACTGACTGGGTAGACCATTTATGTATTTTATTAGTAAATCAAGTGGTGATTTTCTTAGTTTCATACCCAACTTCATGAGGTTAGCATGATAATCTTCAATTGTCTGGCCTGGTAAAAGTTTCATATTTTGAAAATTTTCTGTCTCCACATATAATGAAGCACCACGTGTGGTGTCGGGGCAAATGTACGTGGAACTAAACTTGGAACATAATAATTGCCAGGATTGTTTTACAGTGTCAGACAAAGATTGAAACCAAACATGTGCTGGACCAGCTAGGTACAATGAAAATGCTGCAATAAGTTTAGAATCCCTTTCTTGACTGTAGTTAGTCATGACCCCTTGATATGTCATAGCTGCGGTGAAATCAGATAGAAACTTAGAGGCATCTTCGTGTGAATAGCCATTGAATTTTACAATGTTTGTTGGCAATGACGGCATGATCCAATTGGAAACTGGTGTAACCTGTGGATTGTGGACAATCCGAGGTGTATTATGAACAACAGGGTGACCAGGGTTATTATTATCTCCTGTAAATAAAGTTTTCTTACAGTCAAACTCGGGT
Source organism: Tegillarca granosa (assembly GCA_029721355.1). NCBI lineage: Eukaryota > Metazoa > Mollusca > Bivalvia > Arcoida > Arcidae > Tegillarca > Tegillarca granosa. The sequence goes on along the minus strand of CM056607.1, from coordinate 5,225,214 downwards.
GTTGGTTCATACACTGGGGTTTGAAAATATTTCTTGCCGCACCACGTGGCATCGTCTTGGTTGGAGGCCACAGAATCCAATAAAATGTTACCGGTTTTGCTGTGTGGAATTATCGACATATTGTTACTAAATTGATTAAGATTCTCCACCATGTATCAGTTCTTCATACTTTAAAGAGACTGATATCTTATTAATGATAAAATGTTAACAACTCCACGTTTCGTAACTTTGATATTTATTCCGGAATTACATCTTATATCTATAAATTCTAAATTGGAAAATGATATATGACCGGATCCATCTCTTCATGATTTGTAATATACACAACACCCGAGTAAACATGTGCAACGAAATCTTGTTAGTTTAATCCTGAATTTGAAGTACATGTAAACTGAAACACACAACCATGAAAAGAAGAATTTGAAATTATTCCAGAGGAAAGCGAACTGTTAGAATTCCATGTCACTGGGAAATTACATGCAGTAGCTTGTTGCAGACTTGTTACTTCACTTGTAGTTGTAGGGACAAGTGCATTGTTTACACCAGAAGAAACTGCAGATAGTGAGTGAGTGATAGATTTTTTCTGTTGTGTTGAACATTGCCTGTTGTAGCTACGCACGGATCCTTCACTACGGTGCCCCGTCATATACATGATGTGACGCAGCTCGAAACCGGCATCATTCATAGCCTGAATTGCAGTCGCACGAATGCAGTGTGCAGTGTACCTATTTGAACAGCCAGCATTTCTGGAAATATCAGACATAAACTGTGTAAATTGATGGAATTTTACGGGTTCAGTTGTGTACCAGTATTGTTCATTTTGTGGGGATTCATCTGAGAATTTTGTGCAATGATTAAACAGGGATTTAGAGTTTTTGTTTGTTTTTGATAAAAAATATTTAAGTGATGCAACGGGGCAGCGATTAGAATTTTCTGAAGCATACATTCTTTTTTCGGCAGGATTTTCATTGCCGTCTAATCCACCTTGCCAATTTTTTTCCATCGTTTCGTGTGACAGGTGTACATATTCAAGACCATTCTCATCGCGAGAAAATACAAATGATTGAGGATTCAACTGTTTATGGAATTCAAGACCTCGCGTAACAAAATTCATGGAGATGTCATACCAAACACGGTAACGTAAAATTACTGGATTGCATTCTGAGTACAAGTAAGTGGATATTTTAATTAAATCTTCATTTGTGATTATTTCTTTATGTTTTGTGCCCCTTGATAGACCATTTAAGTTTTCCAATTTCCATCCAAAATATCATTCGAAGACCGAAAAGCTCTGTCCCTGACAATGTCAATGTTTCTCCCAATATCTTTTAGATATCTGTTTAAGGCAGATCTGATGTTTTTCATTGTATTCTTGTGGTATTCGATACCCTTTTCCCTTAGTTTTTTGTCCATTTTTTCTGAATATTTTGTAGTAGGCCTAGCTTCAGCATAAAATTTTCCCAGAAGAACATTAAATTCTGTTTCTGTAATATTTTGGAAATCTGTTTCAGTTCCTACTGTCGCATTACTCCATTCTACAAATAAAGTTTTTAAAAATCCTTTTTTTTTATTTACAGATAGTGATATCTGAGTTTTCAACGTAATTAAATCCATACTTTGTAAAACCCCTTGTTTAGAAAAAATTATCGAATGTCATTTCTCGACCGATTTTTGAAAAAAAATTCGTCACTTTTTTCATGATTCTTACATACTTTTTAAGTTGATAGGTATTTTTTTTCCAAAATCATTTCAAGAAAAGATAAATAAAGCAAAAATAATTAAAATAAAACAAATACATGTAGAATCTATTCCTGTATTATTTCTCTTTTTTGTTTATTTATTTGATTTATTATTAATTAATTAATTAATTAATTTATTTATTTATCGGTGACACAACTTGCTAGATATCCAAATAGCTCAATGTAGAGCACTCATTTATAGGTGAGAGGTTCCGGGTTCAAATCCCGGTCTGGGCTTGTATGCATAAGTTGTGACATCATCATCATCATCAAATTATTATTATTATTATTATTATTATTATTATTATTATTATTACCTTGAAACAATTTATATCCCCATTTTGTTTTTCTCTTTGTCGATTTTGACTGCCGACTGTCCTCGTACTCTTTAAGCATTTCTGCACTTATGGGTTTAAATCTTTTTGATAAGTGTATAACATTTGGACGCGCATCGCCACGCAATGCCGTTTCCATTTCTTTCCTGGTGTCTCTGACCGATGTGGATGCCCCTCCATTTTCTAATATTAAATTGAAAAGTTCTGAATCGGAAAAATCGTCATCAGAAATGTTAATCAATTTCAGAATTTCACTGGGATCGCCAATTTCAATGTTCCCGAAATCGTTCTTCATACTTCTCAAATGGTGGTGCATAAAGGAATGCAACCGGCAGCAGACAAATTTTCGTTATGTTAAAAATGTTTGTTAAAACAATTTGCGAATAAAAATTGCCTAAAAAAACAACAAAAGATGCAAGTCTAAAATGAAAATAATTTTATTTTCTTTGTTGTTTTTTCCTCAACAAAAATCATTTGTTACTATTTTGTATATATCGCGTAACTTGAACATGCACATTGTGTTGTTTACAAACATTACGTCATTGTGACAGATGTAGGTCAAAAAATAGTTCCGGTTCCCTGGCTTGATGATGACGTCATTAGTTTCATTCAGAATTGAATCGAACGTAATTAACCAATGAAATTGCTAGATTTTCTGAAAATTTAATTATTAAATGATGAATCCAAAATCTATTTAGTCAGCAATGATGGTCGATAAGTGGTGTATCTTCGTGTCGTAGAAGGTAGTACAACATCATTCATTTGGTGAAGTGAAATAATCAGTAGCGTTACGTCAGCGAACTTTTACAAATGCAAATTTCGTTCCGTTTGTTCAACAACATATAAGTAAATGAATAGTCAAACAGGAAACACGTGGTTCTCGCAGCAACAGCCATTTTGTCTGTTATGAAAAATTTCAAATCTGTTCAACTATTGCAATTCTTAAATATATAGATGTCTAAAATTAGTTAAGTATAAGATATATTTCAAATATTTTGTTATTTCAATTTTTTTTATGTATATTCTATATTCTGATAGCTTGCAGGGACTCCATGTATTGTCTGACTTTTTTTGTTTTCAAAATTATTTATTATTTTGTATTTCCGGGTCAATCCGGGTCATAAAATTGCCTGTACTCGGCAGGTAAAATAAAGAGAAATTTTCAAGTGTGATCCTCTCAATTTTCGGGTCAGTTTGGAGCCCTGTGCATTAAATTTAGCATCTTGAACAATTCAAAAAAAAAAAAAAAAAAAAAAAAAAAAAAAATACACAAGGAGCATTAATACGAATGAGATTTTACCTGATCCATCACTGCTTCTAGATGCAAAATGGTTATACAGGTGACATTTTTGTATTGTTAGAATTTTACCATTTAAAACAAAGACACGAAAAGCGATTTGGTTGTTTGTTTGGTTGATTGTGGATTTACATCACATCAATAGTCCATTACACTGGAACCAAGCCAACCAATAAGGGCATAAACGACAAGAAGTAACCTTTCTAATTTGTGGTCGACAAGAGGACAAAACCAAGCGGTAAGACGCTTTGAGTTAAAGGCTAACGCCTTCACCACTCGGCCACCGCGGCCCTGTAAGACTATCTGCGATTGAGATTAGTCTCAAATATGTCAATGCTAACAAACTGAAAAATTAAAATGCAGTAATTATTTTATTTAACAAATAATGCTGGTATTATAGCAATTACTGCTCGGAAAGTACCACGTACCATATACCACGTGACACTCTGATGCTTTGAAAACTGATACAGACAATAAAGAGGGCGTTTATTACCGTTTATAAATGAAAAAGGTAAAAACTATCAAGATTTATGAGGAAATGAAATGAAAAAGGCATACTATTTCGAAGTATTATTTTTGTTGCTTTTTTTCCAAATTTTTTTTATATAAATAATCAGATTTTATTACCAGAATTTGAATACTCTACAGTAAAAATCTGACAATATAATAATATACAATAACATCATTTTTATACAAGTTTATAATGGATTTATTCAGTACAAAGTATTTAAGTTATTACAGTAGTATAGTATTTTAATCAAATATTGACCAAATCGAATTTGCCGTTTGGTTCATATATCTGTGACGTTATGAGAATTAACTTAATTTAAAAAAAAGACATTTTCAAATTCACTTGGCTAAACGATTTCATTTAAACTTGAAGAAAGAATGATTTAATTTTCATTCCTTCTTTTTGTCAAAATTTAATGTAAATATATTTTCTGTCTTTTTAAAAATAAACAAAGTTATAATAATGACTGTTACATTAACACAAGTGTTACATATCCCGCGAAGAGTAACACAAATGGCCGTTACGTATCCCGCAAAGAGTAACACAAATGGCTGTTACTTATCCCACAAAAAGTAACACAAATGGCTGTTACGTATCCCGCGAAGAGTAACACAAATGACTGTTACATATCCCGCGAAGAGTAACACAAATGGCTGTTACATATCCCGCAAAGAGTAACACAAATGGCTGTTACATATCCCGCGAAGAGTAACACAAATGGCTGTTACATATCCCGCAAATAGTAGCACAAATGGCTGTTACATATCCCGCGAGGAGTAACACAAATGGCTGTTACATATCCAGCGAGGAGTAACACAAATGGCTGTTACATATCCCGCAAAGAGTAACACAAATGGCTGTTACATATCCCGCGAAGAGTAACACAAATGGCTTTTACAAATCCCGCAAAGAGTAACACAAATGGTTGTTACATATCCCGCGAAGAGTAACACAAACGGCTGTTACATATCCCGCGAAGAGTAACACAAATGGCTGTTAAATATCCCGCAAAATGTAACAAAAATGGCTGTTACATATCCCGCGAAGAGTAAAACAAATGGCTGTTACATATCCCGCGAATAGTAACACAAATGACTGTTACTTATCCAGCGAAAAGTAACACAAACGGCTGTTACATATCCCGCGAAGAGTAACAGAAATGGCTGTTCCATATCCCGCAATGAGTAACACAAATGGCTGTTACATACCCCGCGAAGAGTAACACAAAAGGCTGTTACATATCCCGTAAATAGTAACACAAATGGCTGTTACATATCCCGCGAGGAGTAACACAAATGGCTGTTACATATCCCGCGAAGAGTAACACAAATGGCTGTTACATATCCCGCAAAGAGTAACACAAATGGCTGTTACATATCCCGCAAAAAGTAATAAAAATGGCTGTTACATATCCCGCGAAGAGTAACACAAATGGCTGTTACATATCCCGCGAAGAATAACACAAATGGCTGTAACTTATCCAGCGAAAAGTGACAAAAACGGCTGTTACATATCCCGCGAAGAGTAACACAAATGGCTGTTACATATCCCGCAAAGAGTAACACAGTAGCTGTTACATATCCCGCGAAGAGTAACACAAATGGCTGTTACATATCCCGCAAAGAGTAACACAAATGGCTGTTACGTATCCCGCAAACAGAAACACAAACGGCTGTTACATATCCCGCGAATAGTAACAAAAATGGCTGTTACATATCCCGCAAAGAGTAACACAAATGGCTGTTACATATCCCGTTAAGAGTAACACAATTGGCTGTTACGTATCCCTCGAAGAGTAACACAAATGGCTGTTACATATCCCGTTAAGAGTAACACATTTGGCTGTTACGTATCCTGCGAAGAGTAACACCAATGGCTGTTACATATCCCGCAAGTGTAACACAAATGGCTGTTACATATCCCGCAAAGAGTAACACAAATGGCAGTTACGTATCCCTCGAAGAGTAACACAAATGGCTGTTACTCATCCCGTGAATAGTAACACAAATGGCTGTAACATATCCCGCGAAGAGTAACACAAATGGCTGTTACATATCCCGGGAAGAGTAACACAAATGGCTGTTACGTTTCCCGCGAATAGTAACACAAATCAAATGGCTGTTACTCATCCCGCGAATAGTAACACAAATGGCTGTTACATATCCCGCGAAGAGTAACACAAATGGCTGTTACATATCCCGCGAAGAGTAACACAAATGGCTGTTACATATCCCGTTTAGAGTAACACAAATGGCTGTTACATATCCCGTTAAGAGTAACACAAACGGCTGTTACATATCCCGCGAATAGTAACACAAATGGCTGTTACATATCCCGCGAAGAGTAACACAAATGGCTGTTACGTATCCCGCGAATAGTAACAAAAATGGCTGTTACATATCCCGCGAAGAGTAACACAAATTGCTGTTACGTATCCCGCGAATAGTAACAAAAATGGCTGTTACATATCCCGCGAAGAGTAACACAAATGGCAGTTACGTATCCCGCGAAGAGTAACAAAAATGGCTGTTACGTATCGCGCGAAGAGTAACACAAATTGCTGTTACGTATCCTGCGAAGAGTAACACAAATGGCTGTTACGTATCCCGCGAAGAGTAACACAAATGGGTGTTACGTATCCCGCGAAGATTAACACAAATGGCTGTTACATATCCCGCAAAGAGTAACACAAATGGCTGTTACGTATCCCGCAAACAGAAACACAAACGGCTGTTACATATCCCGCGAATAGTAACAAAAATGGCTGTTACATATCCCGCGAAGAGTAACACAAATGGCAGTTACTTATCCAGCGAAGAGTAACACAAATGGCTGTTACGTATCCCGCGAAGAGAAACACAAATGGCTGTTACATATCCCGCAAAGAGTAACACAGTAGCTGTTATATATCCCGCGAAGAGTAACACAAATGGTTGTTACATATCCCGCAAAAAGAAACACAAATGGCTGTTACTTATCCAGCGAAGAGTAACACAAATGGCTGTTACATATCCCGCAAAGAGTAACACAAATGGCTGTTACATATCCCGTTAAGAGTAACACAATTGGCTGTTACGTATCCCTCGAAGAGTAACACAGTTGGCTGTTACATATCCCGTTAAGAGTAACACAATTGGCTGTTACGTATCCCGCGAAGAGTATCACCAATGGCTGTTACATATCCCGCAAGTGTAACACAAATGGCTGTTACATATCCCGCAAAGAGTAACACAAATGGCAGTTACGTATCCCTCGAAGAGTAACACAAATGGCTGTTACTCATCCCGTGAATAGTAACACAAATGGCTGTTACATATTCCGCGAAGAGTAACACAAATGGCTGTTACGTATCCCGCGAATAGTAACAAAAATGGCTGTTACATATCCCTCGAAGAGTAACACAAATGGCTGTTACGTATCCCGCGAATAGTAACAAAAATGGCTGTTACATATCCCGCGAAGAGTAACACAAATGGCAGTTACTTATCCAGCGAAGAGTAACACAAATAGCTGTTACGTATCCCGCGAAGAGAAACACAAATGGCTGTTACATATCCCGCAAAGAGTAACACAGTAGCTGTTATATATCCCGCGAAGAGTAACACAAATGGTTGTTAAATATCCCGCAAAAAGAAACACAAATGGCTGTTACTTATCATGCGAAGAGTAACACAAATGGCTGTTACATATCCCGCAAAGAGTAACACAAATGGCTGTTACATATCCCGTTAAGAGTAACACAATTGGCTGTTACGTATCCCTCGAAGAGTAACACAAATGGCTGTTACATATCCCGTTAAGAGTAACACAATTGGCTGTTACGTATCCTGCGAAGAGTAACACCAATGGCTGTTACATATCCCGCAAGTGTAACACAAATGGCTGTTACATATCCCGCAAAGAGTAACACAAATGGCAGTTACGTATCCCTCGAAGAGTAACACAAATGGCTGTTACTCATCCCGTGAATAGTAACACAAATGGCTGTTACATATCCCGCGAAGAGTAACACAAATGGCTGTTACATATCCCGGGAAGAGTAACACAAATGGCTGTTACGTTTCCCGCGAATAGTAACACAAATCAAATGGCTGTTACTCATCCCGCGAATAGTAACACAAATGGCTGTTACATATCCCGTGAAGAGTAACACAAATGGCTGTTACATATCCCGCGAAGAGTAACACAAATGGCTGTTACATATCCCGTTAAGAGTAACACAAATGGCTGTTACATATCCCGTTAAGAGTAACACAAACGGCTGTTACATATCCCGCGAATAGTAACACAAATGGCTGTTACATATCCCGCGAAGAGTAACACAAATGGCTGTTACGTATCCCGCGAATAGTAACAAAAATGGCTGTTACATATCCCGCGAAGAGTAACACAAATTGCTGTTACGTATTCCGCGAAAAGTAACAAAAATGGCTGTTACATATCCCGCGAAGAGTAACACAAATGGCAGTTACGTATCCCGCGAAGAGTAACAAAAATGGCTGTTACGTATCGCGCGAAGAGTAACACAAATTGCTGTTACGTATCCTGCGAAGAGTAACACAAATGGCTGTTACGTATCCCGCGAAGAGTAACACAAATGGGTGTTACGTATCCCGCGAAGATTAACACAAATGGCTGTTACATATCCCGCAAAGAGTAACACAAATGGCTGTTACGTATCCCGCAAACAGAAACACAAACAGCTGTTACATATCCCGCGAATAGTAACAAAAATGGCTGTTACATATCCCGCGAAGAGTAACACAAATGGCAGTTACTTATCCAGCGAAGAGTAACACAAATGGCTGTTACGTATCCCGCGAAGAGAAACACAAATGGCTGTTACATATCCCGCAAAGAGTTACACAGTAGCTGTTATATATCCCGCGAAGAGTAACACAAATGGTTGTTACATATCCCGCAAAAAGAAACACAAATGGCTGTTACTTATCCAGCGAAGAGTAACACAAATGGCTGTTACATATCCCGCAAAGAGTAACACAAATGGCTGTTACATATCCCGTTAAGAGTAACACAATTGGCTGTTACGTATCCCTCGAAGAGTAACACAGTTGGCTGTTACATATCCCGTTAAGAGTAACACAATTGGCTGTTACGTATCCCGCGAAGAGTATCACCAATGGCTGTTACATATCCCGCAAGTGTAACACAAATGGCTGTTACATATCCCGCAAAGAGTAACACAAATGGCAGTTACGTATCCCTCGAAGAGTAACACAAATGGCTGTTACATATCCCGTTAAGAGTAACACAAATGGCTGTTACATATCCCGTTAAGAGTAACACAAACGGCTGTTACATATCCAGCGAATAGTAACACAAATGGCTGTTACATATCCCGCGAAGAGTAACACAAATGGCTGTTACGTATCCCGCGAATAGTAACAAAAATGGCTGTTACATATCCCGCGAAGAGTAACACAAATTGCTGTTACGTATCCCGCGAATAGTAACAAAAATGGCTGTTACATATCCCGCGAAGAGTAACACAAATGGCAGTTACGTATCCCGCGAAGAGTAACAAAAATGGCTGTTACGTATCGCGCGAAGAGTAACACAAATTGCTGTTACGTATCCTGCGAAGAGTAACACAAATGGCTGTTACGTATCCCGCGAAGAGTAACACAAATGGGTGTTACGTATCCCGCGAAGATTAACACAAATGGCTGTTACATATCCCGCAAAGAGTAACACAAATGGCTGTTACGTATCCCGCAAACAGAAACACAAACGGCTGTTACATATCCCGCGAATAGTAACAAAAATGGCTGTTACATATCCCGCGAAGAGTAACACAAATGGCAGTTACTTATCCAGCGAAGAGTAACACAAATGGCTGTTACGTATCCCGCGAAGAGAAACACAAATGGCTGTTACATATCCCGCAAAGAGTAACACAGTAGCTGTTATATATCCCGCGAAGAGTAACACAAATGGTTGTTACATATCCCGCAAAAAGAAACACAAATGGCTGTTACTTATCCAGCGAAGAGTAACACAAATGGCTGTTACATATCCCGCAAAGAGTAACACAAATGGCTGTTACATATCCCGTTAAGAGTAACACAATTGGCTGTTACGTATCCCGCGAAGAGTATCACCAATGGCTGTTACATATCCCGCAAGTGTAACACAAATGGCTGTTACATATCCCGCAAAGAGTAACACAAATGGCAGTTACGTATCCCTCGAAGAGTAACACAAATGGCTGTTACTCATCCCGTGAATAGTAACACAAATGGCTGTTACATATTCCGCGAAGAGTAACACAAATGGCTGTTACGTATCCCGCGAATAGTAACAAAAATGGCTGTTACATATCCCTCGAAGAGTAACACAAATGGCTGTTACGTATCCCGCGAATAGTAACAAAAATGGCTGTTACATATCCCGCGAAGAGTAACACAAATGGCAGTTACTTATCCAGCGAAGAGTAACACAAATAGCTGTTACGTATCCCGCGAAGAGAAACACAAATGGCTGTTACATATCCCGCAAAGAGTAACACAGTAGCTGTTATATATCCCGCGAAGAGTAACACAAATGGTTGTTAAATATCCCGCAAAAAGAAACACAAATGGCTGTTACTTATCATGCGAAGAGTAACACAAATGGCTGTTACATATCCCGCAAAGAGTAACACAAATGGCTGTTACATATCCCGTTAAGAGTAACACAATTGGCTGTTACGTATCCCTCGAAGAGTAACACAAATGGCTGTTACATATCCCGTTAAGAGTAACACAATTGGCTGTTACGTATCCTGCGAAGAGTAACACCAATGGCTGTTACGTATCCCGCGAAGAGTAACACAAATGGGTGTTACGTATCCCGCGAAGATTAACACAAATGGCTGTTACATATCCCGCAAAGAGTAACACGAATGGCTGTTACGTATCCCGCAAACAGAAACACAAACAGCTGTTACATATCCCGCGAATAGTAACAAAAATGGCTGTTACATATCCCGCGAAGAGTAACACAAATGGCAGTTACTTATCCAGCGAAGAGTAACACAAATGGCTGTTACGTATCCCGCGAAGAGAAACACAAATGGCTGTTACATATCCCGCAAAGAGTAACACAGTAGCTGTTATATATCCCGCGAAGAGTAACACAAATGGTTGTTACATATCCCGCAAAAAGAAACACAAATGGCTGTTACTTATCCAGCGAAGAGTAACACAAATGGCTGTTACATATCCCGCAAAGAGTAACACAAATGGCTGTTACATATCCCGTTAAGAGTAACACAATTGGCTGTTACGTATCCCTCGAAGAGTAACACAGTTGGCTGTTACATATCCCGTTAAGAGTAACACAATTGGCTGTTACGTATCCCGCGAAGAGTATCACCAATGGCTGTTACATATCCCGCAAGTGTAACACAAATGGCTGTTACATATCCCGCAAAGAGTAACACAAATGGCAGTTACGTATCCCTCGAAGAGTAACACAAATGGCTGTTACTCATCCCGTGAATAGTAACACAAATGGCTGTTACATATTCCGCGAAGAGTAACACAAATGGCTGTTACGTATCCCGCGAATAGTAACAAAAATGGCTGTTACATATCCCGCGAAGAGTAACACAAATGACAGTTACTTATCCAGCGAAGAGTAACACAAATAGCTGTTACGTATCCCGCGAAGAGAAACACAAATGGCTGTTACATATCCCGCAAAGAGTAACACAGTAGCTGTTATATATCCCGCGAAGAGTAACACAAATGGTTGTTACATATCCCGCAAAAAGAAACACAAATGGCTGTTACTTATCATGCGAAAAGTGACACAAATGGCTGTTACATATCCCGCAAAGAGTAACACAAATGGCTGTTACATATCCCGCGAAGAGTAACACAAATGGCTGTTACATATCCCGCGAAGAGTAACACAAATGGCTGTTACATATCCCGTTAAGAGTAACACAAATGGCTGTTACATATCCCGTTAAGAGTAACACAAACGGCTGTTACATATCCCGCGAATAGTAACACAAATGGCTGTTACATATCCCGCGAAGAGTAACACAAATGGCTGTTACGTATCCCGCGAATAGTAACAAAAATGGCTGTTACATATCCCGCGAAGAGTAACACAAATTGCTGTTACGTATCCCGCGAATAGTAACAAAAATGGCTGTTACATATCCCGCGAAGAGTAACACAAATGGCAGTTACGTATCCCGCGAAGAGTAACAAAAATGGCTGTTACGTATCGCGCGAAGAGTAACACAAATTGCTGTTACGTATCCTGCGAAGAGTAACACAAATGGCAGTTACTTATCCAGCGAAGAGTAACACAAATGGCTGTTACGTATCCCGCGAAGAGAAACACAAATGGCTGTTACATATCCCGCAAAGAGTAACACAGTAGCTGTTATATATCCCGCGAAGAGTAACACAAATGGTTGTTACATATCCCGCAAAAAGAAACACAAATGGCTGTTACTTATCCAGCGAAGAGTAACACAAATGGCTGTTACATATCCCGCAAAGAGTAACACAAATGGCTGTTACATATCCCGTTAAGAGTAACACAATTGGCTGTTACGTATCCCTCGAAGAGTAACACAGTTGGCTGTTACATATCCCGTTAAGAGTAACACAATTGGCTGTTACGTATCCCGCGAAGAGTATCACCAATGGCTGTTACATATCCCGCAAGTGTAACACAAATGGCTGTTACATATCCCGCAAAGAGTAACACAAATGGCAGTTACGTATCCCTCGAAGAGTAACACAAATGGCTGTTACTCATCCCGTGAATAGTAACACAAATGGCTGTTACATATTCCGCGAAGAGTAACACAAATGGCTGTTACGTATCCCGCGAATAGTAACAAAAATGGCTGTTACATATCCCTCGAAGAGTAACACAAATGGCTGTTACGTATCCCGCGAATAGTAACAAAAATGGCTGTTACATATCCCGCGAAGAGTAACACAAATGGCAGTTACTTATCCAGCGAAGAGTAACACAAATAGCTGTTACGTATCCCGCGAAGAGAAACACAAATGGCTGTTACATATCCCGCAAAGAGTAACACAGTAGCTGTTATATATCCCGCGAAGAGTAACACAAATGGTTGTTAAATATCCCGCAAAAAGAAACACAAATGGCTGTTACTTATCATGCGAAGAGTAACACAAATGGCTGTTACATATCCCGCAAAGAGTAACACAAATGGCTGTTACATATCCCGTTAAGAGTAACACAATTGGCTGTTACGTATCCCTCGAAGAGTAACACAAATGGCTGTTACATATCCCGTTAAGAGTAACACAATTGGCTGTTACGTATCCTGCGAAGAGTAACACCAATGGCTGTTACATATCCCGCAAGTGTAACACAAATGGCTGTTACATATCCCGCAAAGAGTAACACAAATGGCAGTTACGTATCCCTCGAAGAGTAACACAAATGGCTGTTACTCATCCCGTGAATAGTAACACAAATGGCTGTTACATATCCCGCGAAGAGTAACACAAATGGCTGTTACATATCCCGGGAAGAGTAACACAAATGGCTGTTACGTTTCCCGCGAATAGTAACACAAATCAAATGGCTGTTACTCATCCCGCGAATAGTAACACAAATGGCTGTTACATATCCCGCGAAGAGTAACACAAATGGCTGTTACATATCCCGCGAAGAGTAACACAAATGGCTGTTACATATCCCGTTAAGAGTAACACAAATGGCTGTTACATATCCCGTTAAGAGTAACACAAACGGCTGTTACATATCCCGCGAATAGTAACACAAATGGCTGTTACATATCCCGCGAAGAGTAACACAAATGGCTGTTACGTATCCCGCGAATAGTAACAAAAATGGCTGTTACATATCCCGCGAAGAGTAACACAAATTGCTGTTACGTATCCCGCGAATAGTAACAAAAATGGCTGTTACATATCCCGCGAAGAGTAACACAAATGGCAGTTACGTATCCCGCGAAGAGTAACAAAAATGGCTGTTACGTATCGCGCGAAGAGTAACACAAATTGCTGTTACGTATCCTGCGAAGAGTAACACAAATGGCTGTTACGTATCCCGCGAAGAGTAACACAAATGGGTGTTACGTATCCCGCGAAGATTAACACAAATGGCTGTTACATATCCCGCAAAGAGTAACACAAATGGCTGTTACGTATCCCGCAAACAGAAACACAAACAGCTGTTACATATCCCGCGAATAGTAACAAAAATGGCTGTTACATATCCCGCGAAGAGTAACACAAATGGCAGTTACTTATCCAGCGAAGAGTAACACAAATGGCTGTTACGTATCCCGCGAAGAGAAACACAAATGGCTGTTACATATCCCGCAAAGAGTAACACAGTAGCTGTTATATATCCCGCGAAGAGTAACACAAATGGTTGTTACATATCCCGCAAAAAGAAACACAAATGGCTGTTACTTATCCAGCGAAGAGTAACACAAATGGCTGTTACATATCCCGCAAAGAGTAACACAAATGGCTGTTACATATCCCGTTAAGAGTAACACAATTGGCTGTTACGTATCCCTCGAAGAGTAACACAGTTGGCTGTTACATATCCCGTTAAGAGTAACACAATTGGCTGTTACGTATCCCGCGAAGAGTATCACCAATGGCTGTTACATATCCCGCAAGTGTAACACAAATGGCTGTTACATATCCCGCAAAGAGTAACACAAATGGCAGTTACGTATCCCTCGAAGAGTAACACAATGGCTGTTACTCATCCCGTGAATAGTAACACAAATGGCTGTTACATATTCCGCGAAGAGTAACACAAATGGCTGTTACGTATCCCGCGAATAGTAACAAAAATGGCTGTTACATATCCCTCGAAGAGTAACACAAATGGCTGTTACGTATCCCGCGAATAGTAACAAAAATGGCTGTTACATATCCCGCGAAGAGTAACACAAATGGCAGTTACTTATCCAGCGAAGAGTAACACAAATAGCTGTTACGTATCCCGCGAAGAGAAACACAAATGGCTGTTACATATCCCGCAAAGAGTAACACAGTAGCTGTTATATATCCCGCGAAGAGTAACACAAATGGTTGTTAAATATCCCGCAAAAAGAAACACAAATGGCTGTTACTATCATGCGAAGAGTAACACAAATGGCTGTTACATATCCCGCAAAGAGTAACACAAATGGCTGTTACATATCCCGTTAAGAGTAACACAATTGGCTGTTACGTATCCCTCGAAGAGTAACACAAATGGCTGTTACATATCCCGTTAAGAGTAACACAATTGGCTGTTACGTATCCTGCGAAGAGTAACACCAATGGCTGTTACATATCCCGCAAGTGTAACACAAATGGCTGTTACATATCCCGCAAAGAGTAACACAAATGGCAGTTACGTATCCCTCGAAGAGTAACACAAATGGCTGTTACTCATCCCGTGAATAGTAACACAAATGGCTGTTACATATCCCGCGAAGAGTAACACAAATGGCTGTTACATATCCCGGGAAGAGTAACACAAATGGCTGTTACGTTTCCCGCGAATAGTAACACAAATCAAATGGCTGTTACTCATCCCGCGAATAGTAACACAAATGGCTGTTACATATCCCGTGAAGAGTAACACAAATGGCTGTTACATATCCCGCGAAGAGTAACACAAATGGCTGTACATATCCCGTTAAGAGTAACACAAATGGCTGTTACATATCCCGTTAAGAGTAACACAAACGGCTGTTACATATCCCGCGAATAGTAACACAAATGGCTGTTACATATCCCGCGAAGGAGTAACACAAATGGCTGTTACGTATCCCGCGAATAGTAACAAAAATGGCTGTTACATATCCCGCGAAGAGTAACACAAATTGCTGTTACGTATTCCGCGAAAAGTAACAAAAATGGCTGTACATATCCCGCGAAGAGTAACACAAATGGCAGTACGTATCCCGCGAAGAGTAACAAAAATGGCTGTTACGTATCGCGCGAAGAGTAACACAAATTGCTGTTACGTATCCTGCGAAGAGTAACACAAATGGCTGTTACGTATCCCGCGAAGAGTAACACAAATGGGTGTTACGTATCCCGCGAAGATTAACACAAATGGCTGTTACATATCCCGCAAAGAGTAACACAAATGGCTGTTACGTATCCCGCAAACAGAAACACAAACAGCTGTTACATATCCCGCGAATAGTAACAAAATGGCTGTTACATATCCCGCGAAGAGTAACACAAATGGCAGTTACTTATCCAGCGAAGAGTAACACAAATGGCTGTTACGTATCCCGCGAAGAGAAACACAAATGGCTGTTACATATCCCGCAAAGAGTTACACAGTAGCTGTTATATATCCCGCGAAGAGTAACACAAATGGTTGTTACATATCCCGCAAAAAGAAACACAAATGGCTGTTACTTATCCAGCGAAGAGTAACACAAATGGCTGTTACATATCCCGCAAAGAGTAACACAAATGGCTGTTACATATCCCGTTAAGAGTAACACAATTGGCTGTTACGTATCCCTCGAAGAGTAACACAGTTGGCTGTTACATATCCCGTTAAGAGTAACACAATTGGCTGTTACGTATCCCGCGAAGAGTATCACCAATGGCTGTTACATATCCCGCAAGTGTAACACAAATGGCTGTTACATATCCCGCAAAGAGTAACACAAATGGCAGTTACGTATCCCTCGAAGAGTAACACAAATGGCTGTTACATATCCCGTTAAGAGTAACACAAATGGCTGTTACATATCCCGTTAAGAGTAACACAAACGGCTGTTACATATCCAGCGAATAGTAACACAAATGGCTGTTACATATCCCGCGAAGAGTAACACAAATGGCTGTTACGTATCCCGCGAATAGTAACAAAAATGGCTGTTACATATCCCGCGAAGAGTAACACAAATTGCTGTTACGTATCCCGCGAATAGTAACAAAAATGGCTGTTACATATCCCGCGAAGAGTAACACAAATGGCAGTTACGTATCCCGCGAAGAGTAACAAAAATGGCTGTTACGTATCGCGCGAAGAGTAACACAAATTGCTGTTACGTATCCTGCGAAGAGTAACACAAATGGCTGTTACGTATCCCGCGAAGAGTAACACAAATGGGTGTTACGTATCCCGCGAAGATTAACACAAATGGCTGTTACATATCCCGCAAAGAGTAACACAAATGGCTGTTACGTATCCCGCAAACAGAAACACAAACGGCTGTTACATATCCCGCGAATAGTAACAAAAATGGCTGTTACATATCCCGCGAAGAGTAACACAAATGGCAGTTACTTATCCAGCGAAGAGTAACACAAATGGCTGTTACGTATCCCGCGAAGAGAAACACAAATGGCTGTTACATATCCCGCAAAGAGTAACACAGTAGCTGTTATATATCCCGCGAAGAGTAACACAATGGTTGTTACATATCCCGCAAAAAGAAACACAAATGGCTGTTACTTATCCAGCGAAGAGTAACACAAATGGCTGTTACATATCCCGCAAAGAGTAACACAAATGGCTGTTACATATCCCGTTAAGAGTAACACAATTGGCTGTTACGTATCCCGCGAAGAGTATCACCAATGGCTGTTACATATCCCGCAAGTGTAACACAAATGGCTGTTACATATCCCGCAAAGAGTAACACAAATGGCAGTTACGTATCCCTCGAAGAGTAACACAAATGGCTGTTACTCATCCCGTGAATAGTAACACAAATGGCTGTTACATATTCCGCGAAGAGTAACACAAATGGCTGTTACGTATCCCGCGAATAGTAACAAAAATGGCTGTTACATATCCCTCGAAGAGTAACACAAATGGCTGTTACGTATCCCGCGAATAGTAACAAAAATGGCTGTTACATATCCCGCGAAGAGTAACACAAATGGCAGTTACTTATCCAGCGAAGAGTAACACAAATAGCTGTTACGTATCCCGCGAAGAGAAACACAAATGGCTGTTACATATCCCGCAAAGAGTAACACAGTAGCTGTTATATATCCCGCGAAGAGTAACACAAATGGTTGTTAAATATCCCGCAAAAAGAAACACAAATGGCTGTTACTTATCATGCGAAGAGTAACACAAATGGCTGTTACATATCCCGCAAAGAGTAACACAAATGGCTGTTACATATCCCGTTAAGAGTAACACAATTGGCTGTTACGTATCCCTCGAAGAGTAACACAAATGGCTGTTACATATCCCGTTAAGAGTAACACAATTGGCTGTTACGTATCCTGCGAAGAGTAACACCAATGGCTGTTACGTATCCCGCGAAGAGTAACACAAATGGGTGTTACGTATCCCGCGAAGATTAACACAAATGGCTGTTACATATCCCGCAAAGAGTAACACGAATGGCTGTTACGTATCCCGCAAACAGAAACACAAACAGCTGTTACATATCCCGCGAATAGTAACAAAAATGGCTGTTACATATCCCGCGAAGAGTAACACAAATGGCAGTTACTTATCCAGCGAAGAGTAACACAAATGGCTGTTACGTATCCCGCGAAGAGAAACACAAATGGCTGTTACATATCCCGCAAAGAGTAACACAGTAGCTGTTATATATCCCGCGAAGAGTAACACAAATGGTTGTTACATATCCCGCAAAAAGAAACACAAATGGCTGTTACTTATCCAGCGAAGAGTAACACAAATGGCTGTTACATATCCCGCAAAGAGTAACACAAATGGCTGTTACATATCCCGTTAAGAGTAACACAATTGGCTGTTACGTATCCCTCGAAGAGTAACACAGTTGGCTGTTACATATCCCGTTAAGAGTAACACAATTGGCTGTTACGTATCCCGCGAAGAGTATCACCAATGGCTGTTACATATCCCGCAAGTGTAACACAAATGGCTGTTACATATCCCGCAAAGAGTAACACAAATGGCAGTTACGTATCCCTCGAAGAGTAACACAAATGGCTGTTACTCATCCCGTGAATAGTAACACAAATGGCTGTTACATATTCCGCGAAGAGTAACACAAATGGCTGTTACGTATCCCGCGAATAGTAACAAAAATGGCTGTTACATATCCCGCGAAGAGTAACACAAATGACAGTTACTTATCCAGCGAAGAGTAACACAAATAGCTGTTACGTATCCCGCGAAGAGAAACACAAATGGCTGTTACATATCCCGCAAAGAGTAACACAGTAGCTGTTATATATCCCGCGAAGAGTAACACAAATGGTTGTTACATATCCCGCCAAAAAGAAACACAAATGGCTGTTACTTATCATGCGAAAAGTGACACAAATGGCTGTTACATATCCCGCAAAGAGTAACACAAATGGCTGTTACATATCCCGCGAAGAGTAACACAAATGGCTGTTACATATCCCGCGAAGAGTAACACAAATGGCTGTTACATATCCCGTTAAGAGTAACACAAATGGCTGTTACATATCCCGTTAAGAGTAACACAAACGGCTGTTACATATCCCGCGAATAGTAACACAAATGGCTGTTACATATCCCGCGAAGAGTAACACAAATGGCTGTTACGTATCCCGCGAATAGTAACAAAATGGCTGTTACATATCCCGCGAAGAGTAACACAAATTGCTGTTACGTATCCCGCGAATAGTAACAAAAATGGCTGTTACATATCCCGCGAAGAGTAACACAAATGGCAGTTACGTATCCCGCGAAGAGTAACAAAAATGGCTGTTACGTATCGCGCGAAGAGTAACACAAATTGCTGTTACGTATCCTGCGAAGAGTAACACAAATGGCAGTTACTTATCCAGCGAAGAGTAACACAAATGGCTGTTACGTATCCCGCGAAGAGAAACACAAATGGCTGTTACATATCCCGCAAAGAGTAACACAGTAGCTGTTATATATCCCGCGAAGAGTAACACAAATGGTTGTTACATATCCCGCAAAAAGAAACACAAATGGCTGTTACTTATCCAGCGAAGAGTAACACAAATGGCTGTTACATATCCCGCAAAGAGTAACACAAATGGCTGTTACATATCCCGTTAAGAGTAACACAATTGGCTGTTACGTATCCCTCGAAGAGTAACACAGTTGGCTGTTACATATCCCGTTAAGAGTAACACAATTGGCTGTTACGTATCCCGCGAAGAGTATCACCAATGGCTGTTACATATCCCGCAAGTGTAACACAAATGGCTGTTACATATCCCGCAAAGAGTAACACAAATGGCAGTTACGTATCCCTCGAAGAGTAACACAAATGGCTGTTACTCATCCCGTGAATAGTAACACAAATGGCTGTTACATATTCCGCGAAGAGTAACACAAATGGCTGTTACGTATCCCGCGAATAGTAACAAAAATGGCTGTTACATATCCCTCGAAGAGTAACACAAATGGCTGTTACGTATCCCGCGAATAGTAACAAAAATGGCTGTTACATATCCCGCGAAGAGTAACACAAATGGCAGTTACTTATCCAGCGAAGAGTAACACAAATAGCTGTTACGTATCCCGCGAAGAGAAACACAAATGGCTGTTACATATCCCGCAAAGAGTAACACAGTAGCTGTTATATATCCCGCGAAGAGTAACACAAATGGTTGTTAAATATCCCGCAAAAAGAAACACAAATGGCTGTTACTTATCATGCGAAGAGTAACACAAATGGCTGTTACATATCCCGCAAAGAGTAACCAAATGGCTGTTACATATCCCGTTAAGAGTAACACAATTGGCTGTTACGTATCCCTCGAAGAGTAACACAAATGGCTGTTACATATCCCGTTAAGAGTAACACAATTGGCTGTTACGTATCCTGCGAAGAGTAACACCAATGGCTGTTACATATCCCGCAAGTGTAACACAAATGGCTGTTACATATCCCGCAAAGAGTAACACAAATGGCAGTTACGTATCCCTCGAAGAGTAACACAAATGGCTGTTACTCATCCCGTGAATAGTAACACAAATGGCTGTTACATATCCCGCGAAGAGTAACACAAATGGCTGTTACATATCCCGGGAAGAGTAACACAAATGGCTGTTACGTTTCCCGCGAATAGTAACACAAATCAAATGGCTGTTACTCATCCCGCGAATAGTAACACAAATGGCTGTTACATATCCCGCGAAGAGTAACACAAATGGCTGTTACATATCCCGCGAAGAGTAACACAAATGGCTGTTACATATCCCGTTAAGAGTAACACAAATGGCTGTTACATATCCCGTTAAGGAGTAACACAAACGGCTGTTACATATCCCGCGAATAGTAACACAAATGGCTGTTACATATCCCGCGAAGAGTAACACAAATGGCTGTTACGTATCCCGCGAATAGTAACAAAAATGGCTGTTACATATCCCGCGAAGAGTAACACAAATTGCTGTTACGTATCCCGCGAATAGTAACAAAAATGGCTGTTACATATCCCGCGAAGAGTAACACAAATGGCAGTTACGTATCCCGCGAAGAGTAACAAAAATGGCTGTTACGTATCGCGCGAAGAGTAACACAAATTGCTGTTACGTATCCTGCGAAGAGTAACACAAATGGCTGTTACGTATCCCGCGAAGAGTAACACAAATGGGTGTTACGTATCCCGCGAAGATTAACACAAATGGCTGTTACATATCCCGCAAAGAGTAACACAAATGGCTGTTACGTATCCCGCAAACAGAAACACAAACAGCTGTTACATATCCCGCGAATAGTAACAAAAATGGCTGTTACATATCCCGCGAAGAGTAACACAAATGGCAGTTACTTATCCAGCGAAGAGTAACACAAATGGCTGTTACGTATCCCGCGAAGAGAAACACAAATGGCTGTTACATATCCCGCAAAGAGTAACACAGTAGCTGTTATATATCCCGCGAAGAGTAACACAAATGGTTGTTACATATCCCGCAAAAAGAAACACAAATGGCTGTTACTTATCCAGCGAAGAGTAACACAAATGGCTGTTACATATCCCGCAAAGAGTAACACAAATGGCTGTTACATATCCCGTTAAGAGTAACACAATTGGCTGTTACGTATCCCTCGAAGAGTAACACAGTTGGCTGTTACATATCCCGTTAAGAGTAACACAATTGGCTGTTACGTATCCCGCGAAGAGTATCACCAATGGCTGTTACATATCCCGCAAGTGTAACACAAATGGCTGTTACATATCCCGCAAAGAGTAACACAAATGGCAGTTACGTATCCCTCGAAGAGTAACACAAATGGCTGTTACTCATCCCGTGAATAGTAACACAAATGGCTGTTACATATTCCGCGAAGAGTAACACAAATGGCTGTTACATATCCCGTTAAGAGTAACACAAACGGCTGTTACATATCCAGCGAATAGTAACACAAATGGCTGTTACATATCCCGCGAAGAGTAACACAAATGGCTGTTACGTATCCCGCGAATAGTAACAAAAATGGCTGTTACATATCCCGCGAAGAGTAACACAAATTGCTGTTACGTATCCCGCGAATAGTAACAAAAATGGCTGTTACATATCCCGCGAAGAGTAACACAAATGGCAGTTACGTATCCCGCGAAGAGTAACAAAAATGGCTGTTACGTATCGCGCGAAGAGTAACACAAATTGCTGTTACGTATCCTGCGAAGAGTAACACAAATGGCTGTTACGTATCCCGCGAAGAGTAACACAAATGGGTGTTACGTATCCCGCGAAGATTAACACAAATGGCTGTTACATATCCCGCAAAGAGTAACACAAATGGCTGTTACGTATCCCGCAAACAGAAACACAAACGGCTGTTACATATCCCGCGAATAGTAACAAAAATGGCTGTTACATATCCCGCGAAGAGTAACACAAATGGCAGTTACTTATCCAGCGAAGAGTAACACAAATGGCTGTTACGTATCCCGCGAAGAGAAACACAAATGGCTGTTACATATCCCGCAAAGAGTAACACAGTAGCTGTTATATATCCCGCGAAGAGTAACACAAATGGTTGTTACATATCCCGCAAAAAGAAACACAAATGGCTGTTACTTATCCAGCGAAGAGTAACACAAATGGCTGTTACATATCCCGCAAAGAGTAACACAAATGGCTGTTACATATCCCGTTAAGAGTAACACAATTGGCTGTTACGTATCCCGCGAAGAGTATCACCAATGGCTGTTACATATCCCGCAAGTGTAACACAAATGGCTGTTACATATCCCGCAAAGAGTAACACAAATGGCAGTTACGTATCCCTCGAAGAGTAACACAAATGGCTGTTACTCATCCCGTGAATAGTAACACAAATGGCTGTTACATATTCCGCGAAGAGTAACACAAATGGCTGTTACGTATCCCGCGAATAGTAACAAAAATGGCTGTTACATATCCCTCGAAGAGTAACACAAATGGCTGTTACGTATCCCGCGAATAGTAACAAAAAATGGCTGTTACATATCCCGCGAAGAGTAACACAAATGGCAGTTACTTATCCAGCGAAGAGTAACACAAATAGCTGTTACGTATCCCGCGAAGAGAAACACAAATGGCTGTTACATATCCCGCAAAGAGTAACACAGTAGCTGTTATATATCCCGCGAAGAGTAACACAAATGGTTGTTAAATATCCGCAAAAGAAACACAAATGGCTGTTACTTATCATGCGAAGAGTAACACAAATGGCTGTTACATATCCCGCAAAGAGTAACACAAATGGCTGTTACATATCCCGTTAAGAGTAACACAATTGGCTGTTACGTATCCCTCGAAGAGTAACACAAATGGCTGTTACATATCCCGTTAAGAGTAACACAATTGGCTGTACGTATCCTGCGAAGAGTAACACCAATGGCTGTTACGTATCCCGCGAAGAGTAACACAAATGGGTGTTACGTATCCCGCGAAGATTAACACAAATGGCTGTTACCATATCCCGCAAAGAGTAACACGAATGGCTGTTACGTATCCCGCAAACAGAAACACAAACAGCTGTTACATATCCCGCGAATAGTAACAAAAATGGCTGTTACATATCCCGCGAAGAGTAACACAAATGGCAGTTACTTATCCAGCGAAGAGTAACACAAATGGCTGTTACGTATCCCGCGAAGAGAAACACAAATGGCTGTACATATCCCGCAAGAGTAACACAGTAGCTTTATATATCCCGCGAAGAGTACCACAAATGGTTGTTACATATCCCGCAAAAAAGAAACACAAATGGCTGTTACTTATCCAGCGAAGAGTAACACAAATGGCTGTTACATATCCCGCAAAGAGTAACACAAATGGCTGTTACATATCCCGTTAAGAGTAACACAATTGGCTGTTACGTATCCCTCGAAGAGTAACACAGTTGGCTGTTACATATCCCGTTAAGAGTAACACAATTGGCTGTTACGTATCCCGCAGAAGAGTATCACCAATGGCTGTTACATATCCCGCAAGTGTAACACAAATGGCTGTTACATATCCCGCAAAGAGTAACACAAATGGCAGTTACGTATCCCTCGAAGAGTAACACAAATGGCTGTTACTCATCCCGTGAATAGTAACACAAATGCTGTTACATATTCCGCGAAGAGTAACACAAATGGCTGTTACGTATCCCGCGAATAGTAACAAAATGGCTGTTACATATCCCGCGAAGAGTAACACAAATGACAGTTACTTATCCAGCGAAGAGTAACACAAATAGCTGTTACGTATCCCGCGAAGAGAAACACAAATGGCTGTTACATATCCCGCAAAGAGTAACACAGTAGCTGTTATATATCCCGCGAAGAGTAACACAAATGGTTGTACATATCCCGCAAAAAGAAACACAAATGGCTGACTTATATGCGAAGTGACACAAATGGCTGTTACATATCCCGCAAAGAGTAACACAAATGGCTGTTACATATCCCGCGAAGAGTAACACAAATGGCTGTTACATATCCCGCGAAGAGTAACACAAATGGCTGTTACATATCCCGTTAAGAGTAACACAAATGGCTGTTACATATCCCGTTAAGAGTAACACAAACGGCTGTTACATATCCCGCGAATAGTAACACAAATGGCTGTTACATATCCCGCGAAGAGTAACACAAATGGCTGTTACGTATCCCGCGAATAGTAACAAAAATGGCTGTTACATATCCCGCGAAGAGTAACACAAATTGCTGTTACGTATCCCGCGAATAGTAACAAAAATGGCTGTTACATATCCCGCGAAGAGTAACACAAATGGCAGTTACGTATCCCGCGAAGAGTAACAAAAATGGCTGTTACGTATCGCGCGAAGAGTAACACAAATTGCTGTTACGTATCCTGCGAAGAGTAACACAAATGGCAGTTACTTATCCAGCGAAGAGTAACACAAATGGCTGTTACGTATCCCGCGAAGAGAAACACAAATGGCTGTTACATATCCCGCAAAGAGTAAACAGTAGCTGTATATATCCCGCGAAGAGTAACACAAATGGTTGTTACATATCCGCAAAAAGAAACCAAATAGCTGTTACTTATCCAGCGAAGAGTAACACAAATGGCTGTTACATATCCCGCAAAGAGTAACACAATGGCTGTTACATATCCCGTTAAGAGTAACACAATTGGCTGTTACGTATCCCTCGAAGGTAACACAGTTGGCTGTTACAATCCCGTTAAGAGTAACACAATTGGCTGTACGTATCCGCGAAGAGTATCACCAATGGCTGTTACATATCCCGCAAGTGTAACACAAATGGCTGTTACATATCCCGCAAAGAGTAACACAAATGGCATTACGTATCCCTCGAAGAGTAACACAAATGGCTGTTACTCATCCGTGAATAGTAACACAAATGGCTGTTACATTTCCGCGAAGAGTAACACAAATGGCTGTTACGTATCCCGCGAATAGTAACAAAAATGGCTGTTACATATCCCTCGAAGAAACACAAATGGCTGTTACGTATCCCGCGAATAGTAACAAAATGGCTGTTACATATCCCGCGAAGAGTAACACAAATGGCAGTTACTTATCCAGCGAAGAGTAACACAAATGCTGTTACGTATCCCGCGAAGAGAAACACAAATGGCTGTTACATATCCCGCAAAGAGTAACACAGTAGCTGTTAATATCCCGCGAAGAGTAACACAAATGGTTGTTAAATATCCCGCAAAAAAAAACAAATGGCTGTTACTTATCATGCGAAGAGTAACACAAATGGCTGTTACATATCCCGCAAAGAGTAACACAAATGGCTGTTACATATCCCGTTAAGAGTAACACAATTGGCTGTTACGTATCCCTCGAAGAGTAACACAATGGCTGTTACATATCCCGTTAAGAGTAACACAATTGGCTGTTACGTATCCTGCGAAGAGTAACACCAATGGCTGTTACATATCCCGCAAGTGTAACACAAATGGCTGTTACATATCCCGCAAAGAGTACACAAATGGCAGTTACGTATCCCTCGAAGAGTAACACAAATGCTGTTACTCATCCCGTGAATAGTAACACAAATGGCTGTTACATACCCGCGAAGAGTAACACAAATGGCTGTTACATATCCCGGGAAGAGTAACCACAAATGGCTGTTACGTTTCCCGCGGAATAGTAACACAAATCAAATGGCTGTTACATCTCCCGCGAATAGTAACACAAATGGCTGTTACATATCCCGCGAAGAGTAACACAAATGGCTGTTACATATCCAGCGAAGAGTAAACAAATGGCTGTTACATATCCCGTTAAGAGTAACACAAATGGCTGTACATATCCCGTTAAGAGTAACACATAAACGGCTGTTACATATCCCCGCGAATAGTAACACAAATGGCTGTTACATATCCCGCGAAGAGTAACACAAATGGCTGTTACGTATCCCGCGAATAGTAACAAAAATGGCTGTTACATATCCCGCGAAGAGTAACACAAATTGCTGTTACGTATCCCGCGAATAGTAACAAAAATGGCTGTTACATATCCCGCGAAGAGTAACACAATGGCAGTACGTATCCCGCGAAGAGTAACAAAATGGCTGTTACGTATCGCGCGGAAGAGTAACACAAATTGCTGTTACGTATCCTGCGAAGAGTAACACAAATGGCTGTACGTATCCCGCGAATAGTACACAAATGGGTGTACGTATCCCGCGAAGATTAACACAAATGGCTGTTACATATCCCGCACAGAGTAACACAAATGGCTGTTACGTATCCCGCAAACAGAAACACAAACAGCTGTTACATATCCCGCGAATAGTAACAAAAATGGCTGTTACATATCCCGCGAAGAGTAACACAAATG
Source organism: Tegillarca granosa (assembly GCA_029721355.1). Classification (NCBI taxonomy): domain Eukaryota; kingdom Metazoa; phylum Mollusca; class Bivalvia; order Arcoida; family Arcidae; genus Tegillarca; species Tegillarca granosa. The sequence continues at coordinate 5,198,093 of CM056607.1, read as the reverse complement.
GCAGTTACTTATCCAGCGAAGAGTAACACAATGGCTGTTACGTATCCCGCGAAGAGAAACACAAATGGCTGTTACATATCCCGCAAAGAGTAACACAGTAGCTGTTATATATTCCCGCGAAGAGTACACAAATGGTGTTACATATCCCGCAAAAAGAAACACAAATGGCTGTTACTTATCCAGCGAAGAGTAACACAAATGGCTGTTACATATCCCGCAAAGAGTAACACAAATGGCTGTTACATATCCCGTTAAGAGTAACACAATTGGCTGTTACGTATCCCTCGAAGAGTAACACAGTTGGCTGTTACATATCCCGTTAAGAGTAACACAATTGGCTGTTACGTATCCCGCGAAGAGTATCACCAATGGCTGTTACATATCCCGCAAGTGTAACACAAATGGCTGTTACATATCCCGCAAAGAGTAACACAAATGGCAGTTACGTATCCCTCGAAGAGTAACACAAATGGCTGTTACTCATCCCGTGAATAGTAACACAAATGGCTGTTACATATTCCGCGAAGAGTAATAAAAATGGCTGTTACATATCCCGCGAAGAGTAACAAAAATGGCTGTTACATATCCCGCGAAGAGTAACACAAATGGCAGTTACTTATCCAGCGAAGAGTAACACAAATAGCTGTTACGTATCCCGCGAAGAGAAACACAAATGGCTGTTACATATCCCGCAAAGAGTAACACAGTAGCTGTTATATATCCCGCGAAGAGTAACACAAATGGTTGTTACATATCCCGCAAAAAGAAACACAAATGGCTGTTACTTATCATGCGAAGAGTAACACAAATGGCTGTTTACATATCCCGCAAAGAGTAACACAAATGGCTGTTACATATCCCGCGAAGAGTAACACAAATGGCTGTTACATATCCCGCGAAGAGTAACACAAATGGCTGTTACATATCCCGTTAAGAGTAACACAAATGGCTGTTACATATCCCGTTAAGAGTAACACAAACGGCTGTTACATATCCCGCGAATAGTAACACAAATGGCTGTTACATATCCCGCGAAGAGTAACACAAATGGCTGTTACGTATCCCGCGAATAGTAACAAAAATGGCTGTTACATATCCTGCGAAGAGTAACACAAATTGCTGTTACGTATCCCGCGAATAGTAACAAAAATGGCTGTTACATATCCCGCGAAGAGTAACACAAATGGCAGTTACGTATCCCCGCGAAGAGTAACAAAAATGGCTGTTACGTATCGCGCGAAGAGTAACACAAATTGCTGTTACGTATCCTGCGAAGAGTAACACAAATGGCTGTTACGTATCCCGCGAAGAGTAACACAAATGGGTGTTACGTATCCCGCGAAGATTAACACAAATGGCTGTTACTCATCCCGCGAATAGTAACACAAATGGCTGTTACATATCCCGCGAAGAGTAACACAAATGGCTGTTACGTATCCCGGGAAGAGTAACACAAATGGCTGTTACGTTTCCCGCAAATAGTAACACAAATGGCTGTTACTCATCCCGCGAATAGTAACACAAATGGCTGTTACATATCCCGCGAAGAGTAACACAAATGGCTGTTACATATCCCGCAAAGAGTAACACAAATGGCTGTTACATATCCCGTTAAGAGTAACACAAATGACTGTTACATATCCCGCAAAGAGTAACACAAATGGCTGTTACATATCCCGCGAATAGTAACACAAATGGCTGTTACATATCCCGCGAAGAGTAACACAAATGGCTGTTACGTATCCCGCGAATAGTAACAAAAATGGCTGTTACATATCCTGCGAAGAGTAACACAAATTGCTGTTACGTATCCCGCGAATAGTAACAAAAATGGCTGTTACATATCCCGCGAAGAGTAACATAAATGGCAGTTTCTTATCCAGCGAAGAGTAACACAAATGGCTGTTACATATCCCGTTAAGAGTAACACAAATGGCTGTTACATATCCCGCGAATAGTAACACAAATGGCTGTTACATATCCCGCGAAGAGTAACACAAATGGCTGTTACGTATCCCGCGAATAGTAACAAAAATGGCTGTTACATATCCCGCGAAGAGTAACACAAATGGCTGTTACATATTCCGCGAAGACTAACACAAATGGCTGTTACGTATCCCGCGAATAGTAACAAAAATGGCTGTTACATATCCCGCGAATAGTAACACAAATGGCAGTTACATATTCCGCGAATAGTTACATAAAAAGCTGTTACATATCCCGCGAAAAGTTACATAAATAGCTGTTACATACTCCGCGAATAGTTACATAAATAGCTGTTACATATCTAGCGAATAGTAACATAAATAGCTGTTACATACTCCGCGAATAGTAACATAAATAGCTTTTACATATCCCGCGAATAGTAGCATAAATAGCTCTTACATATCCCGCGAATAGTTTCATAAATAGCTGTTACATATCTTGCGAATAGTTACATAAATAGCTGTTACACATCCGGCGAATAGCAACATAAACATTTGCTCATTTAGTTTTCTTGTACACATCAATAAAAATAATTCCTTAACAATAAATAAAGATAATATACATATTTTTTAATTTAATCCGAGATTTAAAGCTGATTTATAAGGACACCTTTTGGTTTATTTTTATGTTAACCATTCAACGAGAACTCAATAACATTCCTGTCTATTAATTAGCATTTGAGAAAACTACAGTTATGGAAAAATGAATTTCAAGACATAACATTATTACTTAAAGTTATACAAACTTTAAAAATTAAATAGCGAGAACATATCGGTTTTTGTACAACCAGAATAGAAATTGTTGTGACAAGAGTTGCTGTTGGATTGGGCAACAAAAGCGTGTCTTATATCTTTAAGTTCGTGAAGAGAGGAGCGACAGTAAGATATTTAAGTTATTTAACTCCACAGTGATATTTTATCATAAAACATTGTTTATTATTTGTTGACTGAAAAGGATTCAAGATTGAATTGTGATTTGAAATAATGTTACATTGTTAGCCGATTTTTTTAGGGAGTTGAATTTTTTAAATGTTACTTATTTCAGAATTAACATTTCTACTGATTTATAGACTTAATAAAAACTCTTCATATAAGACCTGACAAATCATAATCCATGAAGCAGTTGTCCTAAATGTTAAGTTTTTATTTTATTTTTCTATTTTATGAACAAAATTAAAATGTCTTTTGTGGCATGTTTTGATACAAACAACAGAGCGAAAAAATACATGTAATTAGACACATACAAATCATGGTGTACAAGAAATAGCTAGTATTCCATCTGTGTACATAGTTATCACAAATATTTGGCATTGACAGCGGAAGTGCGTAGTATATATCTTGCATCCCGCATCTTAAGAACGTTACAATATCTATATACGATCGTTATGTAAACGCAGACACTGATAATGAAATAATAATAGAAGTAACGTTTATTAATACCAGTAGGTATAAAGATACTGTTTAGTATTTTGATATAAGTAAAGAGTTCAAAACAAATAGTCTTTAAGGCTTTCTACTTCAAAAGTATAAGATTAACTTTTTTTGTTATCATTTTTGATAAAATATGAGTTAATTATGAAAACCTTGCATTTATAAATAGCATAAATGCTAATTTTTTAAAGACCAGATTGTTAGTTTTTGTGTATCGTAGTATAGGTTCTCTTTACGTTTTGAATGGTTTAAACCTATAAAATGGATTTTAACTAAAACACTTGGCACATTTTAGTTAATCTTACTAAAGCGTTATTATATAATACTCAAAAACGCTTAAAAACACATTATAGCATGCAATTAGACTTATTTTACTAAATTGAGCAGTACTGTAAAAAGATTATTAAAAAACTTAAAATGTAAGCAAACATAAATATATAAGAGTTTATATATAAACTAGCGACAGAGCTACCCGGCAACCGATCAAGCCAGGTCCGCTACAAATGCAATACAACTTACTAAGTTAATGAAATGTGTTTTAAATTGTTGCCAAAAATAATTCATGAATTGACTTTAATAAAACAAACTTTAAATCATTATTTCTTTCAAAACTCAATGCGCAAATATATATATATATATATATATATATATATATATATATATATATATATATATATATATATATATATATATATATATATATATATAGAACAGTACACAAAATAATGCCTCACCAAGCCAGTCGGATACACGCGTTTCTTGCAAATAAATATAAAAATAACATTTTCCCAATGTTCCAAAATTTCCTTGCTGTTGTATTTATTCAACTTGTGTGATTTGCTCAGGCATGTTCCAAAACTGTTGAATTTCACTCTTGAATACTACTATTAACTTCCAAATAACTAATAATTCATTTTGTCCTTTGTTTAAACTAAATAGAAAACTTGCACCCTTTTTAAATATTGATCTTGTTCTCCGTGGAGATGCTTATTGTGACATTAACCATGCTTTCTGTAGGGAATGTATCATTAAACTATTTAAGGAATAATTGTAATTTTTCTGTCTATGTGGTAATAAACAGAAAAAATTACAATTAATCCTTATATATGTATTTATTATATTAGTCTTATCTTTTTACACAATGCAACTTTACACAAGAAAGAAAGTACAGAACTGCGCATTTATCTCAATGCAATGCAGCTTGATGCCAATGGCAACCGCCAGTACATTTGCACGCTAGTTTTACCACCATTTCTAAATCCTTTGGTGTGCATGTATGTAGTACTTACATATGTCACTTGTACATATTTAAATTAATTTCAAACGGAGCCTGCAAACATGTAAACATATCGGAGCGGTACAACTCATGCTGATTGCGCGCGACAGCACTTTAAAATATAAATGACAATAGCTTCAAGCTGTGGCAACATATACGTCTGGACACAAATGAGCAATCAAAGTTAGAAGCGGAAATGTTAACCCGTACAAAAATATCAATCAATAACACGTTGTAACCACTATCAACAATAGATTAACTTACAGAAGCCAAACATAAAGTGGTTCCAACTGTTAATGTTCCTGTATTTGATTGGGGACATTTCCCTTCATCATGGTACATATCCACAAATGATATGATGCACCTGCAGGTTCACAAAACTCAAATTCGCTGCTGACATCACGATCATCATTTTTGACTGCATATCATAAGATTTATCCTATATACATGTATTAACAACTTTTACGTTTTTAATTAAGAAAACAAATGACAAAACAAATTACGTCAAGTTCGACAAATATGGCGGTAGACTGAATATTCGACCTAGTTGTCCTGAAACCGACGTCAGCGGTTGCTAAGGGGTAATAGCGTACAACGTATGCGGTAAAAAATCGTCTATGAGATCATAGACATAAAAAATTTACAATGTTGGACTGTTTAAAAAACTTATTATCATTGTGATATTGCTGATTAAACGTAATAAGGAAGACCCTACTATTGCGTAAAGGAACATTTGCCACCTTAAATATAAGTGGTCCTTTACCTTGACCGATACCGCTTGAAGGATATATGATAGACCTACCTTACTGCTATTTGAATGTGGAAAAATCCAGATTTCTATATTACGGACTTATTCAAATGATTTTTGTTACAAGGCTTGTTTACAACAAAGTAGTTTAAACTGCAGTCTATTGTTTTTCTATTACATTCTCGTTGTATAAAAATGTTAGCTTTTGAGTTTTTATTGATACATATGTATGTAAAGGTAATTGCTTCATGGTTTGCCAATTAAGGCCCTTTATTTTATTTTTAATGAAGCACATTAATAGAAAGTGGCTGTCAAATAAATGATATGGTAATTGACCCTTCAAAACAGCTCACTCCGTGATCCAGATATATGCTTACCTTATCTATGTATCGCCTTGTTTGACTGTTTTCTCATTTGCTTGCATTATTTCGTTTATCAGTACATGTTTGTCCGGTAGCAAGTTTACCTTCTTCTATTTCGAATACATGTATATATATATATATATATATATATAGAGAGAGAGAGAGAGAGAGAGAGAGAGAGAGAGAGAGAGAGAGAGAGAGAGACGCCGTCTCGTGAAACTGATGAAATACATATTTTCACCGGTGAATATATATATATTTCACTACTGTGAAAATATGTATTTCATCAGTTAAATATTTTCCATTATTTCATTAATGATATAAAATAAATAAATATATATACTTATATTTCTTGTTATTTACACTCAAAAGGGTCAGGCATGCTTGCATGAGTAAAATAGATGTTGATCTTGGAGTTCATATCACTAGATAATGTTAAAATTTAAAATAGCTGTCTGTCTCAAAAATAAATGTTTTGTAAGAGTAAAGCAAAATAACTCAAATGAATTTAAAAAAAAAAAGGTTTACATAGAAATAAATAATGTAATACAAAGCAGACGTATATGCTGATTAGGAGTGTCTTAAATTTAAACTGTTCTGTTGAAATTGTTTTGAGTGATGCGCAGGCTTTTAAATTGTATATATTTATTTCGCAAGACGGTCAAATGAAACCACAGGGCTATTTAATTTGATAATCTTCCCTTCGAATATGAAACGCCTTTCATTCTCAAAAGTGACTTTGCACGTGACGGGTGTAGCTAGCTAGACAGGAGTTGCCTATCCTTCCGGAGCACCCAGCCTCTATCCCTTGAAATTCACTTTGACCATTTTTAAAGTTTTTACTTTGTTTTTGGGATTGTGATTTGGACGTGGACTGGTATGTTTGTGTTTCATTATTTTCTTGCCTGGAACCAAGACACTAACACAAATGTTCCCGAATTCCCTATATAACTTTACTTATTTGAGAATTCAACCAGGGAAAATGAAAACTTTATGTCATAAGCTGTTATTCTCACCGAAATGAGAGAATATGTAAGAAAAAAAAACAAACAAAACACTGAAGACATTGACCTACCAATTATACAGATTACATACACCGACTTGTGTGTTAATGAACTCCATAAAACAGAAACCTGGCAAAGATGTTATATAGTAAAGATAACATCGTTTAAAGAAAAATATATTGCAGGCATGGACAGGCAGAGATACAAACCAATGTGCGTTTAGTACTTCTGTATATCACACAAGAACTAAGACACAGATGATACATACATCTTAATTAATTTTATCTTCTATATCCACGGGATCTATATCACTAAGGTTGTACAAAAAAAAAATAGCGAGCTATGGAAACAATCTTAAAAGATTTAATATGAGTAATAATATCATGAATCTGTGTAACTGAGTTTCCTATTTTTTTCATGAAATCATTTGCTCAAGTTAATTTCGTGAATCAGGTGACTTAACTTGCTTCATTTTTTATACCATAATATTGATTAAACTCAGGAATTAAGTAAAACGAGGCAACCGCCTATAGAACTCAAATTTGTTTAAAATTCTTATGATAATATTTACAATTTTAGCATCCAAAAGCTATAGATTTAAATGAAATAGTTTGCAGCATTTTAACATTGACAAAAACCCCGACCTGGTCTGACCCAAGCCTTGTAAGTGGGAAGTGACTGTTCTTTCACCTAGCACTCGGCATTACGAAATGAAAGTCACGGTTCTTTCGGATGGAAACTTAAAATTAACGAGGTCCCATGTCATGGCAAGCATGACACGATAAAATACCCTGCCGTCAGCGCAACGCACAGGGAAAATTTCTGCACCTTAGCTGGCGACGTCTCGATATAAGTGAAATATTCTTAACTGGGACATTAAACATTATTACTCAACTCAACTCAACTCTCAACTCTGTACATATGATACACTGCTAATTACCTTTACAACACAACGATATATGACTGCTATCTTTATGTAAAGTTGGAAAAAGTTAAAACATATTTATTTGTTATTTGTCTATTGAGTTTGAATATGTTTCTTGCGTTACCATGTAAAAGATTTTTACAATAACATCAAGAATGTGTTTTTTTTTTTCTTTTTCTTTTCTTTTTTTTTTTTTTTTTTTTTTTTTTTTTTTTTTTTGTGATGAGGAAAATGTAAATCATATGTATTATCACGACATTCTTAGTGTTTTATAAGAAAACCGTATATGTACAAGCTTGAGGCTAAGTATTATGGAGAACTAGAAAATTATTAGTCCGTTCCAAGTTCTTTTTTGTTCTTAAATAATATAAAACATACCAGTGTAATTACATGTACTGCACATTGTGTCAATTAAGATGAACTTTAACCTTGTATTCGATCACCTACCGATATATCGCGAGATATGACTTTTAGATTGTTAATGTGACTATGTTAATGTAAACTGAAAAAAATGCACAAAAAACTTCGGGACCAAGGTAGCAATCATATGTCAAAACGTTTCAGTAAAAGATATAGCTATATTGATTATATTGTAATTATCGAGTGAATTGACCCAGTTTGATTGGGATTTCCCATCTGGTAATTCCCCTCAGGACTGTCCCCCTATACGAGGTCAGATGCGGTATATTACTCTTAGTGAAAGAAGTAAGTATCACACGCTAATACATTTAATTAGAAATTGCTATTATAAAAAAATATCGATGATAGAAACACTCATATTTTAGGTTCCCCCGGCTTAATGCCTCGTTAGACTTTGGGTTCTACGAGACTAAATGACTTCCTAGTGGAAAGGAATTTATAAAAAGACTCCTACCAAATCCAAGCAAATTACTTTTTTAAGATCTCTCTCTCTCTCTCTCTCTCTCTCTCTCTCTCTCTCTCTCGCTGAATGTATGAATATGCAGGTTTTAACATCTGAATCCGAATTCAATAATTTGAGATTCCTAAGTTTTTATTTTTCATTTTTTTCTCTCTCATAATTTTTTACTTTAAATAAGTTTTATTATTGTTGTTGTAGAAAGATTAGAATAGAAATGTTTTGAGTGAACGGAAAACAAACACAACAGGTCAGCTACCGGTGTATCCACTGTCAGGGCAATGGGTGTGGATATTACCCAGTACAGATCCAGGATTGGTTCATTTCCCCCTTACTTCTGTGCACAACAACGAAAAACAACTAAATATGCTAAGACAAGTGACACATTTAATTGTGATTTTGTCACACGGAGCAACAACTTACTTCCCTTATTTGTCATCGGTTTACTTTTACTTATATCTGGCATTGAAATCAATCCTGGCCCTGGAAATGATAAAAAGGTAAAATATACCACTACTTTAGAAAACTAATAGTTTTAAATATTTCGGAGTAAATCAACCCCCTGTTATATTCTACCTCACCATACAATGTATTCATATACCTTGTACATGTAAGGATCATTGGTACTCATAGTCATTTTTTAAAGAAATTAAAAATAATAACGAAATACAAAAAAATTCGTGGTTTGAGTAAAATGTTTGGTTTTAGTATAAAGATGCATATATGATAAAACGTTTTGGTAAGTGATTTGGGATATGGTTAGAACCATGCAATAATACTTTTACCCCACCGCTGAATTCCAAACCACAATGACCCCCCCCCCCCCCACCACCGTCCATTATAGGGGGTTTTGTTTTTGGTGCCCTTAATATGCTTTTGTCTGGATTTTGAAACCCTAATGTTCCCGTCCATTGTAGGGGTTTTTCTCTTTGGTGGCTTTCATATGTGTTTGTCTTTTTTTGGCTTGTTAGTTGTTTATTTCGTTTTTATTGTGCTGTGTTCTTGGTTGTGTTAGAAACTATCGCGACTCTGTTTTAGAATTATAATTTTTTGTCTTTGTTCACGATTTAATTTCGTGTTTCACCATTTATCTTTACTTAATTTCATGTCCTTTAGAAACTGTAAAACCCCTTCTAATAAAAATTGATTTTTTTTCTGCCAGTGTCATACGAGATTCTACAACCTCTCGCAAACGCTCATGTAGATCTAAAATAACGCTTTTCTTTAAATATGTTTATGGGAGAAATTGTTTATTCCTTAAAAATAAAACCAAAGGGGTGTAATAAATGCGACTGTTATTGCTACCCCGTATAAATGTTTTTAAAGCTTTCATCTTACCATGTTCATATTATTTGCAAACATTTTGTGAGTTATAACTCCTTCTTACAGTTTTATAAAATGCCTTATCAAACCTGCATTTATCTATCTTGCAAAACAAGGTGAATAATAATAATGTGATTCGTGATTCTCGTTACAGTGAGACCGGTATATTTTTTAATCCTTTAAATTTAATTTTCGAAGAAAATGAACATGCATTCCAGCAGCATGTAAATGCTGGCGTGATTACGAATATGCTAAACTTATCGCCTTCTGTTTGCACTACGGGATTTTCTACAACGAAGCAAGCTGCTTACATTTCAATTATGGACATAAAGATATTGCAGTCCTAGGCTAATCAAGGTCCTTAATAAGTTTTATGACCGTGCGTCATCACAATATTGTTGATAAATATGAAGTCACTTTATCCAAACCCACTGGATATTTTCTTCTCAAAGCTCCGTGTTCACTTCTTTTCCGGATCACCCGGCCTAAATTATTTGATCGAAATTCACGTGTTTAACTGAATAAGTCAGTATTCAAATGTTTTACTTTGTTTTAGGATTTTGATTTGAACAGTGATTTTTATGTTTGTGTATTATTATTCCATTATTGTACCATTCATGCTCTCTCTCACTCTCCCTCTCCAAACCTGTGTAACATGTAAAAACAGTTTGGGTGTTAAATACTAGACAAACATTATGTTATACATGCTTGACTTTCAAAGACGTTTCTTCTTTTCTATACTAATGTAGTCAATGAACATTTTGTAAGACTGTTTCATGCTTTTTCAGCTACAAATCACATGACATTGTGTAAATGTAATACTAATTATCTCTAATCTCTTTTGACTTAACTCGATCGGAAACATTGTAATATATTTTCTCCAATTCTAAATTTTATTAGGGTACAGGAGCCGAATTTAAGGATTATCAGGCAAACAGAGGTATGTTTTAAGTTATAACTTTATATATAACATTTATGTGAAGAACACTTGATATTCAACACTTGTAATACAGGTTGTAAAAGCGGATATATTAACAAGTGATATGTAAGAATTTATTACATGAGATACTGCTTCAACTTTTGCCTAGCTCTACCAATTATTCGAAGCGGGTTGATATTGACCTTCATTCAAGGTCACATTGACCCTAAATAGAATAACCTTTAAACATATTTATGTCCGGAACCAAAAGACCTAGACGCTTGTAAATTCTTATATGGCATAGGCACTGCTATAAAGATTTTGTTGTGAATACCAAAGTGGTTAATTATTCAGAAAAATTTAAAATTTTTGGAAAGGTTTTTTTATAGAATATTGTAGTTATTGAATTAATGATCTTTTGGATATACAGACAAGGTCCTAGGTTGAAAGGTCAAGAAAACAGATGTACAAGAATACTGATTTGTTTTATGTGGACATTTAAACAGATAATGTCATAGGGTTGCCTAGAATATGGAAAAGTTATATATTGCATAAGCGTCTAAAGCCTTATCGAGTTTATGAAAAGAAAAGAAAAAAAAACTTTTCATTATCTTCTGATCATGTTATCATCGCATAAAAACGTAGAAAGTTAGCAATTCCTAATCTTGAAATGCACTCAAGATCACAGTGACTTAAAGCGGTAAAACTTTTAACAGCCTCTTATCCTGAATTTTACTGTAAGCCTAAACATTCATACAAACGGAAAGTCTAACATTTAAGTTCAGTACTTTGAGCCAGCAATTAATACGTGATGGTAAGGTGACTTGATAATACAGCATGTTGATGTAATAAACCAATACCTTCTTTGGTTAATGTTTAAAGGACCCGTTTAATTAGATATCAACAATCAACAAGTATGAAACTGGTCACCTACTCATTCATTTTAGTAGAAATTTAATGTCAAATGGTATTAATAACAATCTTAACTATATTGCATAGAGCTTTGTCGTTTTAATGAATCTGAACAACTTAAATAGTTGTTTTTTTTTGTTATTTTCACGATGTTTAATTCAGAATCTGACAAGACAATTTTTACAGAAATGCAAGCTACTCGAAAATACTCAAAAACCTTGTTTGTTCAACGAGATAACACAAGTTTGAAGCTTTCCTTAATGCACATATAATTTTGTTTCGTAAAGTCTGCCTTGTAATGTTTGAAAAAAAGTTTGATAAAATTGTAAAATGTCGAAAACATTTAAAAAACAACTATAAAACATATTACTTTATATCTTTATAATTTGTTTCCATTGTTTATTTTTAAAAAATACACTTGCAGGTAATTATTCTGAAGATGGCAACTCAACATTGGACACAAGTTCAGATATTAGATATAGGGGCAATAACCCGACATTAGATAACAGTTCCAGTGTTTCTGACGATAAACATGGAAATAGTGACTCGACGTTAGATGTTGGTTCTATTGAATCGCAGATAGATGTAGAACATCTTGAGGAGAATGTTCAAAGCAGTATCAGAGACTTTTTGTCTTTACCACAAGGACAGTCTATGGAGGTTGTACCAAACTCTTCAGGTAAAACAAAGTAATATTTTACTAATTCTTACACTTTTTGACAGTCAATAAATATTGCGTTAGTATTACGCAGCTAAAAATTATTTAACAACTGGACTGGCATTAACCAAATCCGTATCTTAACATGATTGAATAATTACTTGAATATTTTTTTCTAATAATTCATCTTCCTATGCCAAAAACATTTTATTTATCCACATTTCACACCACTCTCCGTTATCTTAATTGAAAGAACATCAATGCAAATCATTCATATTTTATTACTTTACAAAAACAGTAAGGCAGAATATGAATATCTAGTGCTCCACATTATTTCTTGTTATATTGTCGAACACCAAATACTTATACAATATACTGAAGATGCAATCAACAAAATGTTTTTGAAAGACAACATGATGGTTGTGTTTTGCAATATAATCTTCCAACAAACGATCAGTATACCTATAGGCACAAACAGTGCATCGTAGCGTTTTGTTTTTTATTCATATGAAACAGAATTCATGCTGAACTGTGTTAAATCTAGAGATAAGACTCTCGTCTTATCATTCAAATTCACATACAGATATATAGATCACGTTCTATCTCATATTACTCCATAATTTGAAGAATATAAGACTGCCATTTTTCCTAAATTGATTGATAAAATTTAACTTATTCTATGTATGATTTATGCACCGATACAATTATCTTATCTCATATACTCCATAATTTGAAGAATATAAGACTGCCATTTTTCCTAAATTGATTGATAAAATTTAACTTATTCTATGTATGATTTATGCACCAGAATAAGCTGCTTACAAAAAAAAAAATTGAATCAAATAAATTGCGAGCAAATGCTTTTGAAGGCCATTAAAAATTTGTTGTTCGGCATCGCAATTTATAAACAAGTATTATGTCGCTGTATCCAAAGTTTTCCAGTTTATATTTGACGTGATATGTTACGTTCATTCACCAAATCTTTCCAGAGTTTTTAACACACACCTTTTAATTGACTAATGTCTAAATTCTTAGAAAAACAGGTATCCGGTATTCCGTGTAGTATGTAATACTGTTGAATTATTTAAATTCGTTTGGGTTTAAATTTTGCGTTGTTGCAATTTAAAAAATCTGTCTAAAATTAAGTTGGGTTCAAATTAAGAGAAATTGAGTTCTGAGAAAAAACATTTAGTACTTTGGTAATTAACAAGTATTCATTACAATGATCAACGGAAAACGTGATATTGAATCCCCCCACTAATATTTGTGACTAACATTAATGATACAGAGTAGGATACTCAAGAATAAAAATATATTAACTATTGTTTTAAGTATATATTGTCGCCTTTTCAAATATGTCATTTACATTTTTGTAACCGAGAAAATTGCAAATTCACACATGATATTGAGACTATCAGGCTATTGACCTTTTACCTTCAAGATAGTTACACCTTGTTAAATAACGACCATTGCAACAGCTCAGTTGGTAGAGAGCGCTTCGTATGTGAAAGATCGGCAGGGGACCTTCAAAACCAATGCCCAATGGCACAAGAGGCTTGGCACAATATAAAATCCTACCTGAAAATTGCCCTAAGCGCACTATAGACTAGTGACATTTCGATATAAGTAAAATCTTTGTGACTGAGATGTAAAACCCCATTAAATCAAACCAATCTTTAATAACTTTTACTTTTATTACAGATGGTTATGACAAGGTAGTAATAATGCAAAATCGAAGCGAAAACATTCTAAACCTTTCAATGCATTTCAACGACACAAAAGGACCGATACAGCTAGGAAAATCAAACCAAGTGTATGATATCAAAACCGGTGAGAATATTTACAAATTATTTATGTATAATGATGAGGTATTTTTGAACTTTGAGTGCCAATATAACACATGGCTTAATAAAATTTTATATGAAGCCGCCCGCTATATCAAGTTAACTGCCGTCTTTCTCGACTTGTTTTTGCACTCAATTTTTAGAAAGTCGTCGTAAATGAAAAAAATATTATTTTAATTCAATTATTATTTAAAACAAATTAAAAGAAAACAACATATTAACTATGGGAGTGTTATTTTAGAAGTATGTTTTGTAATAAAAAATTGTTAAATTTAATGTTTTTAAATGAAATTATTTATCGCAATCTTTTTTTAAATGAAAAGAAGTGGTTTTAGATTAAGTACTTTTATATCGGAATCTCTGTATCTCGATATGTTTTCTTTCCTTTTGTGATCTGTGACAAAATGAACATTTTTATCAAGCCAAATAATTATGATTTTTATACAATTAAATTAGACCGTGATTGGAGACAGCAAATGTTTAAATCCAAAAGATAAATAGTATAGAATTGTATTTTAAAACGTAAGTTAAACGATATACATGTACATGATATCTAAGAAGAATTTACCAAAATTTGTAAAATAAAAATAATTACCTGTATAAAACTTAATCCAATTGATTTATAAAATTTAAAAAATGTTTAAAGATTGAATTTGATACCATACTACATTGTATCAATCTAAGTCTATTAAGTGATTCAGGATAATAGAGAGTGTATTGTACAACATACCTTGCCAATTATTCATAATGTAATGTACTTCATCAAAAAATTCGAGAAATCAGAAACCCAATGTATTTTACTATAAGTATTAAAGAATTATCATTCTCATAATTGACTTGCACGTGACGGATGTAGGTAGCTAGACAGGAGGTGCTTACTTTTCCGGAGCAACCGGCCTTACTTCCTGGTTGGACACGTCTAAAACTTGTTTTGCCAGCTGTCAAAGTTTTTAATTTGCTTTTTTGGATTGTGGTTTGGGCAAGAACTGGAATGTTTGTTTTAGTTTTATAGGAAATCGTTAGAAAGAGATTGCAAGGTTTGATAAGTTGCTTATTGCTTAACATCAACCAGACTTTAAGGTCATGAAACCGACTACTTCAATTTCCTTTATTGGCCAATGTTTCTATTTAAGAAAAACGTGAATTTTTGTTTCCGGCAAACATATTGATTTTTTATTGCAAGTTTTATGTACATGTGCATGTAACTTGCAGTCTATAATTTGCAAATTTCAGATAGAAAAAAAGACACTGACACTCACAGTAGATCCTGTATCATGCAGCATTTAATAGGTATTTGTTTTTTAAAAATCATGATGAAGACGGCTGAAAATTTTGCTATATGGTACATTTTCTTACAGCACAAAGTACTGTCTAGTAATTCAAGAATACTATTGCGTAGTTTTTCTCCATCACCAACGGTACCAACTCAGTGGTAGTATATATGTAACAAAAATACATGTTGATGTTTGCTGTTCCATATGTTCAAATTTCAGAAATTTATTCGTAATCATTGACACTAGGGGTAAAAAAAGTGATAGATAAAAAAAGATAAGGCAAGTATTCGAAAATTAATGAATCTAAAATTCCTAAAACGGCAAAAATAGCGATATAAACACACACACACACACACACACACACACACACACACACACACGTTTCTCTAAAAATATTGCAGTCAACCTTAATTGTAACACTCATCATTAAATAAAGTTTTACAAATTTTTTCGTGCTGTTATAAATCAATTTTAATAACTGCATCATGATATATAAAATTAAATATATTGACCAATGAGATGAACATCCCAAATCAAACCAGAATTGTTTGTGCTTTTTATATTTAAAGGTATGGTGTGTGTCTATTACACATGTTATTATTTATTGTTGATCTATAGTATTTCATGCAGTCTGAAACGCATAAAACAGCAAAAAAAATCAAATAAGGTATATTTTATTCTTCCACAATTTGGCTCACTATCGCTAAAGCTAATTGTAAAAGGATAAAAATACGCATTTACTTTATTACGTTTTGTATTTACATGGCCCTTAAACAGTTTTAGCAAACTGGTAGTACGGATTGTGCAAAGAGTTAACATTACTAAAATTCCTAAATCGTATAAGTTTAGGTTTGTGTTTGAAACAGCAATTTGACATACGGTAGTACTGAGAAGACATTTAAAATATGTTAATTTTTATACCTAAGCAAAGTTTATTATACCCCTGATATAACAAAGTTGAGGTTGTAAAGGAACCAATTTTTCCTCTTTTCTACTATCATTTGTCTGTTTGCTTGTGCACCCGTTCCTTTATTAGTTTCTTTTAAAATTTGCATATAGGTATGTAGTTCACTTTTTTAATCTTAAAAGTTCCATCTTAGACTGAACTTTAACATTTGGCGTCCGCATCATACATTTCTATAAATTTGATTAACTTTGACCAAATTCATACAAATAAGATGAGGCGACGTGTTGCTTGTACCTGCTCCACGTGAAGAGCTTAAGGTCATGCTACAAAGCCAAACTTTCGAGTTGACGTAAATTTTACATCCATGGATTGATTGTAATCAAATAGGAAATAAAATCAAGGTGGGTAGGTCAAAAGTCACTCTGATCAATGATTAGAGACATTGTACGCCAAACCAACTACATCACCATGACTAGTGAAACCGATGAAATAAAAAACATTAGGGCCCATTTAGAAGCGTTTTTGTTGAAAACTTTTTTTCGGTTTATTTTAGACTGAAATTATAATAGTTATATACTAGATGAATATCTATCATAAAACCAAATAATATGTTCGGTTAACATCATAATCTTTAAATCTGTCTTATTTAATACCTTTGCACTTATGCATTCCAAACCACTCTAACTAGTATGATTTAAATAGACATTTTATTCAATTTTGTACACATTTATTTTTATTGTTTTGAAAACAGATCGTACAAAAGAGGAAATAAATAATCAGAAGATGCTATGGGTCGACAGAGCTGGTTTTAGTGAGTTGATTCGTTGTTTACGTACTTCAAAAATGGCGGTTTTGACAGGTATTTGCGGTGAAGGAAAAACAAGAATAGCAATGCGTTTGATGCAACTAATAATAAAGGATCGTCTGCCAGGATTCACAGACAAAATACCAATAAAAATCAACGATCCAAGTGAATGGATACATGCTGTACGTTCTGGCAAAAATGTCCTTCTTTTTATTGACGACATTTTTGGTTCCACAAATTTAAATGAAACCCTTTTACGTCAGTGGGAGCAAAAACTAAATGAAATTGGGCCTGATGTTGAAAGGGGACAAATAATGCTAATTGTTTCGTCAAGAAAACATATTTTTAACGAAGCCCTTACACTTCTTAAGTATTCTGCCTATAGTTCTATAACTACAAGTCTTTTCTCGGAGCAGAGACATATAGATTTATCTGGAACATACCAGCTTTCATTAAAAGAGAAGCATTACTTTGTGGAAGAAACCATCAAACAGCAAACAACTTATGATTTAAAAATATGCGGTCACCAGAAGGAGGAAAATATATTGCAGTGCCATAGCCTAGAAAACGAAACAGTCTATATTGCGGAAGAGACGATTGGTAAAATATTACAAACAAAGACCTCTTTAGGTTTTCCATATCTTTGTACTTTATTTTTTTCTACAAAAGAACTCATTTCGAAAGGCGTTTCTTTTTTCACGAAAACAAATGACTATTTAGAAAAAGAGATCAATACCATGTTCTGTTGGGACAAGGTTAAATATTTCACCCTTGTGTATACCTTATTGAATAATAACACCAACGCTCTCTATATGGAATCGAAGAAATTAAATTCTTTTGAAAGATCTGAAAGTGACGAAAAAACTCAACGAAAAATTTCACAAGCATGTGGCCTGGCGGATTGCAGCGTTCAATCTATTAAAGACGCAGCTGAATGTCTCAACGGGGTGTTTTTTAAATATAATAGGTCTACACATTCTTACACGTTTTCTCACCAATCGATTCTAGAAACGGTCAGTTTACATTTTGGTATGAAATATCCCTGATGTGCTTCTTAAGCATTGCTCGTTTCATTTTCTAGAACAATTTGTTTCAATAGAAAACCCAGATGTGGCTAGAGATAAACCAGAAATATTGGTATCAAAAGCATATTTTGGAACACTCTCAGATGTAATGTATGGTTATCTTTTGAAGTCAGTAGATCCTGAATCTCAAATAAATAATCGTATAATGAAAAATGAAACGTTCGTTTATTACTTTTTTGATTACTTGGATAAAAACAAATTAACAAAACATGTTCTAGAAAAACAGTATCCATGTTATAGCAGATGTCCGTGCACAAATTTAAAACATATTTTTAAGCACACAATTGCCGTATATGCCACTGGGAACGAAACATTCCTTGGGAAACTAATTGAAAAAGGTATATTAGACACTCCACAATTGCAATTAAACGATTATTGTTTTCTGGAATGTTCAGAAAAAGCTGTAAAGTACTGTGACTGTTACATGTTAAACGCTTTTAAACATGGAAACATAGTTTGTATTGAACTTCTGTTGAAGTCCGGAATCTGTCTTCCAGAACAAAGTTTGTGTCTTGCAGCATCTGGTAATGGCGAACTGCTCAAATTTATTTTCCAACAGAAAAATTGGTCACGAAAAGAGATCAAATTTGCATTAGATAGGTCATGCGCAATGGGAACGATTCAAAATATAAAATTTCTAGCAGAACAAGCAGTAAACCTTGATATTGATAGCTTTTATTTGGCTGTGGATAGCGGTAACGTAGAAACCGTTGAATTTGTTCTTCATCAAGCTCAACCAATGGATGTGGATAAATCCATTGCACTTTATAAAGCATGCATAGATAGAAATTTTCAAGTTTTAAAATTTCTTGCTGAAAAAAATGTTTATTTTGGATCACATTTACTTGAGGTTGCTGCAAAATACTCGAAAGGAAAAACTGACATTTTGCATTATGTTTACATCTCGAAGAAATGGACATCAGAACAAAAAACAAAAGCGCTCAACCAGTCTTGTAAATTCGGTTCAACTAGTGCCTTGTTATATCTTTTGAAAAAGGGTTCGGCTTGTGATGATTTTACACTTCATATTGCAACAAGGTCTGGATACATTTCTATTGTTAAAACAGTTTTTCATAAGTACAAATGGTCGATTGAGTCGATGAACAATTCAATGAATGCAGCATGCAAGCGGGGATATTTAGATATAATAGAGTATTTTATAAACAACAATCTTTTGTTTAATGAAAACAGTTTGAATTTTGTTATCCAGTCCGGAAATATAGAGTTACTGCAATATGTGTTATATAACCAAAACAAAAAATGGACTCGGAATCAAATTAATGACGCGATGAAGGAGGCTTGCAAGAAGTGTAGCTTTCCACTTGTAAAATGTTTAAATGATTTTGGAGCAAAATATACAGAAGAAATATTTCCATTTATTTCTACAAATGCAAATCTTTTTAAATTTATTCTTGGTGACAGTAATTGGACAAAAGCTCAGCTAGAAAAAGCATTAAAGGAAGCATGTCGAAATAGTGATATAGAAATTGTAAAATATTTGAAAATCGAGAAGTGTCTTTCCTACAGTGAAGACTGTTTAGATCTCGCCACTGAATCTGGGAATCTACGAAAATTAAAATATGTTTTTGCGTCCGGAAAATGGTCAGATTTCTGTCTTACAAAATCATTTACCACCGCATGCAAGAAAGGCCTTCTTGACATAATCAAATTCTTTCATCAAAAAGGGTGTACTTGCAGTTTGGAATGTATACAATTGGCTGTTATTTCATTGGATTTAGTTGTGATTCAGTTCTTACTTACGAACTTTAAGTGGACAAACGATCAGAAGACAAAGGTAATGGAAACAGCATGTGGAACAGGTGAACTTGAAATTGTAAGATATTTGCATTTGGAGCATATAAATTATGGACAAAATGGGCTCACATATGCTGCTGCGGCTCGTGAAGAATTTGTTGATTATATATATTCAACCGGTACATGGACAGTTATGCAAATAAACAAGGCAATAGAAGAGGCGGAGAAAAGAGGAAATCATACTTCAGTTGATTATTTAAAGAGAAAATTATTTTCCCGTATTTAAATCCGATTATATACGTATTTTAAACATTATTTACCGTGTCTGAAATAGCTAGGCATTGTGTTAAAATTTTAGTGAACGTTCGAATAATTTTTGTAAAACTGATCAAAAGTTCTTTGATAATAATGACATATTTTAACTATTACATGTGCTCGATGTTTATATATCTTGAAAATATCAAAGGTTTTATCGAAATGTTATATATAGTCTTAAATAAATTCTTAAAAATAACGTTAAGGAAACATTATTATGAATAATTTACAAAAATGTAATTCAAATAACTTTGGAATGTTTTATTATCTGGCATTCGTAACAAGATTTATGATTATTGTTTTTAATTTATTAAGCCAACATGTTTTTTTTTAATTTTAAGACTCAATACATAGGTATATCGGATATAAAAGCTAATCATTGAACAACCCATTTTATAACTACAAGTTCAGTTATTTTTTTAGCTGTAGTGGACGTGTGTAATTCCTTTTGCTTGAATTTTGAGTATCTTTACCATGATCTAAAGCTGTTCAGAAGGAAAGTATAACATTAATATTTTAATACTGGATAATTTTAATGCTTTGTCAGGGAGTGACATGGTTGTTTTCTAAGTAAATATTTTTACTTTTGTTTTGAAGGTGAAAGTTTTTTGGGAAAACAAAAAAATTAACTTCCAATAATAGCCCAAACATCCACTGTTTTCCTGAAAAGATAACCAAAGAGAAAAATCGACACAAACCGGTCTTTTAAATTAAATACAATTTTTAAACCTTGATAGTTGAAAAGATAAAAAATAAATATATCAAGTTTTGACATTTTCAATTTGCAGCCATTTGTAAAATGTTTGTCGTTACTAGATTATTGATTTTTTGTTTTCGTGAATTGCAAATTCGTTTTTTTTTTTATTTGTCTAAAAATGTTCTTAGAAAACTTCGTGAAAAAAGTGTTTTGCGAAAAAAAAACCAATTCAGGGCTTGGTAATTAAAAAAGAATTTTTTGACAATACATTCAGTGGTATTTCCTAAATAAAAAACCCCGGAATTTTAACCCATCGCAACATTTGTGATATTACAGGTTAACGACAATTATAAGTATATCGTTTTGAATATCGTAGGTAATGGGAATCAAATACAAGGTAGAAAGTTATCATTCGAAGCATCTGCGATGGCCCAGAATGTACATGTTCTATATGTTTTAGAAAATAGTTTTCTATGTTTATTATTTTTAAAAAATTCTTCTCAAATACCGTAATTTTATTTTATTGAGTATTCTTTCATTTGTATTTAATGTTTCAATTCTATAGTGTTTTTTTTTTTTTGCTTAGGTTGGATGATAAATGTATAGCGATTTTAATTGCTCAGCTTGTGATTCTTTTAAGCGGTATGTTAAGTGTTTCTTTTTTTTAAAATTGTTTCGATGTTTAGTGCTATTATTTATTTGTGTTACAGTGTAAATATTTTTGTTTGTATTGAACAAAAATTGTAAGTTTTTCATCGCGTTTAATTGTGCCATATTTAATGTTTTGCTATAAGTTTTTGTAACAATGTTAAGGTAAAATACATATTTTAGATGTCGCCTAATTAAATAAAAAAAAAAATGAGTGGTCACTACATGTGCTGATATTTTGTCAATAAACTGTGGTAACGTTGTGAATAATCACGGGATGTTTGACTGTGTATGGAGTTTGTGGAGCATGTGATTTGCATGATGTTATATTTTGTTGTGTATATATAAAGGGTGGATTTTCAAAAAAAATTTTGTGGAGACTGGGCGATGAACGAATGATGTTCGATATGAGAGAAATATGAATACATGTATATACAATTGTAAGTAGAAATTTTATAATTTTTATTTTATTTTCATACAGGGATATGATTTTTTGATAACCACTGTTACATTGTAAACTCTGGAAATGTTTTAATCTTGAAAACTAAATATCTAAATCTAGGGACATTCAAGCTATTTTTTGTTTTTAAGAAAAAAGAGAATTAAATTTAATTAGAAATTATGTTGATAGATTGTTTCGTTAATTACTAATTTCAAGTATTTGATTCTATACTTCAATTTAATTAATTATTTTTTTATCTAGTGATTGAATCTACTGATCTCTGTACTAGGGCAAAATGGTGTTATGCGATTTTTGTTGTTTTAATCATATGATGCTTTATGTAGCTTTAATAATTAAATGAGTTTAATATGGTCATTTAATTGGACTAATATAGGGATGCCCACACCTATAGAATTAGGTAAATATATCATTACTTATCTAGTAAATAAAATTCAAATGTGAGGTTTCTTTCATTTTGTATTTTGTAGTTGGGTCAAAATACTTGGGTCGGAAAAATAATAATTATAAATTTAATATGGATCAGAATATACAGAGAATTAAAAAATATATAAATATCAATAAAGTGGTGGAAAGGAAATACATCTTTGTTAAAAATTTAAATTCCTGGGTCCAAAGCCAACGACAAAACTAAGAATTTGCATGCCAGTTTTTTTTATTTCTATTTTAGGTACTTTAGTTTCATTATTTACAACTGTTTGGCTTATGTTTTTCATCTATCAAACTTTTCGGCCCCTAGTGTTACTGCTGAGGAATGATTTTCCGAAATGTGCAAATATGGCACATTGAAATTTAACAGGAACTAGAATTATTATTTACTACCCCTGAGCGGTTACCGCTGCTGGTGGAGAAACCTCCCCGTGGATATCCATAACTCAGTAGGCAGTACTTTGTGCTGTCAGAAAATGTACCATTTAGCAAAATTTTCAGTCGTCTTAATTTTTAAAATGTATTTAAAACTAAGGTTTGTTCCCTCATGCAAAGCTTTCCTTAGCTGGATTCGGATTAATACAATTTTGGAACATTTTCATTTAATTTTAACAGTTTGGGTTATGTTTTTCATCTAACAAACTTTTCGGCCCCTAGTGTCACTGATGAGGAATGATTTTCCGAAATGTGCGTATACGGCACATCAAAATTTAACAGTGTTATATATTTGCTTCTTTTAAGTTTATTTAATCCGCCCGCCATTAGGTTAGTTTTAGTTAATTTAGTTAAATGAATATGTGATTGTGTTTTTATGTAAGGTACTGCGATTATATACCGTTTGCTTTACTCAGTTTATATATATATATATATATATATATATATATATATATATATTCGAATAACGAGCTCTACAAAACAGAGCTTATGTTATTTGTAAATGTATTTGACGAAAAAGAAGCTTCCTAAATCTTGTATAAGGAGATTCAGAGTAGTCCAAGAAAGCTGATTGTAGTGACAAAAGTGACCACTTAAAGTAAAATTAGCATAAAAAAAAAACCAAAAGAAAAACTTGATCAAAAAGTGTCTTTACATATATGATTAGATATTGTTTTAAACGTATTTTGTGTATATTATCAAACTTATTTTTTGTATAAATGATATTAAAAATGCAAAACTTTGTATATTAATATATAATTGATTTTAAATTTTTATTGCTTTGGATATATTCTATTAAAGGATAATGTAAGTTAAATGTTAGTACCATAATGTTTTTTTCTTTTCCAAAGTATATGCATTATGTATGGGGACCACTACCTTTGAAAAACGTGGGAAGGCTTCGGTGTCATCCTATACTATAACGACCATACCACTCAGAAAGAAACATGGATAGATAGATAGATAGATAGATAGATAGATAGATAGATAAAAGAATTTTGTCTCAGACTTGTTCAGCGAAATATGCAAATACAGTGCTAGATTTAGGTGTTTCGTTGAAAACATAAAACAAGGCATTTGGCATGGGATAAATAGTGACAACACCAGTGTTAATTCTTTGAAGCTTTGACATCATACATAGGGCACAATAAAAAAAGACTTTCCAAGTGTTCTTCAATTAATTGTTAGCCGGTGTGATTATATATCATTGCAACCTATACAAATAATTAAGCATAATGACAACATATACTGAAACTACTGAATTTAAATTTAGGTTCCCTGACTGAAACCTGACATAAAACAAACAGTACCTATTACTTATTTATTATATTGTTTTTTTTTTATATTTTGCAATTATATTAAGCCCCTTGTCAGACAAGTTTGCCATACTCTTCTCAAACAAAAAATACAAACAAACAGCTACAATAAAAGCAAACTCAATTTTAGCTTATAGTATCTGAAATTAAAGTCATTGATAAAAAACATGAATTTTGGGCAGTTCAAGCATTCATTTGATAATATCAGTATGTCACTGCAAGTAATGATTTTCAGTAGAATAATGTTTAACTACGGGACTTAATAAATCAAATAAAATGCTTATCAATAAACTGTTGATTTTTTTATGACTGTTATAATAATATTAAGTATGATGTCACTGTATCTAAAATTATTCAGAGATTATTTGCTGTTACAACAATCCATTTTCATTTATTTTTATTTTTAAATTACATTTGGTGGATGTACAGAGCTAGATAGTAGGTGTTTACACATCCGCAGCAACTATCGTTCCTTCATTTGTGGGTTCTCGCGTGTTTAACTGAATTTCCCAGTTTTCCTATGAAATTAGGATTGTGATTTGATTTTGCACAGGTATGTTTTTGTTTGATTTTTACGTTTTTCATGACATTATTTATCGTGACAGAAATGTAAGTTCAATCCTTTTAATTTGTAAACAATCTGCCAAAGTTGATCATATAAAATGTTTTATAATTTACAAGGTAAGCCATGGTATTCTTTTAAAAAAAAGAGATAAATAATGATTTATTTTTACAATACGAAGCCAATTTGAATGTTGAAGTGCGAGTATCAAACCTAGAAAATGACAGATCTGTACTGCTATTCTTATTCTATCTGTTGCATAAGTTGTTTTTATCTTATTACTACCTTTTTTTTTTTTACAATAGTTTACTTTTTAAAACAATTGTTTTAGTCTTTCATTCATATCGAAATCAAAATAAAGTAAATAATTAAATGAAATTGATTAAAAAACACCAGTCTATGTAAAAAAGCTTAAATTAACTTTGTCTACTTCTTAATAAAACTGATGAAGCCAAAAGAAATTTTCAGCCAGGTATGATTAAAATACGCAATTGGCTAATTGAAAGAATGGTAGTCTGGTTCTTGAATCTGTTTACATCTATTACATCTTTTCACCGTTTTTTTTTTCGAAATTTGACAAAATACGATTAGGTGTTTTACTTTTTTTTGCCAAATAACATATTTAATTTATAAATTTGTTTCATCTGAAATGAAAAGTTTACGATCTTAACATCTGTTTTGTTTCTAAATCATTTAAATCTTTTATTTTTCTTTTAGATGTTCTTGCTCAACCCTGTTAATATTTAACAAATCGTGAAGGCCACTTTATTGCATTATACAATTTAAGTTTAAAAAACAAAAGTTAAAGATATAAAATTCAAATTTTCTTCATAGTTTCTCAAATGCATTGCATCAAACAGAACTAACAAAAATGTACATAGGAGCATATTTAGTTTTACTTGTTTGTGCTGTTTACGTCGTTAAGTGCTGCAATGTCCGAATTGAAGTCAATGGAGGTGATACTGAAGGTAAAATTATATTAAATGTAAGGTAGATTTGTCCACAAATATTGCTTAAATATATCAAAAAGTGGGAAAAAATTAATAGCAAATGAAAATACCGAAAGTAATATGAATCACTTTTTGCAAAAATGGAAAACCATAAGGCGGTGAAGATAAATATTTTTTTACAGGTGTAAAGAAAAATATTTACAGGTAGTAGTAATTTTAAAACTATATTAATAAAAATGTATTCTTTTCACACTCAGTGTATATGTTACATATTTTTATATGAAAAAAAAAAATCGGTTTATATAAAATTGAAATTTTAATAGAAAAAAGAAACAGTTTACACCATGTCTATTTTTTTCTTATTTTTGTTTGTTTTCCTAGAACTATTTAAAACAAAGAGGGTAATCCAATGATTGTATTAGATCTTAATGTTCATTTAGTCTTTTATGAGATATTATGCATACCTGACATGAAATTACTGGCCTTTTATCTAAATTGATGATAACACTGTCCTATTAAACGATTTCAAAAAGCGTATGTTTCCATAGTTTCCTTTTTTTTTTTTTTTTTTTTTTTTTTTTTTTTTACAATAGTTTACTTTTTAAAACAATTGTTTTAGTCTTTCATTCATATCGAAATCAAAATAAAGTAAATAATTAAATGAAATTGATTAAAAAACACCAGTCTATGTAAAAAAGCTTAAATTAACTTTGTCTACTTCTTAATAAAACTGATGAAGCCAAAAAAATTTTTAGCCAGGTACGATTAAAATACGCAATTGGCTAATTGAAAGAATGGTAGTCTGGTTCTTGAATCTGTTTACATCTATTACATCTTTTCACCGTTTTTTTTTTCGAAATTTGACAAAATACGATTAGGTGTTTTACTTTTTTTTGCCAAATAACATATTTAATTTATAAATTTGTTTCATCTGAAATGAAAAGTTTACGATCTTAACATCTGTTTTGTTTCTAAATCATTTAAATCTTTTATTTTTCTTTTAGATGTTCTTGCTCAACCCTGTTAATATTTAACAAATCGTGAAGGCCACTTTATTGCATTATACAATTTAAGTTTAAAAAACAAAAGTTAAAGATATAAAATTCAAATTTTCTTCATAGTTTCTCAAATGCATTGCATCAAACAGAACTAACAAAAATGTACATAGGAGCATATTTAGTTTTACTTGTTTGTGCTGTTTACGTCGTTAAGTGCTGCAATGTCCGAATTGAAGTCAATGGAGGTGATACTGAAGGTAAAATTATATTAAATGTAAGGTAGATTTGTCCACAAATATTGCTTAAATATATCAAAAAGTGGGAAAAAATTAATAGCAAATGAAAATACCGAAAGTAATATGAATCACTTTTTGCAAAAATGGAAAACCATAAGGCGGTGAAGATAAATATTTTTTTTCAGGTGTAAAGAAAAATATTTACAGGTAGTAGTAATTTTAAAACTATATTAATAAAAATGTATTCTTTTCACACTCAGTGTATATGTTACATATTTTTATATGAAAAAAAAAATCGGTTTATATAAAATTGAAATTTTAATAGAAAAAAGAAACAGTTTACACCATGTCTATTTTTTTCTTATTTTTGTTTGTTTTCCTAGGACTATTTAAAACAAAGAGGGTAATCCAATGATTGTATTAGATCTTAATGTTCATTTAGTCTTTTATGAGATATTATGCATACCTTACATGAAATTACTGGCCTTTTATCTAAATTGATGATAACACTGTCCTATTAAACGATTTCAAAAAGCGTATGTTTCCATAGTTTCCTTTTTTTTTTTTTTTTTTTTTTTTTTTTTTTTACAATAGTTTACTTTTTAAAACAATTGTTTTAGTCTTTCATTCATATCGAAATCAAAATAAAGTAAATAATTAAATGAAATTGATTAAAAAACACCAGTCTATGTAAAAAAGCTTAAATTAACTTTGTCTACTTCTTAATAAAACTGATGAAGCCAAAAAAAATTTTTAGCCAGGTACGATTAAAATACGCAATTGGCTAATTGAAAGAATGGTAGTCTGGTTCTTGAATCTGTTTACATCTATTACATCTTTTCACCGTTTTTTTTTTCGAAATTTGACAAAATACGATTAGGTGTTTTACTTTTTTTTGCCAAATAACATATTTAATTTATAAATTTGTTTCATCTGAAATGAAAAGTTTACGATCTTAACAT
This sequence comes from Tegillarca granosa, assembly GCA_029721355.1. Taxonomy (NCBI): domain Eukaryota; kingdom Metazoa; phylum Mollusca; class Bivalvia; order Arcoida; family Arcidae; genus Tegillarca; species Tegillarca granosa. The sequence goes on along the minus strand of CM056607.1, from coordinate 5,169,995 downwards.
CTGTTTTGTTTCTAAATCATTTAAATCTTTTATTTTTCTTTTAGATGTTCTTGCTCAACCCTGTTAATATTTAACAAATCGTGAAGGCCACTTTATTGCATTATACAATTTAAGTTTAAAAAACAAAAGTTAAAGATATAAAATTCAAATTTTCTTCATAGTTTCTCAAATGCATTGCATCAAACAGAACTAACAAAAATGTACATAGGAGCATATTTAGTTTTACTTGTTTGTGCTGTTTACGTCGTTAAGTGCTGCAATGTCCGAATTGAAGTCAATGGAGGTGATACTGAAGGTAAAATTATATTAAATGTAAGGTAGATTTGTCCACAAATATTGCTTAAATATATCAAAAAGTGGGAAAAAATTAATAGCAAATGAAAATACCGAAAGTAATATGAATCACTTTTTGCAAAAATGGAAAACCATAAGGCGGTGAAGATAAATATTTTTTTTCAGGTGTAAAGAAAAATATTTACAGGTAGTAGTAATTTTAAAACTATATTAATAAAAATGTATTCTTTTCACACTCAGTGTATATGTTACATATTTTTATATGAAAAAAAAAATCGGTTTATATAAAATTGAAATTTTAATAGAAAAAAGAAACAGTTTACACCATGTCTATTTTTTTCTTATTTTTGTTTGTTTTCCTAGGACTATTTAAAACAAAGAGGGTAATCCAATGATTGTATTAGATCTTAATGTTCATTTAGTCTTTTATGAGATATTATGCATACCTTACATGAAATTACTGGCCTTTTATCTAAATTGATGATAACACTGTCCTATTAAACGATTTCAAAAAGCGTATGTTTCCATAGTTTCCTTTTTTTTTTTTTTTTTTTTTTTTTTTTTACAATAGTTTACTTTTTAAAACAATTGTTTTAGTCTTTCATTCATATCGAAATCAAAATAAAGTAAATAAAAAAAAATAATTAAATGAAATTGATTAAAAAACACCAGTCTATGTAAAAAAGCCTAAATTAACTTTGTCTACTTCTTAATAAAACTGATGAAGCCAAAAAAAATTTTTAGCCAGGTACGATTAAAATACGCAATTGGCTAATTGAAAGAATGGTAGTCTGGTTCTTGAATCTGTTTACATCTATTACATCTTTTCACCGTTTTTTTTTTCGAAATTTGACAAAATACGATTAGGTGTTTTACTTTTTTTTTGCCAAATAACATATTTAATTTATAAATTTGTTTCATCTGAAATGAAAAGTTTACGATCTTAACATCTGTTTTGTTTCTAAATCATTTAAATCTTTTATTTTTCTTTTAGATGTTCTTGCTCAACCCTGTTAATATTTAACAAATCGTGAAGGCCACTTTATTGCATTATACAATTTAAGTTTAAAAAACAAAAGTTGAAAGATATAAAATTCAAATTTTCTTCATAGTTTCTCAAATGCATTGCATCAAACAGAACTAACAAAAATGTACATAGGAGCATATTTAGTTTTACTTGTTTGTGCTGTTTACGTCGTTAAGTGCTGCAATGTCCGAATTGAAGTCAATGGAGGTGATACTGAAGGTAAAATTATATTAAATGTAAGGTAGATTTGTCCACAAATATTGCTTAAATATATCAAAAAGTGGGAAAAAATTAATAGCAAATGAAAATACCGAAAGTAATATGAATCACTTTTTGCAAAAATGGAAAACCATAAGGCGGTGAAGATAAATATTTTTTTTCAGGTGTAAAGAAAAATATTTACAGGTAGTAGTAATTTTAAAACTATATTAATAAAAATGTATTCTTTTCACACTCAGTGTATATGTTACATATTTTTATATGAAAAAAAAAATCGGTTTATATAAAATTGAAATTTTAATAGAAAAAAGAAACAGTTTACACCATGTCTATTTTTTTCTTATTTTTGTTTGTTTTCCTAGGACTATTTAAAACAAAGAGGGTAATCCAATGATTGTATTAGATCTTAATGTTCATTTAGTCTTTTATGAGATATTATGCATACCTTACATGAAATTACTGGCCTTTTATCTAAATTGATGATAACACTGTCCTATTAAACGATTTCAAAAAGCGTATGTTTCCATAGTTTCCTTTTTTTTTTTTTTTTTTTTTTTTTTTTTTTACAATAGTTTACTTTTTAAAACAATTGTTTTAGTCTTTCATTCATATCGAAATCAAAATAAAGTAAATAATTAAATGAAATTGATTAAAAAACACCAGTCTATGTAAAAAAGCTTAAATTAACTTTGTCTACTTCTTAATAAAACTGATGAAGCCAAAAAAAATTTTTAGCCAGGTACGATTAAAATACGCAATTGGCTAATTGAAAGAATGGTAGTCTGGTTCTTGAATCTGTTTACATCTATTACATCTTTTCACCGTTTTTTTTTTCGAAATTTGACAAAATACGATTAGGTGTTTTACTTTTTTTTGCCAAATAACATATTTAATTTATAAATTTGTTTCATCTGAAATGAAAAGTTTACGATCTTAACATCTGTTTTGTTTCTAAATCATTTAAATCTTTTATTTTTCTTTTAGATGTTCTTGCTCAACCCTGTTAATATTTAACAAATCGTGAAGGCCACTTTATTGCATTATACAATTTAAGTTTAAAAAACAAAAGTTAAAGATATAAAATTCAAATTTTCTTCATAGTTTCTCAAATGCATTGCATCAAACAGAACTAACAAAAATGTACATAGGAGCATATTTAGTTTTACTTGTTTGTGCTGTTTACGTCGTTAAGTGCTGCAATGTCCGAATTGAAGTCAATGGAGGTGATACTGAAGGTAAAATTATATTAAATGTAAGGTAGATTTGTCCACAAATATTGCTTAAATATATCAAAAAGTGGGAAAAAATTAATAGCAAATGAAAATACCGAAAGTAATATGAATCACTTTTTGCAAAAATGGAAAACCATAAGGCGGTGAAGATAAATATTTTTTTTCAGGTGTAAAGAAAAATATTTACAGGTAGTAGTAATTTTAAAACTATATTAATAAAAATGTATTCTTTTCACACTCAGTGTATATGTTACATATTTTTATATGAAAAAAAAAATCGGTTTATATAAAATTGAAATTTTAATAGAAAAAAGAAACAGTTTACACCATGTCTATTTTTTTCTTATTTTTGTTTGTTTTCCTAGGACTATTTAAAACAAAGAGGGTAATCCAATGATTGTATTAGATCTTAATGTTCATTTAGTCTTTTATGAGATATTATGCATACCTTACATGAAATTACTGGCCTTTTATCTAAATTGATGATAACACTGTCCTATTAAACGATTTCAAAAAGCGTATGTTTCCATAGTTTCCTTTTTTTTTTTTTTTTTTTTTTTTTTTTTACAATAGTTTACTTTTTAAAACAATTGTTTTAGTCTTTCATTCATATCGAAATCAAAATAAAGTAAATAATTAAATGAAATTGATTAAAAAACACCAGTCTATGTAAAAAAGCTTAAATTAACTTTGTCTACTTCTTAATAAAACTGATGAAGCCAAAAAAAATTTTTAGCCAGGTACGATTAAAATACGCAATTGGCTAATTGAAAGAATGGTAGTCTGGTTCTTGAATCTGTTTACATCTATTACATCTTTTCACCGTTTTTTTTTTCGAAATTTGACAAAATACGATTAGGTGTTTTACTTTTTTTTGCCAAATAACATATTTAATTTATAAATTTGTTTCATCTGAAATGAAAAGTTTACGATCTTAACATCTGTTTTGTTTCTAAATCATTTAAATCTTTTATTTTTCTTTTAGATGTTCTTGCTCAACCCTGTTAATATTTAACAAATCGTGAAGGCCACTTTATTGCATTATACAATTTAAGTTTAAAAAACAAAAGTTGAAAGATATAAAATTCAAATTTTCTTCATAGTTTCTCAAATGCATTGCATCAAACAGAACTAACAAAAATGTACATAGGAGCATATTTAGTTTTACTTGTTTGTGCTGTTTACGTCGTTAAGTGCTGCAATGTCCGAATTGAAGTCAATGGAGGTGATACTGAAGGTAAAATTATATTAAATGTAAGGTAGATTTGTCCACAAATATTGCTTAAATATATCAAAAAGTGGGAAAAAATTAATAGCAAATGAAAATACCGAAAGTAATATGAATCACTTTTTGCAAAAATGGAAAACCATAAGGCGGTGAAGATAAATATTTTTTTTCAGGTGTAAAGAAAAATATTTACAGGTAGTAGTAATTTTAAAACTATATTAATAAAAATGTATTCTTTTCACACTCAGTGTATATGTTACATATTTTTATATGAAAAAAAAAATCGGTTTATATAAAATTGAAATTTTAATAGAAAAAAGAAACAGTTTACACCATGTCTATTTTTTTCTTATTTTTGTTTGTTTTCCTAGGACTATTTAAAACAAAGAGGGTAATCCAATGATTGTATTAGATCTTAATGTTCATTTAGTCTTTTATGAGATATTATGCATACCTTACATGAAATTACTGGCCTTTTATCTAAATTGATGATAACACTGTCCTATTAAACGATTTCAAAAAGCGTATGTTTCCATAGTTTCCTTTTTTTTTTTTTTTTTTTTTTTTTTTACAATAGTTTACTTTTTAAAACAATTGTTTTAGTCTTTCATTCATATCGAAATCAAAATAAAGTAAATAATTAAATGAAATTGATTAAAAAACACCAGTCTATGTAAAAAAGCTTAAATTAACTTTGTCTACTTCTTAATAAAACTGATGAAGCCAAAAAAAATTTTTAGCCAGGTACGATTAAAATACGCAATTGGCTAATTGAAAGAATGGTAGTCTGGTTCTTGAATCTGTTTACATCTATTACATCTTTTCACCGTTTTTTTTTCGAAATTTGACAAAATACGATTAGGTGTTTTACTTTTTTTTGCCAAATAACATATTTAATTTATAAATTTGTTTCATCTGAAATGAAAAGTTTACGATCTTAACATCTGTTTTGTTTCTAAATCATTTAAATCTTTTATTTTTCTTTTAGATGTTCTTGCTCAACCCTGTTAATATTTAACAAATCGTGAAGGCCACTTTATTGCATTATACAATTTAAGTTTAAAAAACAAAAGTTGAAGATATAAAATTCAAATTTTCTTCATAGTTTCTCAAATGCATTGCATCAAACAGAACTAACAAAATGTACATAGGAGCATATTTAGTTTTACTTGTTTGTGCTGTTTACGTCGTTAAGTGCTGCAATGTCCGAATTGAAGTCAATGGAGGTGATACTGAAGGTAAAATTATATTAAATGTAAGGTAGATTTGTCCACAAATATTGCTTAAATATATCAAAAAGTGGGAAAAAATTAATAGCAAATGAAAATACCGAAAGTAATATGAATCACTTTTTGCAAAAATGGAAAACCATAAGGCGGTGAAGATAAATATTTTTTTTCAGGTGTAAAGAAAAATATTTACAGGTAGTAGTAATTTTAAAACTATATTAATAAAAATGTATTCTTTTCACACTCAGTGTATATGTTACATATTTTTATATGAAAAAAAAATCGGTTTATATAAAATTGAAATTTTAATAGAAAAAAGAAACAGTTTACACCATGTCTATTTTTTTCTTATTTTTGTTTGTTTTCCTAGGACTATTTAAAACAAAGAGGGTAATCCAATGATTGTATTAGATCTTAATGTTCATTTAGTCTTTTATGAGATATTATGCATACCTTACATGAAATTACTGGCCTTTTATCTAAATTGATGATAACACTGTCCTATTAAACGATTTCAAAAAGCGTATGTTTCCATAGTTTCCTTTTTTTTTTTTTTTTTTTTTTTTTTTTTTACAATAGTTTACTTTTTAAAACAATTGTTTTAGTCTTTCATTCATATCGAAATCAAAATAAAGTAAATAATTAAATGAAATTGATTAAAAAACACCAGTCTATGTAAAAAAGCTTAAATTAACTTTGTCTACTTCTTAATAAAACTGATGAAGCCAAAAAAATTTTTAGCCAGGTACGATTAAAATACGCAATTGGCTAATTGAAAGAATGGTAGTCTGGTTCTTGAATCTGTTTACATCTATTACATCTTTTCACCGTTTTTTTTTTTCGAAATTTGACAAAATACGATTAGGTGTTTTACTTTTTTTTGCCAAATAACATATTTAATTTATAAATTTGTTTCATCTGAAATGAAAAGTTTACGATCTTAACATCTGTTTTGTTTCTAAATCATTTAAATCTTTTATTTTTCTTTTAGATGTTCTTGCTCAACCCTGTTAATATTTAACAAATCGTGAAGGCCACTTTATTGCATTATACAATTTAAGTTTAAAAAACAAAAGTTGAAGATATAAAATTCAAATTTTCTTCATAGTTTCTCAAATGCATTGCATCAAACAGAACTAACACAAATGTACATAGGAGCATATTTAGTTTTACTTGTTTGTGCTGTTTACGTCGTTAAGTGCTGCAATGTCCGAATTGAAGTCAATGGAGGTGATACTGAAGGTAAAATTATATTAAATGTAAGGTAGATTTGTCCACAAATATTGCTTAAATATATCAAAAAGTGGGAAAAAATTAATAGCAAATGAAAATACCGAAAGTAATATGAATCACTTTTTGCAAAAATGGAAAACCATAAGGCGGTGAAGATAAATATTTTTTTTCAGGTGTAAAGAAAAATATTTACAGGTAGTAGTAATTTTAAAACTATATTAATAAAAATGTATTCTTTTCACACTCAGTGTATATGTTACATATTTTTATATGAAAAAAAAAATCGGTTTATATAAAATTGAAATTTTAATAGAAAAAAGAAACAGTTTACACCATGTCTATTTTTTTCTTATTTTTGTTTGTTTTCCTAGGACTATTTAAAACAAAGAGGGTAATCCAATGATTGTATTAGATCTTAATGTTCATTTAGTCTTTTATGAGATATTATGCATACCTTACATGAAATAACTGGCCTTTTATCTAAATTGATGATAACACTGTCCTATTAAACGATTTCAAAAAGCGTATGTTTCCATAGTTTCCTTTTTTTTTTTTTTTTTTTTTTTTTTTTTTTTACAATAGTTTACTTTTTAAAACAATTGTTTTAGTCTTTCATTCATATCGAAATCAAAATAAAGTAAATAATTAAATGAAATTGATTAAAAAACACCAGTCTATGTAAAAAAGCTTAAATTAACTTTGTCTACTTCTTAATAAAACTGATGAAGCCAAAAAAAATTTTCAGCCAGGTATGATTAAAATACGCAATTGGCTAATTGAAAGAATGGTAGTCTGGTTCTTGAATCTGTTTACATCTATTACATCTTTTCACCGTTTTTTTTTTTCGAAATTTGACAAAATACGATTAGGTGTTTTACTTTTTTTTGCCAAATAACATATTTAATTTATAAATTTGTTTCATCTGAAATGAAAAATTTACGATCTTAACATCTGTTTTGTTTCTAAATCATTTAAATCTTTTATTTTTCTTTTAGATGTTCTTGCTCAACCCTGTTAATATTTAACAAATCGTGAAGGCCACTTTATTGCATTATACAATTTAAGTTTAAAAAACAAAAGTTGAAGATATAAAATTCAAATTTTCTTCATAGTTTCTCAAATGCATTGCATCAAACAGAACTAACAAAATGTACATAGGAGCATATTTAGTTTTACTTGTTTGTGCTGTTTACGTCGTTAAGTGCTGCAATGTCCGAATTGAAGTCAATGGAGGTGATACTGAAGGTAAAATTATATTAAATGTAAGGTAGATTTGTCCACAAATATTGCTTAAATATATCAAAAGTGGGAAAAAATTAATAGCAAATGAAAATACCGAAAGTAATATGAATCACTTTTTGCAAAAATGGAAAACCATAAGGCGGTGAAGATAAATATTTTTTTTCAGGTGTAAAGAAAAATATTTACAGGTAGTAGTAATTTTAAAACTATATTAATAAAAATGTATTCTTTTCACACTCAGTGTATATGTTACATATTTTTATATGAAAAAAAAAATCGGTTTATATAAAATTGAAATTTTAATAGAAAAAAGAAACAGTTTACACCATGTCTATTTTTTTCTTATTTTTGTTTGTTTTCCTAGGACTATTTAAAACAAAGAGGGTAATCCAATGATTGTATTAGATCTTAATGTTCATTTAGTCTTTATGAGATATTATGCATACCTTACATGAAATTACTGGCCTTTTATCTAAATTGATGATAACACTGTCCTATTAAACGATTTCAAAAAGCGTATGTTTCCATAGTTTCCTTTTTTTTTTTTTTTTTTTTTTTTTTTTTTTTTTTTTTTTTTTTTACAATAGTTTACTTTTTAAAACAATTGTTTTAGTCTTTCATTCATATCGAAATCAAAATAAAGTAAATAATTAAATGAAATTGATTAAAAAACACCAGTCTATGTAAAAAAGCTTAAATTAACTTTGTCTACTTCTTAATAAAACTGATGAAGCCAAAAAAAATTTTTAGCCAGGTACGATTAAAATACGCAATTGGCTAATTGAAAGAATGGTAGTCTGGTTCTTGAATCTGTTTACATCTATTACATCTTTTCACCGTTTTTTTTTTTCGAAATTTGACAAAATACGATTAGGTGTTTTACTTTTTTTTGCCAAATAACATATTTAATTTATAAATTTGTTTCATCTGAAATGAAAAGTTTACGATCTTAACATCTGTTTTGTTTCTAAATCATTTAAATCTTTTATTTTTCTTTTAGATGTTCTTGCTCAACCCTGTTAATATTTAACAAATCGTGAAGGCCACTTTATTGCATTATACAATTTAAGTTTAAAAAACAAAAGTTGAAGATATAAATTTCAAATTTTCTTCATAGTTTCTCAAATGCATTGCATCAAACAGAACTAACAAAAATGTACACAGGAGCATATTTAGTTTTACTGTTTGTGCTGTTTACGTCGTTAAGTGCTGCAATGTCCGAATTGAAGTCAATGGAGGTGATACTGAAGGTAAAATAATATTAAATGTAAGGTAGATTTGTCCACAAATATTGCTTAAATATATCAAAAAGTGGGAAAAAATTAATAGCAGATGAAAATACCGAAAGTAATATGAATCACTTTTTGCAAAAATTGAAAATTATTCTTTTCACACTCAGTGTATATGTTACATATTTTTATATGAAAAAAAAATCGGTTTATATAAAATTGAAATTTCGATAGAAAAAAGAAACAGTTTACACCATGTCTATTTTTTTCTTATTTTTGTTTGTTTTCCTAGGACTATTTAAAACAAAGAGGGTAATCCAATGATTGTATTAGATCTTAATGTTCATTTAGTCTTTTATGAGACATTATGCATACCTTACATGAAATTACTGGCCTTTTATCTAAATTGATGATAACACTGTCCTATTAAACGATTTCAAAAAGCGTATGTTTCCATAGTTTTGAGGCAGAAATTGCATTACACTTAGTTTTTAAACTTTAAAGTATACAATATTCTCTAAAATGATATATAAATTGTCGACATTAATCGTCGGATTGTATCGCAACGAGTTACGTAATTTCAGATAAAAAATTTCAAAGATAAATTTTCCCGAGTTTTAAAAACGTCTATTCAAACGGTTATTAAATCAAATGAACATTTTTATTCTATATTCCATTTTACATATTATAACTTCCTCTTGACCTAATTATCTGATAAAACATCTTTACAATCATCCATTTAAATGCAGGTCGATTACGGAAATTAAGTGTTCGATAAAATTGTTAAATATGTTGACAATGCTATATAGTTGTACATGATCGTGTTTTAACATTATATATTTTGAGATAAAATGAAATACTCTGAATTCTATGCGATTTTTTTCTTAATAATTTACAGTGACCATATAGCTTTGGCTTAAAATTTGTAATGTCTGAATTGTTCATTTTGTACAATGGGAATACTGATAGATTTCTACCTGTATGTTTACTTAAGACTTGGTTCCAGAATTTGCTGTCTGTAAACTCGAACGCCTTCAGACGATACATAACCAGTTTGGCCTAATATAGATTTCTTCACATGTAAAACATTAAATTCTAATTTCTTACTTTTACAAGTCATATTCGCATTGGTAAAAAATTTCAGTTCCGTTTTCATCGCGAGTTTTGTGTCTCAAACGTAAAAAGGTACATATACATACATACGTGTGTGTGTGTGTTTTTTTTTTACCTTTTAACTTTTCCGTCAGTGATATTTTTGGACTTATTTAATAGAATAAAAAAGTATTTTTGAAGGGTTGTATTCTTGTATTTTTGAAGTGTAATTTGGAGTAGTTTAAATTAACCAGTATGATTTTAAATCATTTTAGCTTAGTCCTTATTCAGACTTCTTTGTTTTATCCTGATGCCAGTCGCCATAATACTCAATCAGTCTATTTATCGGGTTGATTTCTTATCGTCAGCTTAAGTAACCATAAGATTGATATAGCGTGTTGACCGCTCAAATACATGTATTCCGAATTAAAAATTAAAAAAATTAGGTTTTACATTATAACCGTTCTCAAATATCCAACATATTTTTAAAAAAATGGTCTAAATAGATGCCATTAAACATGAATTTAGCACAACATGAAACTTTTTTTTTTTGAATTTTTAAAAAATTTTGTATCAATAAATCCAAAATCTAAAAGAGATAAAGAATTTAAAATTAACAAAAAAAAAAAATTTCCTGTTTGAAAAGTGAAAATAAATCATACACGTAAGTAAATACCTCCAGTGTTCTAGAAGTCAGGAACGGCAACTGTAATACTATCTCAAAATAAATACCATCATTTTTCTGGAATCAATTAATTCTTTTAAGACGATTGTTTACCTATTACACTGAAGGCTTGTGAAAAATGGCATTTTGATAAGCAAGAAATTGAAATTGTCAATAGGTTTAATTATTTAGGATTGCTTTTTTACTATAATGGCAACTTCAGTGTTACTATGAAACATTTGTACAATCAAGGTTATAAAACTATTTTTGGTCAAAGGTTTGTGTCTAAACGTAGAAACAGAGTTGTCTCTCTTTGACTGTTATGTATCACCAGTTGTTGTGTAAATCTATGGACTACTTGGTGTAAATAACAAAACAACCAATTTTATTGTGTATAATGAGCTGGGTCGTTTACCACTCTAAATAAAAACTAATGTTACAGTTGTTAAATATTGGACAAAACTTCTCACTACAGATAATTGTATACTGCAACAGATTTATAAAGACATTGTCCTAAATTGTAACAAATATGAAAACTAGGCAACAAAAGTTAAGGTATTTTTTGACAAAATTGGTATGTCTTATGTATGGGATAGACAATATGTTGCCGATCACAATGTTTTCTGTCAAAGGTTAAAAGTCGTCTTAAAGATTTATTTTTACAGGAAATGTTTTCTTTTTTTCTAAAATCATCTAAGTGTTATATATACAAATATCTGACAGACAATTTCTGCCTTCAATTTTATTTACAAAAATCACTTCCAAGAACAATTATAAATTTTATTGCGAGATACAGATGTTCTGCACATCGTCTCTGTATAGAAACAGGACGCTACTATAATGTCGCACAAGAGATCAGGCTGTGTTCTTAGTGCAACACTGGTGTAATTGAGGACGAGTTTTACTTTATTCTCGTTTGTACTCTTTATTCAGACTTGAGTCAAGCGTATATCAAACGCTATTATTGGACTAAATATTCAAACTTATCCAACTGATGGGTATACAGAATATTCGTCAGCTACGAAATTTTGGCATATTTTTTTTTTTAAAAAAGCTACACACGGAAGGGACAACTAGCTACTGTTCATGGTTCATCCACATACATATACAACTTTCTTATTTTTTCCGTTTATTAGCGTTTTGTTTAAAATTATTGTTATATTTTACTGTATTTTTCACTATATGTCATACACTGTTATTTATTATGATGTACCGCCATACATTTAATTCAAAATGTATTATGTTACCTATAAGTGTATGCTTACGGAATAAATGAATGAACAGTTGCCGTTCCTGACTGTAACTTTGAATTTGCGTCAGCTATGCTTCGGTTCATATCATATTTCCAGAGTGCGTGCCCGGTCCATAAAATGAGATATAGCCCGCAACCCCATTAAATATTTGTTAAATATAACACAAATACCTGTTACATTTTGATGTAACATATGTGCACGTTTCGGATAACCATTCCTCATCAGTGACGCTAAAGGCCAAAATGTTTGATAAATAAAATACATAAGCCAAACAGTTGAAAATTATTATTCTAAAGTTCCAAAATTATATGAATTTAAATCCAGCTAAGGAATGCTTTGCATGAAGGAACAAACCTTAGTTTAAACAAAAAATCCAAAATTAAGACGGCTGAAAATTTTGCTACATGGTATATTTTCTGACAGCACACAATATATTAATCTTTTAAATGGTGTGTACTAGTTAAGAATTATTCAAATATTTAAATTTATTTAAAACTAAGGTTTGTTCCCTCATGCAAAGCATTCCTTAGCTGGATTTAGATTCATTTAATTTTGGAACTTTGGATGCATTAAGTTTTTAAATGTTTGCGTTATCTTGTTTTCTCTATCAATTTTTTCGGCCCCTAGCGTCACTGATGAGGAATAAATTTTCGAAAGGTGCACATATGGCACATTAAAATTAAACAGGTATTTTTGTTGAATATTCATTATTCATTCATATAAAAAAAATAAACCAAATACAACAGCAATGTGTTAATTTTGAGAATTCAATTTATGTTTTTATTATTTTTTAAAGAAATTTCATTTTTTCTGTCTGTCTTCCTTTAGTGTCTTTTCTGTCAAGGTATATCATTTCTATTAACATGTTTATTTGCATCTGTAATTTCACTGCTGTTAATTGTTATTAAGCCATATCACATTTTCAGAGGTTTCCACTAATACTGCATTGGAGAGACAGATAACTGAACTAAAACAGAGACTGGATAATGTTAGAAAATATCGTCAGAGATCGTTCTACAGGTATGTTGTTTTGTTAAAATGGTTACAAAGTGTCATTTGATATTTCCATTTATAACATTGCAGTTCATTTTTTGCGATTCTTGTTCATTTAAAGTACTCTTGCCTACCAAAATGGTAAGCGAAATTTAAAAAAAAAAACTCTTATAGACTTAATTATAAGATTAAACCACGAAGTAAAAACAATAAAATTTACGTATAGAACTATATGCCATACTATAAGCAGGTATGCAAAGAGAGAAGTGATTAATAGTAGTGACCACCTAAGTGAAGTTATGTTAAATGGGGTGTAAAACACCATTAACTCGCATACTTGTTCTGGTAAAGAACACCGGTCATTTTATTTTCAAAATTTATGTAAGTAAAACTTGAATACAAATAGCGTGTCTCCTTCGTTACCAAAGTTTTAAGATAAGCTGGTATTGAATGTAAGTGACAACACCTCCTTAAAAAGTCATTATTAATTAACAATAGGTGTTATTGATACAATAAGTAATAATCTGCCTCGCTAATACATTCACAAACGTGGGCCAATATAAGATAAATTGGGCCAATATGAAAACAAAAACTGAGCCAATAAGGGGGCGTGCAAATATAATGACGTCATTTCATTATTAAAAAAGGGCTGACCACATAGCGCTTCACAAAATACAAAAGGGGTAAGTGCAAATTAATTTTTTTTCTGATTACAAAATATGCTTATTTTATGTGAAAAAGTTTAAATTGTTTTAAAAATTATTATCAATAAAAGTATCCCACAAAATGTACAAAAAAGCTACACATTTTAATTCACTCGTCTCTCATGTCTTGTAAGTGTTTCTTTGACACGGTATGTTTACAAACAAATGGACGACAACAACTTGAATTAGATGCAACGAATGTCAGACAAACATGTTTGTTCTGGAGAAGGAATGCTCGAGGTTTTGTCTCATGACCTAAGTCGGTACGAAATGATGACAGAAATTGAAGATTCTGACTTAGAAATCATTTTCTTGGATATCGACACTGATACCAATCAACACTTGTCACAAAAAAATGCAGATTTGTTGATGTAATAATCGACGATACTGACAAATTTATTATTTGTAATTCGTTTATTTTTGAAGTATTAATTCATAAAATTATCATTAATCATGTATTTTCATATTGGCCCAGTGTTTTTCTTTCTTTTTTTTGCCTCGGTGTGTCATATATGACAGATAACTCGGACAATAAGAAAATACCTGATTAATAATATAATAATAATTAGTAGTATTATTGATGATATACGTTCATTTTATCGTAATTTTCCAACTAATTGCAATTTTTTTTGGCTCGATTGATTCAAATGTATAACCGTCTATATGATAATCTTGTAATATTTCAGAGATGATCAAAGACATAAATTGTCTTGTCTTGTGTGATGAGTTGTTTAAATATGTACTTGCCTTTATTTCCGAATGTCATTGCTTTTCATGTTTCAGTCCGTTTAAGTAGGCATTTATCTATTATCTCTTTCTTGTTTCTAAATTGGTGTCACATTTGGTGTTAGAGTAGATTTAAATTTGTGCTAGTTTTGTTTGTTTTCAAGACGTTTTTATATCGTAGCTCACAAGACCTGAAAGCTCAGATGAGCTATTGCAATGTTTCACCGTCCGTCCTCTGTTGTGCGTGATCTTAAGTTCTCCTGCAGACTCTGGTAATAATCAATGTTGTTACAGTCCAGGGCATTAAGATCGAAAACAAATATACCGGTCTGTAAAGCACAATCTCAAAAAAAAAAAAAAAAAAAAAAAAAATGTAAAAATTGTAAAAATTTGAAACTTAACCAAATTCTATTAAATACCTGTACCGGGAAGTGGGAATGGGGTTCTTGAAAGATAAGCACCTCCTGTCCGGCTACCTACATGTACATCCGCCACCTGCAAAATCAAATTTGAGAATGAAAGGAACATGGAACAAATCATCACACAAGAACGTTCAATATATCCAGCATAAGTTTAGATACAGCGACTTCATACTTATCAACAATAGTGTGGTGAAGATCAACAGGCTTTTAAAGGGCCTTGATCAGACTTGGCTTGCAATATCCGAGAATCAACAATTTTGTGTAAGCAGCTTGCTTCGTTGTAGAAAGTCCCCGTATTGAGAACAAACTCTACCCTACCACATTAAGCATACCTGCAACAAATACACTATACGCAGAGGAAGAAGGAATATTACCGCAAAGAAACGGAAATTTGACGTTAGAAAATTAGAAAAATTAAAGTCAACGAATTCGTCATGTAGCTTCAAATGTAGTCTTTCATTGGTGTCGTAATTGAGCTACTATTCCAAATATGAAATTGAACAATGAGTCGCATCGTTTATTACAAGCTCACTAAGTTAGACAGTATTCAAATTTTCTCCACATTCGAGGAATATACATTAATTGACTTGTCAGTAACAGGTTCAGAATTAATTCTCAACTTATATTTTCTCAGGTGACGGGAGTAAATCATGTCAAGTAATATTCCATGAAATGTAGCACGCGTCATGATTTCAATGCAAATAATATGCAAAATAGTATGTATGCACTCATCATTAAAGGGTACCTATAACGATTTTCAGTTTTGACATATTTTATTCGTCGTACTTAAATATGACTTAGCTAAATTGTATAAAAATCCATTCCAAAATAAGGAAGATATCGGTAAATTTGTAATACATCTCCATAAATCCAAATCAAAAAGATCGATATCATCGAGGCTCCCGTGTAGTGACGTCATACCAGTAATATACCTCTACAGAATATCATTAACCAACTACTAAAATAAGACAATTCCGAACTCGTAGTTTAACATTCTATGATTATTTTACGGTAAAATTATTTAATGAAGTGGAATTAACATCCGTTTGACATGTATCGATAATTAAAATTATTATTAATCCTTTTGTTTATAATTAGATACATTCCATTCCTTAGATTGAGACCATTACCTGTAATTAACAGGATGAAACTTCCAATTTGCAAAATTGATTTGCAGGTTGATAAAGTTATCATACGACCCTGTAATATACAATAATATGATTTACAGTTCGAGTAAAATAAAATAATTCTATTTGGTAAACGTTATTTGTCATATACAGTATAAAGATTTCACTTAGGAAAAATGATGTTTCATTTTGAAATTTTAAAAAGTAAAAAAATGGGTTTTTTCCTTAGTTTTCATGCCAATTAATAATAATAATAATAATAATAATAATAATAATAATAATAATAATAATAATATTAAACTTTTAGGCAAAATTAAAAAATTTAAAACTGACGACCAGAGTTGTCTATTTAAAACATGTTTATTGATCTACTTACAACATTTGATTTTATTAGATTATAGTTTTCACTTTTTCATGGGCATACATTTAGCTGTCATATTTTTAAATTCATTATTATATATTCAAATCCATTTTTCACTCGCAAATCATTTTTATTTTTATTTTTATTATTATTATTATTATTATTATTATTGTCTCGTTTTTTTGAATTTGGTCTCATTCTAAAACCCGTGTCATTTCTATTTAAACTATTATAATATTTTTTGTGTAAAATAATTTTAGGTGGAATATCCCGGTTTCGTTCTTACAATTAGCGAGGAAATGTAATACCGCCAGATTAAACGGTCATTTAATTTAAACTTTGAATAAACATTGAACATAGATATTCTAGATGCGCATGCGTGAGTAACAGCGGGTTGTTTAAATCTCTTACTCCACATTTATCCTTCAAAACATGTTTTTTTGGATTTTAAAAACTTCTGAAAATGTATTGGAGTTATATACAGGACATTAGTGTTCAATGAATTCGAAGGAGGAGCAAAAAAATTCTAAGAAAAATAAGAAATCTGGACAAAAACGAAAGAAGGACAGTCAGAATGTGAGTAGTAATAGCGATAGTCAGAATAAAACAAAGGTACACGTACAAGGTGTTAACGACGTTCATATTAACGATACATGTTCTCAAAATATATCTACCCCTCTTCCATGTTTTATGCCATTAAGGACATTTGATATAGCTCAGAATTTAATACATTATCAATCAACGCCATTAAATTCAAATTTTGTACCGCCAAATATGAGCTATGGAGTCTCTCGAGTTGGTGCATACCCCGTTCATTCCCAGTCGTACTCTCATGGACATTCACAATTTGATAATATCAGCTATGGGGAGAAAATGGATATGCTCTGTACAAAACTTGACTCTGTGTTCAAGAAACTAGAAAAGCTAGATAATATCGAACAAAGACTACAAAATTTTGAAACATCTATAAATGCCGTAACAAAGGATGTGAAAGTTTTAAAAGATCAAATGAAAGGCATTGACACAAGTTTGAATTTTATCAATGACAAATTTGAAGAAAATATCCAAAGAGTCGACGAAATTCAATTATCTGTTGAGGAAATCAAAGCTGAAAATGCGTGACTAAGAGAGGAAATCAATAATCTTAATGAAAAACAGGTAGATCTACAGGCTAGAAGTATGAGAGACAATCTTATATTCACTGGTTTTCAGGGAACTAGAAGAAGAGAACACAGAGGAAATATTGAAGGATTTTATAGTGAAAGACTTAGAAATAGGAAAACAGATAGAATTTCATAGAGTACATAGGATGGGTAGAAAATTCCAAACAGGACGATCAAGACCAATAGTGGCGAAATTTGTTAATTTCAAGGACAGAGAATTGATCAGAAAGTCCGCACCTGAAAAACTTAAAGCTTTAAACAATCACCAATACGGTGTAAATGAACAATTTTCGAAAGAGATAAATGACAGAAGGAAAGCTTTGTATCCCCACTTAAAATCTGCTAAAAGGAACAATAAAAGGGCGAATTTAGTTTATGACAAACTATACATCGATGGGCGCCTATTTAATCCGGATACACGAGAAACCAAACAAGATGAAACACCAAGACGTACAGCACAGAACAACCCTGGAACATACCCCAGGAGTGGACAACGTGCAAAGGGGAATAACTCGCGCAGTGATTGAGCCTAGGATTACCACGGAGGAAAAACAAATAACTTTTCATACGATGTGAAATATACACAATAGTACCGATTCACAAAGTGACTATGACAATGTTAACAATAATCTTAAAATCTTAACTTTAAATGTTTGTGGATTAAATCGTCGTCTAAAATACCCGGAATTTCGTGATTTTATACAAAAATTTGATATATTATGTTTTGTTGAAACAAAAACAGATGAGTGTGATGAATTCGATATTCCTGGATATGAATTTAAATCGAAAAACCGAAGTGTTATATCAAGAACTCGTTCTGGTGGAATTATTTTAGGATATAAAAGTTACCTGTCGGATTATATTATTCCTTTGGATACTGATTGTAAATATATTTTGTGGTTTGTGCTTAAAGGTGATATAATTAACTCTGAAAAGGATATATTGTTTGGGATTACTTACATTCCACCTGAAGGGACAAAATACAGTTCAAATGACGCTTATAGCGAAATAGAAAATGAATACACTTCCTTAAACTGTAAGTATGATATTATATGTCTTACAGGTGACTTTAATAGCCGTGTTTCTAACTGTAGTGACTTTATTAACGATATCAATTTATCAGATTATGAAGTAATAACAGAAGATCCGCATTTAGATGGTAATACAGATCTACAAAAACTTGACATTTTAAATTTACCTCGTGTAAGATCAAATAAGGACTTAAAGAAAAATAATTTTGGTAATAATTTATTACAGTTTTGTAAAAACAATAATTTATTTATTTTAAATGGACGTGTTGGTAGTGATAATGGTGTTGGAGATTACACAACATGTAATTCAACTGTGATAGATTATTTTATTGGAAATCTAGATTTCTTAAATATTGTTGAAAATTTTTGTATACTAGAATTTACCAAACTGTATTCAGATGTTCACTGTCCCTTAACGTGTAATATAGCTTGTAATATATTGCTTAAAGGGTACCTGTAACCAAATATTTTTTTATCACAATTGTTTTATATATTATTTAAATATAACAATATTGAAAACCGCATTAAAATTGGTGACAAAATAAACAAGTTATAGCCGTTTGAAATCGACATTTTTTAACTTTCTCTTTATCGCAAAGTCAAACGCCTCGTTTTGAGTTATAAATGTGTGACGTCATTGCAGTATTAGAGGTAGTATCTAACATAATAGACAGTAGTAACAATGATGATATATCGATGTATGTAGAGGAAAGTAACGACTTTGACATGTACCTTATATTATGTCAAATAGTTCATTATTATTTGCGGAAGCAGTAGACAATCTTATAAGTGATGAATTTGGAGTATAGCCGTATTTATTCGAACCAGAAACGGACGAATCTGATGAACATATTTATTTGAGTCTCGACTTACTCGACTGCAGTTGGTTGCATAGCTGTTGAAAAATACGTGACGAGTGTTAATTGTCAATAACACCAAAAATATCTTTGACTTTTTTTTTAAAAAAAAAAAAAAATAAATAAATATTTAATTAAATCGGACTGGACCGACTCGAGAATTACGATAAGTTGCATAGCTATAACAAAAAATACGCGATTCAGTAGTTTCAACTTTTCAAATACAAGAAAAATTAATTTTATCGTCGACAATTTAAAATGAATCAGACTGGACAGACTACCAGGTGAATATTATGGAACTTACTGTGGTGTCATATGCTGATTTTTGAATTTCTATGAAAATAATGCATTCAAGTTGTCTTGTGCTGATTTTGAATGCATTTTTTTAATAGAAATTCTAAATATATAAATGTTTAAAATGAAATGACACGTATTTTGGAATGAGACCACATTTAAAAAAACGAGATAATAATAATAATAATAATTTTAAAAAATCACAGCTAAATGTATGCCCAAGGAAAAGTGAAAACTAAAATCTTATAAAATCAAATGCTGTAAGTAGATCAATATAGTTGTTTTAAAGGGTACCTGTAACCAAAAATTTTTTTATCACAATTGTTTTATATATTTTTTAAATATAACAATATTGAAAACCGCATCAAAATTGGTGACAAAATAAAAAAGTTATAGCGGTTTGAAATCCACATTTTATAACTTTCTCTTTATCGAAAAGTGAAACGCCTCGTTTTGAGTTATAAAAGTGTGACGTCATTGCAGTATTAGAAGTAGTGTCTAACATAATAGACAGTAGTAACAATGATGATATATTGACGTATGTAATTTTGAATGAATTATTTTAATAGAAATTCAAAATCAGCACATGACACCACAGTAAGTAAGTATGACGTATGTTAACGACTCTGACATGTACCTATTTATGTCAAATAGTTCGTCATTATTTTGGGAAGCAGTAGACTTTCTTATAAGTGATGAATTTGGAGTATAACCGTTATTTATTCTAACCAGAAACGGACGAATCTGATGAACATATTGAGTCGAGTCCCAAACTACCGTCAAGAATTGTGACTGCATTTGGTTGCATAGCTGTTGAAAAATACTTGACGAGTGTTAACTTGTCAATAACACGAAAATTGATTATATCTTTGACTTTTTTTAAATAAATTATCTTATTAAGTCGGACTGGACAGACTCAAGAATTACGATAAGTTGCATAGCTATAACAAAAAATACGCGATTAGTTTTTACTTGTCAAATACAAAATTAATTTAATCGTCGACATTTAAAAATGAATTAAATATCAAGTCGGACTGGACAGACTGCCGGATGAATATTATGGAACTTACTGTGGTGTCATGTGCTGATTTTGAATTTCTATTAAAATAATTCATTCAAAATTCAAAATTTTAAATGCATTATTTTAATAAAAATTCAAAATCAGCACATGGCAGTAGCACCAGCTAAAAATCAATTCATAAAAACCCAATCGCCTATGCTCTTTTGTGCAATGTTTATTGACAGTTGAAATTAAATGACCGTGATGTAGAAAACTTTTAAATATTCTGGCGGCATCACATTTCCTCGATAATTGGAAGATTTTCACACAATTAAAGTTTGTAACACAGTTGTTTTCAACTGTCCGATGACTAATTAATGCTGGGGTAATTAAAAAGAAACTTGAAAAAAAAACAAGATATTCCATCTCAAATTATTTTACGCGAAATATATCAAAATTGTTTAAAATGAAATGACACGGATTTTAGAATGAGACCACATTTTAAAAAAGAGATAAAAATAATAATAATAATAATAACAATAATATAATAATAATAATTTTTTGGATTTGTATATATAGAATAAAGAATTTAAGAATATCACAGCTAAATGCATTCCCAAGGAAAATCTAATAAAATCAAATGTTGTAAGTAGATCAATAAACATGTTTTAGACTATTCTGGTCGTCAATTTTTAATTTTCAATTTTGCCTAAAAGTCATATTTTATTATTATTATTATTATTATTATTATTATTATTATTATTATTATTATTATTATTGACATGAAAACTAAGGGAAAAAATTCTTTTTCTTTACTTTTTAAAATTTAAAAATGAAATATCCATTTTTCCCCCGACTAATATCTTTATACTGTATATGACAAATTACGTTTATCAGATAAAATTATTTTACTTTACTCGAACTGTTATTATATTATTGTATATTACAGGACGTAAGATAACTTTATCAACCTGCAAATCAATTTTGCAAATTATAAGTGACATCCTGTTAATTACAGGTGTGGGTCTGAATCTAAGGAATGTGTCTAATAAACAAAAGGATTAATAATAATCTTAATTATCGGTACATGTCAAACGGGTGTTAATACCACTTCATTAAATGGTTTTCTCGTAAAATAATCATAGAAAGTTAAACTACGAGTTCGTATTTGACTTATTTTAGTAGTTGGTAAATAATATTCTGTGGAGGTATGTTACTGGTATGACGTCACAACACGGGAGCCTCGATATCGACCTTTTTGATTTGGATTTCTAGAGATGTATTAGAAAATCATCGATATCTACCTTATTATGATATGGAAGTTTATTGAATTTTCGACACAGCCATATTTAAGTACGACGAATAAAATATGTCAAAACTGAAAATCGTTACAGGTACCCTTTAATGATACTGATCGTAATGTTAATACTCATAGGAATGAAATGTTAGATAATATCAAACCGTTTAATATAAATAAATGTACAGATTTTTGTAATAATATTAATGTTGATAAGATTGTATCTATTTGTGATAAATTGAATTTGGTAAAGGTACATAGTGTTGATAAAAAAGAATTAGATGTTTTATTTACACAAGTAGGTGATGTTTTAGTTGAAGCTGCTAAGCAAACTTTTGGTACATTTGAAACTTATAAAAATAAAGGTATTGTTAATAAGCGTAAATCTAAAGAGTGGTTTACAACTGAATGTTTTGTAGCTAGGAAACAGTACCGTAAAACACAAAGGATGTATAGAAAATATAGATCTAATTATTTTAAATTAGAAATGCAAAATGCCGAGAAAAACTATAAGAATGTCATGGATCGTAGTATTAAGAATTATAGAAATGTTTTACAAAGAAAAATTAAAAAAATGAGATCATCTAATCCAAGTGAATATTGGAAACTTATAAATAAGAAAAAAAACAACAGGTACACAGAGTAATATTTCAGTTCATGATTTTTACACACATTTTAAAAATATCAATACTAGCACTGATTCTATAGATGATAATGTTTTAATTAATTATATCAATTTAAATAATGATGGTAATATTTTAAATGAATGTATCACTGGTGATGAAATTATGTCATGTGTAAAAAATCTAAAGACTAACAAATCTCCAGGAATAGACAGGATTTCTAACGAATATATTATAGCTAGTATTGACGTTATGTTGCCTATATATGTTAAATTATTTAATGTTGTATTAGATACAGGTATTATACCAGAATCATGGCTGGTTGGTAACATAATTCCAGTTTTTAAAAATAAAGGTAGCATTAATGATGTGAATAATTATGGACCTATCACTCTGCTAAGTTGTATGGGTAAACTTTTTACTTCTATTATAAACATTAGACTTACTAATTATGTTGAAGAGTTTGGAATTTTATGTGAAAACCAATCGGGATTTAGGAAGAATTATTCAACTGTTGACAATATTTTTATTTTACATTCCTTAATTGAGTTATTACAACTCAAAAAAAGAAAGCTTTATTGTGCTTTTATATATTTCCAGTCTGCTTTTGATAAAGTATGGCGTTATGGTTTGTGGCAAAAATTATTAAGTTATAAGATTACTGGTAAATGTTTTAATGTCATTGTTAATATGTATAAGAATACAAAATCTAGGATATCTGTAGGTGGTAATGTTTCTGAGTTCTTTTCATGTAACATTGGGGTACGACAAGGAGAAAATTTATCTCCTCTTTTATTTGCATTGTACATGAATGATCTTGAACAATTTTTTATAGATAGTAATATATCAGGTATCAAGTGTATAAGTGAAGAATTAGCTGATGAACTTAATATTTATTAAAAGTTGTTTTTACTTTTGTACGCGGATGATACTGTTTTAATGTCCGAATCTACGTCTGACATCCAGTGTCAATTAGATAATTTTCTGTTTACTGTAAAATGTGGAAATTAACTGTTAATATAAATAAAACAAAAATTATGGTTTTTTCAAAAGGTAAAATTCCAAATAATGTGTCTTTTCATATTGATGGTGTAGATTTAGAAATAGTAAAGGAAATAAAATATTTAGGTGTGTTTTTAGTAGATACGGGTCATTTTTATGTACAAAAAAGTATTTAGCTGAAAGAGCTACAAAAGCCATGTATGGAATTATTAAGAAAGCTAGAACTTTAAATTTACCAATTGACTGTCAAATAGATATGTTTGATAAAATGGTTTTACCAATTTTGCTGTATGGCTCAGAAATATGGGGTTTTGAAAAATTAGATATATTAGAAAGAGTCCATTTAAAATTTTGTAAACTAATTTTAAAAGTTAGAAAGAGTACGCCAAGTTTTATTGTATATGGCGAATTAGGCAGGGTACCATTACATGTTTATGTCAAAACCAGAATTATAAGTTTACTGGTCAAATATTGTTGAGAACAGAGATGCGAAATATACATTAATTATTTACAAATTGTTATATAATTACTATTCCAAAGGTGTTAAAACTAAGTGGATAAGCTCAGTTGAAACAATTTTTCAAGAATGTGGTATGAATAATATATGGTTATTCCATAATTATAGCAACCGTACTTGGTTAATTAAATCTGTTAAACAAAAATTATATGATCAATTTTTACAAATCTGGTATACAAATTGTACTTCTTCAAGAGGAATTTCTTATAATTTATTTACTCATTTTGATTTTAAGCTACAATCATATTTAACTTCAGATCTCTCTGATAGAAATAAAACTACTTTAACTAATTTTAGATGTAGTAATCATAAACTACCCATTGAAGTTGGACGTTGGAAACATATCCCAAGAGAAAATAGATTATGTGAACTTTGTAACACCGATTTAGGTGATGAATTCCATTTTATTTTGTGTTGTACTGCTTTGTCCGAAGATAGAAATATGTATATTCCAAAACGGTACTATGTCAAACCAAATAGTTTAAAATTTTATTCATTATTTAATGACACAAATTTATCTTTACAAATTAAATTAAGTAAGTTTATAACAATTATTAATGAAAGAATCGGTACTACCGGTCCTCTGGGTTAACATAATGTAGTTATATACATGTAATTATGTTATGCTGTTACTCATGCATTATTTGTTTTATATTATACATATGTTTATATATTCTCAATTTGTATTTTTTTGCAATATGAGAAATAAAGAAACTAAACAAAAGAGCAAGAGCGTTTGAATTTTTACGTATTTTAACCCAGTGCCACAGTAAGTTCCATAAAATTTAGCCAGTAGTCTGTCCAGTCCGAAATAATATTTTATTCATTTTAAAATGTCGATGACGAAATTAATTTCGTGTTTTTGACAAGTTAAAACTTTTGTTCAATTCGACTTATTAAAATCATTTATTTAAAAAATGTTATTGACAAGTTAATACTCGTCGCTTATTTTCATCAGCTTTGTAACTAACTGCAATCACAATTCTCGAGTAGGTCGGGACTCGATTCATCAGATTTGACTGTTTCTGGTTCGAAAAGGTAGGGCTATATTCCAAATTTGTCATTTAAAAGATCGTCTACTGTTTCCCTTAATAATGACGAACAATCTGACATAATTAGGTACATGTCAGAGTCGTTACTTTCTTCTACATACGTCGATATATCATCATTGTTACTACTGTCTATTATGTTAGACACTACTTCTAATACTGCCATGACGTCACACTTATATCTCAAAACGAGGCGTTTCACTTTGCAATCAAGAGAAGGTTAAAAAGTTTGAATTTTTAAACAGCTATGACTTTTTTTTAGTCCCCTACCGGCGAAAGCCGAAGGGGACTATTAGGTTTGCACTCTGTCTGTCTGTCCGTCCGTCCGTCCGTCCGTCTGTCATGCCTAGGTTTTCCACACTTTTTTTCTAAATGCTTTTAGATAATGAACTGATTTTTGGTATATGAGTCTACCATGATAAGTTACAGACCAAGTTTACGTTTTGTTTCAATCTGCTAATTTTTACCGGAGTTATGGCCCTTTGATATTTGAAAATTCACAGAAATTTTAGTTTTCCGCACTTTTTTTCTACACGCTTGTAGAAATGGAACTAATGTTTGGTATGTGACTCAACCATGATGAGTTACAGATCAAGTTTATGTTTCGTTTCAATCCGCTTATTTTTACAGGAGTTATGGCCCTTTGATCTTTGAAAAATCACAGAAATTTTAGTTTTCCGCATTTTTTTCTACACTTGCAGAAATAGAACTAATGTTTGGGATGTGACTCTACCTTAATGAGTTGCAGATCAAGTTAGCGTATCATTCCGGTCCGCAAATTTTTACGGGAGTTATGGCCCTTTGAACTTTGAAAATTCACTGAAATTTCAGTTTTCCGCTCTTTTTTTCTAAATGCTTTTAGATAATGAACTGATTTTTGATATATGAGTCTACCGATGATGAGTTACAGATCAAGTTTACATTTCGTTTCAATCTGCTAATTTTTACCGGAGTTATGCTTCTTTGATCTCTGAAAATTCACAGAAATTGTAGTTTTCCGCACTTTTTTCTACACGCTTGCAGTTAATGAATTGTTTTTTGGTATGCAAGTCAACGGTGATGAGTTACAGATCAAGTTTACGTTTCGTTTCATTCCACAAGTTTTTATGGGAATTAAGGCCTTTGAACTTTTAAAATTCAATGAAATTTTAGTTTTTTGCACTTTGTTCTACATACTTGCTTAAATGAATTGTTTTTTTTTTTGGTATATGAGTCTACCATGATGAGTAACAGATCAAGTTTACGTTTCATTCCGCTCCGCCAATTTTTGACCAAGTTACGACCATTGGACTTTGAAAATTTCCTGTTGACTGTACATTTTACCTAAAACTTTGCGATTAGTGAACTATGCGACCGGTAGGGGACTATGTATTGTTTTGCAATACTCTCAGAATGCTTGTTTATTTTGTCACCAATTTTGATGCGGTTTTCAATATTGTTATATTTAGATAATATATCTAAAACATTTGTGATTTTTTTTTTGGTTATAGGTATCCTTAAATACATTTAAATGAATAAAAAGATAATACATTATATCATTAGATGTTTTCTTTATCATTAATTACAAATAGCTTAACACGTTTCTTTTCCATTTTAATTGTTAATTCTTTTGGCAGATTGTACCAAGGTTGCTTTTACTGCAAGGAAATTGATACCAGAAACGTTACGTGAACCGAATGTAAAAGTGACGTTTGAAAACGTAACACTGAATGTTGGTGATGGATACAACAGTTCTACGGGGATATTCACGGCCCCAGCTGATGGTATTTACGTCTTTAGTTGGTCTATCGCGACCAAACAGTTCATTGCTACAGGCTCTGGGCTATACGTTAATGGCATCTATGAAATAGCACGGGCATGGGCAGATGCAAGGGAAGTTAAAAACTACCAGGATGACAGTTCCTCAGCTACTGTAGCAGTTCAACTTCACAGGTAATCAAATAATGTAAACATGTGCAGCTAACTGTTTGAATGACTTCTAAAATTGTTGTGAGTAAATATCAACTGTTCATGATGTGCGGTTAAAGTACTATAGTGTAAGGTGACTATATTTTTCCTGTTTTTTTTTTTTAAATGCAACAAGTTCCAACACACGAAGAATGTGTAAAAAGGAAAGGGAAAACAATGCAGCAGCCAAACCGGGACTCGAACCCGGGACCTTCCCAATACTAGCGGAACTCTCTACCCTCTGTGCTACCCGGCCACCTATCAAGCCCATCCCGCTACATCCCTCCCTTCTTTTTTTCTGGATTCAATCAATTTTAATCGAAGCCACCAGTTTCTACCCTAGGAGCAACCTGTTGGTCGTCAACTGCCAAGTGTTAGACGAGCCCCCAAATGTAACAGGAAAGGGAAAAATGCAGCGGCCAAAGCGGACTCGAACCCGGGACCTTCCCAGTACTACCGGGACGCTCTAGCGACTGAGCTACCCGGCAACCCGATCAAGCCAGGTCCGCTACAAATGCAATACAACTTACTAAGTTAACGAAATGTGTTTAAATTGTTGCCAAAAATAATTTATGAATTGACTTTAATAAAACAAACTTTAAATCATTATTTTTTTTTTCAAAACTCAATGCGCAAATATATATATATATATATATATATATATATATATATATATATATATATATATATTTATAGAACAGTACATAACTTAATGCCTAATCAAGCCTGTCGGATACACGCGTTTATATATATTTGCGCATATATTTGGGTGGTGAATCATAATAATAAAGAAGACGAAGAAGAAGAAAAGAAGTATGTTTCCGCTTATAAACGCATTTAATGCATAAGTAAATTGGCACACACCGGCATCGGTGAATATTAACTTTCTGAGAATTAAACCTATTAAAGATTTACAACTCTAAAATATTGAAATGTCATAGATTATTTTTTTTATCTTCATTAGTCAGCTGAAGGGAGAAGAGTGCTTTGGCAAACAGAACCAGTCAGGATCCCTGTGTCAATAATAATAATAATAATAATAATAATAATAATAAGTTTATTAAAGTGTCACATATAATCATACCATAATTTTTTTTACATATACATAAATTACAGTAAAATATATGTGATTAAATCCAGCAATATAAATTTACTTATGAGACACTATAAAACACAATATATATACATATTGATATTAAGAATCATTACATAGCATAAAATCATATAAACTTTTTTCTTCTGTTCAACACTAATAGATATATTGAAAAGAAAAAGGTTGTTTGGGACCATGAGTTAATAAAAATCATAAGTAAAACTACTTAAATTTTCAATATACATGTTCGCTTTCTGTAAAAGTGTAAAACGTAAATCTGAATAAATAGGACATAAAAAAATGCTTCCCATCTTCCACAGAAGACATATCAGAAAATTTACACAACATATCAGACAGAGGTATGGGCGACTTGGAGTGTCGCCCAGTTTCGATGGCGAGTGGTAACGGTCCGGTGCGAAACATTAATAGAACGGTGTTTGAAAATGTTCAATAATCTCGCATTGTAAACTAACATAATTAATTGTTATTTTACTTTTTTACAGATCGGATAACGTGACGATACATCTGAAGCCAGATTACGGTCATCTGTTTGTTGATGGCGATATGTGGTCATCTTTTACTGGATGGAAGGTAGACTGTCCTTAGACCAAACAAACTTAAATACAATTTACGGTGATCTTTTAATGGATGGAGATAGACGGTCATTAGACCAGACAATTTATAGAATATGACAAAGATTGAGTTTAAGCACACGGAATAAATTTTTCATACCTATAAGTTTAATTTAGTTATTACTATGTTTTATTTTTGTACCTCGCGCACTTACATACATGTATACAACAAGTTAACTTTACCATGTTCCATTATGAAACACTTCCTAGGTAAAATGTCCCTTAATAATTTACCTAATCTGTTCTGTTTCGACAACCTTTTGTCTGATATTAAAATACATCTATTAAATTACGTTTGCAGGTCAGTCTTTAGAAATATATAAACATTTTTGATATATAGTTCAAAATCATGGGTTTAAAGGTCAAGGTAATAGCTGCAAAAGAAAATAAAATTGTGAAGTATTTGTAAAACTTTACTTTTTGTATAGCAATGAATCTAAGAATATTGTAAGTTTTGATATGGTGATTGTATTGATATTTGATTCAAGGTCAAAGGATCACAAGTTAAGGTCATAGCTTCTTAAGAATACTAAATTTGGGAATTATTTTAACAACTATTAATTTTGGTAAATACTTTTATGGTAATCTTTTCATGGACAAACTTTTCTTAAACCAGGCAAACTGAAATACAATTTGTGGTTATCTTTTAATCTTACACATTGTAGAAAAATAAAAAAAAAAAGTTTTAGAGGAGTAATGGACTTTACGCCTCAGTCAAGATTCTGTCATTAATACTGAAGCGTTCAGTTTAGAAATGGTCGAAGAACCCCGGGTGCAAAGAAAAGATCGTCATTCTTTGATCGACAAGCAATCAAGTCAAACTCTCTCACACAAGAGTACGTTGCGTTAAATGTGGGCTGTTAGTGGCGCTGTAATCAGTAATCATGCTCCTAAGACCACCAAAGCCACTAAAATAACTTGAGATTGATTACCAAGTAAAAAGTAAAAAGAAAATCTTTATCTTAAACGAATAAATGCATGAAATCTTTAACTGCAAAACCAATAACAAATCACCAATTCAACATATGAGTGGAGTTGAGTGGAGTAATGGTGTTTTACGCCCCAGTCAAAATTTTTTAAACTTATTTCGAGGTGGTCAGTTCTTGGATGGTGGAGGAAGCCAGAGTGCCCGGAGAAAACCACCGACCTTTGACAAGCGAACTGACAAACTTAGTCACTCTAGGAACTGTCCCGAGTGGGATCCGAACCCAGGCGGTGAGAGGCGCTGTGATCCGTAAGCGCGCGCATTCGGCCACCGAGACCCCCAAATTCAACATATGAGTGGAATAGGTTAAAGGTGTTAAGACCCTAAGTTAAGACTATATCACTAATATAGAATAGGACAGTTTTGGTATGGTGGTATGTGGCTTTGACTAATACAGCTGTCTGACACATCACATGTTCATTTGCTGAATAATCATCGGATAACTATATGAATATTTTTTGTATAAAAATCATCCGCCCTTGACAATGCATAGCAACGGGAAAACAAAATACTAAATAAACATTTCAGATTTTCTTAAAGCCAGGAAAATGAATGAAGATCTATAGGGATCGATCAAATTAGAATTTTTTATATAAATTTATTTGTCTATTGCAGTAAAAAAAATCATAAAGTTGAATAAGATAAAATAGCTAATTTGAGAATCAGTAATTGTTCAAATTGGAAAACAAAGCCGTGATTTACTTAATCCATTATGGACATTTTCCTCGGGACCAGTTTCTTCGGGAAAGGTTCATAATTGATTAATATGTTACTTCTCTATGACATTAATCCGTTTAGTTAGTTGGCAAATACTTTTTTAAAATGCACACGAGCACTAACACCAAACATACGTTACATTTGAGGTACAAAGTTTCTAGAACAAAAGTAACTTGACACAAGCATTAACTTTTGATAATCACACGGGCGTGTCATTATCTTGGTATCAATTTTAATGTTTTCAATTTTTCAAATGATAAAGGTCATTTACCCAATAAGAAACATATTACTTATTTTGTAGTTTGATATTATATGGAAAAATGCCCTTCTCTCTTCAAATTAGGAATCCATGAGCTATCACTTTGTATTATGTTATTTACTTTGTAAGGTCGACGCCCATCATTTTTCTCGTTTTTATACTTGCTAAATACATAATAAAAACAGCGTGCGGTCATTTATATTTATATGTATTCAAATTTTCTTGTTAAGAAATCATTATTCAAATTTAAATAAAATAAATCTTAAAACTACGTGTATTTGGTGTAAAATCTAATCTCTTTTTATCTTCTGTCGATTTCATTAGAGAATACAATTTTACGATTCATTTATTATTACATACTATTTATCAAAAAAAAACTTTTCATACCTGATGATTAAATGACATTCTATGCAACATTCTATGCATTATTTCCATTAATTTTTTTTATTGTTTTGGTAGATTGCACCAAGGTTGCTTTTACTGTTAGGAAATAGAAAAGTGAAATGTTACGTGTACCGAATGTATCAGCATTTGTTTGATGCTTGAAATCGTGATACTGAATGTTGGCGATGGATATAACAGTTCTACGGGGATATTCACGGTCCCAGCTGATGGTATTTAGGTCTTTAGTTGGTCTATACATTTTAGTGCTACAGGCTCTGGGCTATACGTTAATGGCACTTGTGTTATAGCACGACCATGAGCGGACGCAAACAAAAAAAAAAAAAAAAAAAAAAAAAAAAAAAAAAAAAAAAAAAAAAAAAAAGGTTGCCCGTTGAAGGCGCTCTACTCAACTCAATTTGTTAAAATTTTCACATTTGTGTTTTAAACTGTAAAATAACGAGGAAAAATTAAATGGTTTATATTTAATTTATTGTTTTAAATCAGTACATGCTAAGTGTTCGGGGCACATGTTTGCTTCAGGCATTGATCCCCTTCTATTTCGCAGTTTTAATAAATGATTTTTTACACGTTTTGCCGGAAAATTTACAACTGCAATCTGTTTATACATTAACAATGGTGGCTTTTTGTAAAACTTTACTTGAGATTTACTTTGCTGATTGGGATTTACTTTTTCATCTTGAGAAATCGGGCGTGAATTGAACTTGTCAATGAACAGTTTGTAACGTTTTGGAAACAAAGAACCTTTTCCATATTCACTCAAACTAATGTTTTTTTTCTCCGTAACTCTTTCGGGTGAAACGTTTTCCTGGTTTGAATTGTTCATTATTGATCTTTGACTTACCGTTGATGTACAGGAATCCCAAAGAGAATCCAGGCCTTTGCCGGATATTTTCTTGCCGTTTTGAATTTTATTTACGATGTGTTCATTTCCTTTTCCGTTTGTTCCACCGGGCATTAACTCTACTTTTGATACTTTATTGTTTCGTATATTTATTATATGAAGATCACTAGGAAATGACAATGTATAATGAGAGACTTTCGCATTTAGGTCTGAATTTTTATGCACCAAAACGTCAGATTTTTCCTGTGTGTTCAAATTAGAACTGTAATTTTTACTTAAACCGGAAATGACCGATCCATTAAATGTTATTGAAGAATTTTCAAAATCAACTGAGTTTTTAACATCCGAATCTTTGGTGGAACTAGAATTGCCCCTATACGACGCATAACTGCGTTTTGTTGAATGTGCCCCGTCCGATTTCCTTCCGAATAAAGACCCGTTTTCGTCAACAGATTTGCTTTCGTTTGATCCTCTGATAACAGAAGGACCATATTGGTTTTTCATTGCCCTGTTTTTCCAGGACTTAGTGGCATTAGACTCTGACAGAGACATTTCGTCTTGTTTTGGTCGTGCCCACCTGTTGTAATACTGTTCTTCTACAGACAAATTTGTGACCTCAGAATTCATTATATTGTTTTTCCATGCTAGTTTTTTCCTATCACCACTATCGCTAATCTTTATCAGTTTAGTTGTTTGCATTCCGTAACTGATCCGTTCCACTTCGCTACCGGTTCCATTATAAGATTTACCGGAACTGTTTTTATTATCGTTAATTGCATGTTCCTTTTTATTGATATTACGCTTCTCTTTACTTGATATATATTCGCTATCTTTTTGTCTCGTATCCATTTCACTTTCTATCAAAACAAAACTTTTATTTGCTTTGTCTTTATTTGATGATTGTCTCTTTGTTAAATGCACTCTTGATATACATAAATTTTCTCGGGATAATTTTTCTTTTTCGACATAGAAAAAACAGTATTTTATCATTTTATGATAATTTCGTTTAGTTTTAACCCGTTGCTGTTCTGTTTCCCCTCAGAAATAATTTGTCAGTTATCAAAAAGCGATTCCTGTGCGTATCATTTTGAATAAATTAGTTCTACAGATCCGTAATTAGACTAATGCGTTAATCCAAAGTAATCATCCGTCGAAATTTTTCCAAGAACTATTTGATAACCGAAAATTTAAAACATCCAACAATCATCAAAGAAATTAAACATTGGTTTTTCCAATACTTCAGTATGTCGCTAAAGTAAAACCAAGTCACATATGAAGTACCTTGCTCAAGTTTTTCATTATAAAATACGTTAGCTAACTTTTACCAACGTTTAGTAACCTTAATTGTTTAAGACAGTTCAAAGATGTCATAATTGTTTTCCACAATGTAGGAAGTGATCATCTAATTAGCACAGGTGTCAAATGGCATGTATACGTAGTTTCTTGGTAGTACCGGTTTCCTTGATTGTTTGTTTCCGACTGGATTTTAACATCACGTATACAAAATAAAATATTCCATAGCGACGCTTAATGGTCCAAAAAGGCATTAAAAATTCATCCTGACATCATTTTCCTGAAATATTCATAAGTTCCATCTTCGATTCTCATTGATTTTTACACATCAAAAATCGCAACACTATTAATTCCACGGTTTACCCCCGCAAACAAACTAAATAACATTTTTACTTATATTGTAAACTGCACAAACTAATTACGATACGGTTTTTCACAGTTAGTAAATTTTCTTTCTATTCATTAATAATTTTGACTTTGAACATTACTAGTTGTGTTAAGTCAGTCATATCGTTTTGATAATTGTATGATTAAGGATATAGTGCTACGCTTATATTTTTTTATTTATAATTTTTATTGCGGTTATAAATATTTTACTGGTTTTTAATCAGAAGATTATAACGATTAATTCCGTTAAGCGCTATATGGTTATATATGTAATAATTTTATTTAAAATCAAACTTGAAGAAAATTAAAATAAACTTTTTTAAGATGGTAGTTTTACAGATCGATATCAGTTGAAATAGGTTTTTAAGTACATTAGGTGATTAGGGCTCAAGTATGTGATTATGTGTACCAAATAAAAACTACTTTAAACAATACACATGTACGACCTTCATTCTTACTAACTTAATTTGCTTTGTATTATTGTAATTTCAGTAATCGCACTGATCGAAAGACAGAAAGTTGCAACAGACGATAACCAGAGCCATCAATGATATTCAAACATACAAGACAACGCACGAAACAAAAGGAAAAAAAAAAAAAAAAAAAAAAAAAAAAAAAAAAAAAAAAAAACCAAATAAAAATTACATGATATTTACATTGTATATTATCACAACATTGGCAGATTCGAAGGGGGGAGTTGTGAAGGTTACAACCCCCTTTGAAAAATGAGAGAGAGAGAGAGAGAGAGAGAGAGAGAGAGAGAGAGAGAGAGAGAGAGAGAGAGAGAGAGAGAGAGAGAGAGGTACGCTTTAAGAGGCATTTAACATTAAATTATAATTAGCACAATTTAGTTGATACATCTCCAAATCTCCAATTTGGCCAAAAGTCTCAAGAAATATTAATAATTCGTTTTTCGCCGGGAGCTTCGTCCCCGAGACCCCGTAAGGGCTCTGCTCTGCGCACATTCAGGCCTTTAGCAGCCTCAGGCCCCTCGCCATCGGTGGCTTAAGACTTCGACGCTTGCAATATCTCATGATAAAATTCTCAACCACCCTTTCGCAAAATTTTCCATCCGCCCGCACAACCCTAGCTTTAACGAAAATGACTTAAAATGGTATTAAGTGTACCAACAACCCCAGCTTCAACGAAAGTGACTAAAAAATGTTATAACATATATATAACGACAATAGCATTATAATCTTGTTTGTATAATTTAATGTCTTTTTTTTAAGTTTCAGTATTTTGACAATAAACTACAAGACATGATCTTTGTTGCCAATAGTTTTATCTCTGCGGGAGTTTCATACCTAAATAATCTTTCACGTTTGAATAAAACAGCAATAAATAATTGGGTACAAGTTATTTAACTACTGATTGAACTAATTGACTGTAATGAAGCAGTAGACGATCAGAATTTGAATTACGTAATTATATATTATTTTCTAGTATAATACACTCCATTACGACGCGCGTTTTTTTTATTTATTTTTTTTAATTTTTTTTTTTTTGTTGTTGTTGTTGTTGTTGTTTTGTTGTTCGATGACATTTTATATGTTAATTGCTACAAAAGAAGTAATACAGGTTTAAGTTGAAGGAAGTGGTATATAACGTTTGTTTACTGAAAACCAACACTACACGACTGTTAGAAGATCAGTGAACCACATATTTCGAAAACAGTCCATAATGAACACTTGCACCTTTCCAGTGAAAGACCAAATTAAATAATTTTTGTGCTTCAGTGAGTTGTATCATATTGTTAAGGTCCACGTCCAGTCACTGAAGGACGACTAATGGTCATTGATTGATATTATTCGTATGGAAAGTTACTGAAATGTATCAAAACGTTATTTCTTTCACTCATTTATGATCTTAGTCATTGCCTAATGCAACAAATAGCACGAAACATTAAAAATTATTTTTTAAAAAAGGTGGTGTGGTAATAGTTCTATTACATGGCTGATGTTTTCAGGTATATAACACATACGAAAGAATTGTATACTAGGCTTCAGGATTTTGTTAATATACCTACAAGTTTTAAGGGGTTAGAGTATAAAGGATTAATGCAGTTTTAATTCAATTCAAGACGCTTTCACTTATATCGAAACGGCCAGTTTTCGGGTGGTTGAGAAAACCGGAGTGTCCCGAAAATTACAACCGACCTATGGTAAACGAACTGACAAACTTTCTAATAGACAATTCTCTGGTTTCTGTCCGGCTTGGAGTAGAACCTAGACAGTGAGAGGCTCTATGATCAGCAAGCGCGCTTCAGACCACTTGGCCATCCATGCAGAAGCAAGTGAGTGAGAGGCTCTAAGATCAGCAAGCGCGCGCTTTATACCATTCGGCCACCGACGCAGAACCAAGATAGTGAGAGGCTCTGTGGTCAGCAAGCGCGCGCTTTAGACCATTTGGCCACCGACACAGAACCAAGACAGTGAGAAACTCTGTGGTCAGCAAGCGCGCGCTTTAGACCATTCGGCCACCGACGCAGAACCAAGATAGTGAGAGGCTCGGTGGTCAGCAAGCGCGCGCTTTAGACCATTTGGCCACCGACACAGAACCAAGACAGTGAGAGGCTCTGTGGTCAGCAAGCGCGCGCTTTAGACCATTTGGCCACCGAGGCAGAACGTAGACAGTGAGAGGCTCTAAGATTAGCAAGCGCGCGTTTTAGACCACTCAGCCACCGAGGCAATCTGAAGAGAGAATTTATTATAACGATCAAAGCGGTCAGTATTGTGTATATTTACATAAATTTGCGACATTTCATTACAAGTATGTTATAAAAATATGCTTCAAATCAAAGCCTAGTTCTAAAGAAGGCAATTTGAGCGATCAATATGTTTACGACAATCGTGTCCAAAGGTACAAAGGCGGTAAAGTTACTAGACAGCCGATAGTAAAAGGGTATAATTATACATTTCACATGCATGCAAGATCGACATATTGTAAAGCAACTTGGGAGAGTTGCTCGAGTCAAAGTAGGATCTAAATAGCCAAATACTACTTTAAAACCTAAAACTACTATATTTATTATTTATATTTATTTTATTTATGATTTAAGATACAATAGTATTTAATTAAAACCATGTACATAAAATAAAAATCGTAAAATTTTGATTTATCACTCATAGTCTATATCGGGTTAAAACTAGTGCTAGTACGGCCATTGTCATCGTGTATTTTCAATATTATGTTTATATTAATTTTGCATTTCGGTTTATGACATAAATTAAATATAAATTTAAAGCTGGGCCAAAAACTTTATGTAAAAACTTAAATAGAAATAAAGAAATATTAAAAACGTTCAAGTAGAATTGAGAACATATTGTTCTTTAAGTTGTCAAAATATCGTTCATTGTGATTCACTGACAAATAAAAACGGAGAATAATACAAAAGAAAGTCTTAAGTTTAGAGATTAAAAGATTAAGATTAAACTATAATGATGGTACTTTAAAAAAGTTAACATAAATATTAAATAAAATCTCGCATATATACTTGTGAAAATGGACGTTGGTGTAACGTAAACAGGAAAAAAAACGAAATATTCATAATATTTCAAAAAGTAAGTCATTGTCTTTTTATTTGGCTATAAATATTTGTATTTAAAAAATATTTATATTTATCAATATACAGATACATAATATAGTTGTTTTATGTATTCTTTAATGGACATTTTGTTTTTGGTGGGGGGGGGGGGGGGGGTTGAGTAGTTTACAATTGTCATATACCGTTTTTTTTTCTTTTAAATTATTATTCGATACATTAAGATATGGTATAAGGACACAATAAAAGAGTAGTCTTATAAATGTTATTAGACAATTCCCAGTCTAAACACTTTTTGTCATCTAGTGGCCGTCCAAATATGGACATTTTATAATCCTCATAATTTATCTTGTGTTGGTTTGCAATTACGTTTGTTTGATTCGTGTCTATTTGTTACTTGGCAGTACACGTTACCGATTTCTGTGAAAATGGACGTTGGTGTAACGTAAACAGGAAAAAAAAAAAACGAAATATTCATAATATTTCGCCTAATGTTTAAATATTTCATAAAACCCATGTCATATATCCATCTTGTTCAGTTCGTTGGTATTCTTGGGGTTTGAAATTTAACTTTACACTTTTTTACTGTCAAAATTCTGTATTAATTCCGTGTGTTTAAAGCTGCATTTAGTTTTCCAAAGAAAAATTAAAGCGGTGTTAATCTAATTAATGATGTTTCTAATGAACAGTGTTACATTTGGTTCAACGATAAAAGCTCGAATAAATACAGAAATTACAGTAATTACCCCAGCGAGATGCAGCATTTGGGATGTAATATTAGAACATGGTTAGGTCATCAAAACCCGGGGCATTTAAACGCAACTTTCAAAACGGTGAAATACGATAAATTAAACACAGAACTTCGTTGAATTTGTCATTTGTGACTTAGTAAGGGATATGTAACACCATTTCAAATACATCTGAATATTACTGACAGACAGTTAATACAATTTGTCATGTTTCATCTTTGATTCATGAGATTTTCCGTACATCCGTGCGCATGCTCTTAACTCATAATAATCATCGTAAAACATTGACCAACCGTTGGCACCGTTTTGTACAGATTCGGGACGTTTTCTTGGTTGATACCATTTATCATGTAATGATTTCATCAATTATTGTTGCGTGTTCTTGGTTGATACCATTTATCGTGTTATAATTTCATCAATTATTGTGACGTTTTCTTGGTTGTTACAATTTATATTGTGGTGATTTCATCAATTATGGTTGCGTATTCTTCGTTTACGATATCACTTTGTCAAATTAGCTTTGCAATTGTTCAATATGAATGTCAGAACAGTAACGACAACCCCCAACAGTTACACCTTTTTGAAATAGTCTAAATTCCTCGAATACTGCGCTTTTCATCTTAAATTACCACTGTGAGATCATGATATCTTTAAAGTAAGTGTCACGATTATTTTTAGTTGGCTAATAAGCTAATTTTTGGCTGATACTTTTCAAGAGCCAGAACTAACCCTATTAGTTGTACAAAGTTTTACCCATTGACCTGTTACGAAAATTTTACAAGGTGGTTTTAGTGTTTAATAAGATGAAAGATTAAACATTAATTTAAATACGTAACGTATGTAATCTGATCAGTTATCTAGCTCAGTGATCCGGAAAATCTTTGACAAAACATTGTTAATAAATTTAAGCTTAGCTTATTACTTTTACTAATACCAAAGAAATAAAAAGGATATATAATATATATATATATATATATATATATATATATATATATATATATATATATATATATATATATATATATATATATATATATACTATACATACATGTATATATATTTAACGTGTAAAATTGACATGATGTTTTTAGATATGGCTAGTTATCGAGTAATTTGTAACTGCAATAGCCAAAACAAACGAAGGACATACAGCAATACAAACCAAAGACATACAACAATACAAACCAAGGACATACAACAATACAAAGTAGGGACATACAACAATACAAATAAAGGACATACAACAATACAAACCAAGGACATACAACGATACAAATTAATGACATACAACAATACAAAGTAAAGACATACAACAAAGTAAGGAACATACAACAATACAAACCAAGGACATACAACAATATAAAGTAAGGACATACAACAATAAGGACATACAACAATACAAACCAATGACATACAACAATACAAAGTAAGGACATACAACAATACAAATAAAGGACATACAACAATACAAAACAAGGACATACAACTATACAAACCAAGGACATACAACAATACAAAGTAAGGACATACAACAAAGTAAGGACTATACAACAATACAAACCAAGGACATACAACAATACAAACCAAGGACATACAACAATACAAACCAAGGACATACAACAATACAAACCAAAGACAAACAAAGATGATAAGAAAATGAAACATATAATCGGACGTTTGTTTTTGCACCGGAACTAGATCGAATGTCAAACCAAAATAAAATGTTTGTTTGTAAAAAAGGGACATTAAACCCTATACATCTAAAACTGTTGGTTGGTGTGGTTAATTTATCTGATACACGGTCTTTGAAGAAAAGTTGTCAGTGGTTTCCATATAGAATAGTAAACAATCAGACAGGCCCCAGTTTCACAATCCTTTTCTTAACTAAGATTTTGCTTAAGTTAAATTTAACAAATTTGAAAGCCGGATAATTTTGTTAATTGTTAAGATATTCAAGAATTTTAGGTGCCGTTTTAAGATCACTTCAAGCTTATAACAAATGACTTTAGTTGTATCAATAATAATGAATAAAAAATAAACTTCAAGTGAATTAGCCAAAATTTGCTAAATTTAAGTTAAGAAAAATCTTAATTAAGGAATGATTGTGAAACTGGGGCCAGATGCTTAAGAAAAATGATACCGATTGTTAAGTGTTGACAAATATCCTAAGTGGCTGTTTCTGAAAGGGTAAATGTATTTCTTACACTTTACCGATAAAAGATAATGAAATGTTTAAAGTTCAATGTTTTCTCTATCTTTTATATTAACTTACACTTTCATGACCCGATTGATATTTTTCTGGATTTAAGATTGTGGTTAAAACTAAATGTATTTGATTGCAGTTGACTGACCTTTTAACATTTCTGATCATTTGAATAATCACATATATATATTTCAGCGCTTTAAAATGTAATTGTCAATGGTCTCAATATGCATGTATTGTGTTCAGCTGTCTTCTTAAGCGTTTGGGTGTAACGTGTTCTTGGTTACCATGATGTTTTACTAAAAGCATTCTGTAAGCTTTGACTTTCAATGCATCATTTAAAGATAATCAAAATTTTTAATGAAATAAAAAAAAATTACAGCTGAATATCACAATAAGCTAAAATATGTCACAACAAAAAGGTATAGATAAAAACATACTATAATCAAATGTTATACACACACACACACACACACACACACACACACACACACACACACACACACTGATTCCAGGTGGCTTACATGACAGTACTATGTTTCCATAAGTTAAACGTATAGGGTTCGAATAGGTTCGTTTATGAGATATAAATACTAAAACACTGTCTCAAGATAGCAATTAAAATTCTTCATGCAAAGTCAGAAATAACTGGTAATGCATCAATATAAGTAAGATAATATTGAGTTAATGTCTGAAATAACTATTTCTATGCACAAATGTAGAAACATGTATTGATAAACTTGACAATCGGTTTCACACACACACACACACACACACACACACACAGAGAGAGAGAGAGAGAGAGAGAGAGATAGAGAGAGAGATTAAAATGTATTTTAATAATTATGAAGAAATTTATCCCTTGTCAACCATTACAAATTACATATTTATAAAAACCGATCTGAGACAAATTTATTTTTTGTCTTGTGCAAATACTACATAAATAGCTGACACTTATTGTGAAAATATATTATAGGAATAAGTATAGGTAACCACAGAGTAATGTTAATCTTCATTTCTAATCCCGGTAGATAGTAAATAAAAAAGTAATATACCTTTATAGGTAATGAAGTAGAACTAGTAGATTGGTATTGGTAATTAACAACTATTTTAAGTTATAATTGAGATCTCAAAGTTAGAAATAACGTAAAGGTGAAAAAATGAATATAAAATGAAGGATTAACAAGTACATGTCATTTTATATAGCAAATACTTCAATTTAAATAGTCATTTTGCTCTGAACCTACGAAAGCAATATACCTTTATAGATTTGCTCTGAACCTACGAAAGTGAAAGCATTTTGGAGTTGTCATATATCTACTAAATGTGAGTACACATGTATAATAACTAATAATAAAAAGGTTAATCTTGAAATATATTGAAAATTGTAAAAATAATCGTAAAAACTACCGGTTATTGCTAAAATCCGGTCTGTATATGTTAATAAATCTTAAAACACGAAAACTCATAATAGATAGACTGAGAATCGCTTAACAGATTTAACTGTTAGGTTCCGAATTAGAAGTTTACAAAAAATAAATTAATAAAAAATAATAAAAAAAAAAGTTGTTATGGAAGGAAATTTTTTTATTTCCGTTTGGAAATAAATAGATAAATAAATAAATAGATAAATAAATAAATAAATGAATAAAATGAAATATAATAATGTCATATACCACTTTTTGAATTTAATCATAAAAATACATTCAAAAAGTGGTATTTGACAATAAAATAAGATATAAATTTAAAAGTTATACATATAAAAAATTAATAATAATAATAATAATAATAATAATAATAATAATAATAATAAAAAATAATAATATCTGCAAATACAAAAATGACTTTCATAATTAAAGAACATAAATACCAATACACATGTACATGTATGAAATAATTATAAAGAGGACATATTTATTGACCAAATACTTTAAGTAACAAAACGTTTCCTGAATAAAACCACGAACTTCAAGATTAAAAGGATTATCAATTGTGTAACTAATCAATATCTCCACACAGTAATACGATGAGAAGTTATATATTGTTTTGAGTTGTTTATATATATGCCACATAGATAAGTAATTTTTAATTTCATTTCATAATCAAAGAACTGAAATGTCCGATTTTACTTCAATATCATAAATTTAACATTCGTGTGTAATTATTTACTAGCAATCATAAAGGATCGTTAATTTCAATTGTAAGTTTGTAAGTAATAAGTGTCCATTTTTTTTAGGGAAAAAAACAGAGATATATTGCAACCATTAGCGTCAATATTAGGTGATACATCCATAACATTATATTTAAATTAATCTGATTTGGACGCAATTCAAAATTTAAAGTGAAAATAAGAACGCAATTTGAAGCCGAAAAGGCCTGTATTTGACAAGGTCTAATTTTTCCACAGATTCTTGTAAACGGGATTATGGGTGGCACTGTTATGAAAAACATCTATAAACATTTATTGAACGGATTTTATTT
This sequence comes from Tegillarca granosa, assembly GCA_029721355.1. Taxonomy (NCBI): domain Eukaryota; kingdom Metazoa; phylum Mollusca; class Bivalvia; order Arcoida; family Arcidae; genus Tegillarca; species Tegillarca granosa. Next base: position 5,127,351 of record CM056607.1, on the reverse strand, counting down.
AAGTGTTCATTTTATTTTCAGAATATATAAAGATTAGGTTGAAATCACAACAAAGATACCATGAATCCGTTCCAAGAGGTCATACTAGATCCCACAAAGCTGGTAGAAACAATGTTTGCCGCTAGGATGGGTTGTGGAAGCAACAAAAGAAAAGATATGGAACTAATGCGAGTGTTACGAGGAGCCTTAAGTATGTCAAAGAGTACAACAGGGGAAGAGACGTTTCGTCATAATAAATTAGAAAATAAGTTCCTTAACAAATCATTGAGAGTATTCAATCGGAATATTATGTTTACAACCATGACACATAACTCAAAGAAAAGGAATGTCCTTCAACGCTGGAATCTCCTCTTTGGAAAACAAAAATCAATGAACCATTCAATAAGAGAACTTGATGACATTTTGACCCATGCTATCGAAGAGTCAAATTGGTCTATATTTATTAAGGAACGGGAGAGTGACGGATTAACATGGAAGGAGTCTAGACTTAAGACTAGAGAAAAGGCGGCTAATCCCGAGGAAGATGAGGAAAATCAGGAAGAGCAACAAGAAGAAGCGAAACCCGAAGAAACGGAAGTAGTTCTCAATAGCAACGATAATCTAAACAGAAGAGGGATTCCGCAGTTAAAACTGCCAAGAACTGTGGGGATTGGAAAAGCAGCACGTGTAATTGAGGAAGAAAAACCAAAAGTAAAACCACCTACGCCGAAACCGTTAACATTGGCTGAACGTTCGCAAAATGTTACAAGTTATATTGAGCGACAAAAACATGTTCATGACGAACTCATTCAGAGAAATATTTTACAAAGAGTAAAAACAGATTTAACCGAAAAAGATATGTTGTATAGATTTCAACTTAGATCACAGTTACCGGGGAATCCTGTAAATTGTATTGAAACGCTTAGAAGTGCCGCTAAGGTGCGTGCAGGAACAGCGGAAACGGTTGCACGTAGAGAAACTTTTCCGATTTCCAATTTAATGAATGCTCAGGCGTTACCACTTTTGCACAGAAGAGCTAAATCACAATATAAGGACGACAAATCCATTCCACTGACATCACGTACAATTCCCGTTACCAAAGATTCACTGCCGTCCTTAAATAGGTCAAACACTATGTTTGTGTAAATATCATTAGGTGTCGGGCATTTCTTGATTTACTGTTTATATCTGATATTAGATTTTTTTTTTGAAAACATCAGAAAATACGATGAAGTATACGTACCTGATCGATTTTGATCTCGCACGGTGAAAATGTACATTTAAAGTTAACAGACGGAACTTCAAAACAAGTGTTTCATATACCTTTTAAGAAATAATCTGTCTCACTATAGGAGCTGTTAACGCCTAAATATAAATAATTCCGGACAAGTGTTTTAATTATTCTTTTTGAACGGAGTACCTTTATAAATCGTTTTGATATAATAGTGTAATACAGTAACATGTGGAATTCTTACGTATTCGAGATTCTATGTCTTTGCGTGCTATCTCAGCCATATTGTTATTTTCGTTATCTCGATTATATTTCTGATGTTTTTCGAACCTAATTCATAAAAGACAAACGTCTGATAAGCGACAATGTAGAAAGATTGCAAGCAAAACGTACTGCGAAATACAACGCTAGATCGAAACTTGTATACGAGACGACGTGTTTTAAAAATGCAAGAGTTTCTTTTAAGGAGCGATATCTGTCATTTACCAAAGTTTTGTAATTATAAAGAGTAAAGCGATGTAAATGTTACTGAATCAACAATAGGCAACAAAGCCTATGGAGAAAATAAATGTTCAGTTACAAATTAAAACTGTTTAGAGAAAACTAATTTTATGCTATTTTGGATAAGCGTTCAAAATCGTAGAAATCAGCTCATACAACGTCAGTATTGCAATGCTACTTCAAACAAGACGTTGTCGATAGCGTTGATTACCTTAAATACAGTACATTCGACTAAGCAATAAATCAGAACAAAGTGGTTTTAGAAGTACAATATAGCAGCTGGAATCATTGATGTTTTACGTCACATGAAAGATTGTTTTACTTATACCGAGGCGATTACTTCCTGAATGGTGAAAAGAAAGAAGTAATCAGAGAAAACCTAGGCGGTAAAAGGCGATGCAATCAGGAAGCTGGTGTTTTTATCCAAGTAATCAGGCAATACGCTCCAGACAATTCGGTTAACCCCCTTCTCGAACACACACACACACACACACACACACACACACACACACACACACACACACAGAGTTAGTTACAAATTTCGAGCATGCACAATGTGTTCAAAACATTCAGCATGATTGGTCCATTTTACAATTCTATTAAGACTGCGTATTTTGTGCATGTATAAATTTATTTTATGAAGTAATCCCTATTCCTTGGAGTTTAATCCATATTCGTAAATTATTATTACATAAGTAATATTATATTATTGGAGAGATTATCGTAATATACACCTGTAAAAACATATTGTACTTCTTATTAAGTAATAAAAAAATGTAAACAAGAAACGCTACAAATACTAGTGTTTAAAATTTTTAAGTGAGGAAACTCATTAATTCGTATATATATATGAATATTTTAATAGAAGCCTTTAATAAAATGACAACAGTATAATGCCCGTTTCTTATATCAAATACGCACAAAGGGGGACAACTCTAACTGCCATGTGTTGTGATGAAACCGTTTGGCTGTAAATCGTCTCGTATTTTTCATGTAATATTTTCATCAGTTTTGAAATAATCTATAAAAGATATAAAATTTCTACTTAACGGTTATTCTTACACAAAGTCGAGCAGTCAAATACACGATTGTGGGATCCAGCTGCATTACATTGTGCTATAACTAAAATTTGATAGGTGAAGAATACATGCTTTACTACGCGTGCTTTTATCGAGATTAACTGAGAGAGAGAGAGAGAGAGAGAGAGAGAGAGAGAGAGAGAGAGAGAGTTTTAAAGAATCTAGAAATGTTCGTTCCATTGAAGTTTTTCCCATACATGTTCTCTTCTTTCTGGTTTTGATTTTTTCTTGTGAATCCTAGCACAATCCCAGCCTAGATGCAAGTTTAAGCAATTAAGAAAACCTTAATCCAAACTTTTAATACTTACTTCCATAAGTCTTTCGCTAATACTATTAAATATATCATTAAGAGTATTTGTAAACAAATCCCGTTTCTATCATTATTGTCAACTTTAGACTTTATTAAACAATTTACATATACCTTTATTTTTGTTTTTAATTAACTTTTAGGGGGAATATAACACTCTCTTTCACACACAACTTGACAAATAATGAATTGTAAAACTTTGATCGAAATAAAATGTATTTGACAATAGTCAGGATCACCTCACATTCTTTCAAATTTAAAGTAGGCCGTTTGGCAAGAGTTTGGTTTAAAAAACCCCGATAGATGTTGTTAAATGCCCCAGTCAAGAGTCTTTCACCTATATCAAGGTCGTCATTTCAGAAATAATGAAGGAAACACCAGTTCGAGAAAAACCACCTTTGGCAAGCAAACTGACAAACTTTCTAACAATAGGACCTGTCGAGTTGGATTAGAACCTTTGCGATGATGCGATGCGATGCGATCCGTAAGCGCGCCTTTTAGACCACTCGACCAACAAAGCCATAAAGAAATATTACAATTTAATTCGGTCATTTTGGGTATGTAGTCAATATTAAACAAAAGTTGTTAGAAACCAACCTAATTAACATGGTTAATACATCATGGTTTTAGATTGCAAACAACAGAATCTGTTGTTTTGAACCCAATATGTTTACAATATAACTCGCTATTTATGCAACCTCAATTACCCCATCATCTAACTAACCATAAATAATAATGCAGTGCTAATCTGCAACGTACTTGCAATCATATTGTGAAGACAATATTCTCACTTAAATATGGAATATACGATTAAGCCTAGAACATTTTCCGAAGTCAATACCATTCATTACCTCACATGATCGTCAAGTTGGTTGTGATGTTGTGTAACGTAGCTTCCACAATTTTTGTTTAAGCTATTTACGACGATAATAAAGTTGTAGATCTCTACGGATTTTTATAAGAACAAATTCGCATGTTTGAGAGATATACGAGTGTGTATTACGGTCTGCCTTGTACTAGAGCTAACGGAGCCAAGACAGGCATACCACCACAACCCTGGTCGCATTTACCTTAACGGGTGAACCAGAAGATACCCTTGATTTCGAGTAACGGGCGAAGAAACAATATCTCAGAAATTTCAGTCTTATGTATGACCCGGCCGAGGATTGACCCTCGGACTACCCGCTCTCAAGGCGGACACTCTACTATTGAGCCACCAGGCTTTACTGCGCGTCAAGTGTTTATTTTCTAAACTTTAAACCTTGTTTCAAACACACAATATGTTTGTATTCCATACAAGACTTGGTGCGTGTGATAATCAAATAAATACTTCAACAATTTCATACAACTTTAACCAAAGTACAAAAACATAAATTTTAACTAACAAGAGCCCCATGAGCCTTACGCTCACCTGAGGATGTGTCCAAAATTTTTGCAAAATGCAAGACAATATGTTAAGAAACTTTCAGAGTTTCCTCAAGTTAAGAAATATCTAGTCACAGTGCATTGTAAGTAGCTAATATGCATGTAGTAGCTATAGTACAATGAATAATTTCCAAATCATTAACAATTTCAGTCTAAATTCTTATGCTGTTATGCAGTCATGTATGACCTTGAAACATAAATCAAAATTATTGTCATATCAATACCTACAATATTCTTATAAACATGACTATACAAAAAGTTAATAGCTCTCAAGATGAACAATTTCAGTCTTCTTATGCAGCTATGACCTTGACCTTTGAATGTATGACCTTGAATCATATCAAAAAGACCCACTTATCAATACCTACAATATTCTTACATGCCTATACAAAAAGTTAGATTTCAAGATAATTAATTATGAAGTCTTCTTTGCAGCTATGATCTTGACCTTTAAGCAAATAACCTTGAATCATATATCAAAATGATTGTCATATCAATACTTACAACATTCTAATATACATGCCTATACAAAAATTTAAAAGTTTTCAAGATAATCAACAATTTCAGTCTTCTTGTGCAGCTATGACCTTGGCCTTTGAACTTATAACCTTGAATCATATAACAAAATGATCGTCTTATCAATACTTACAATATTCTAATATAAATGCCTATATAAAAAGTTTATAGTTTTCAAGATATATTGACAAATACAATGTATATAATTTTTACCTTTTTCCTCATTAAAGTGCCTTGCTTTACAACTTGTTCTTTGAACCATATATCAAAATGACCATTATATCAATCCCTACAATATTCTAATATACATTTCTATGCAAAAAGTTTATAGTTTTTATGATATATTGACAAATATATAATTTTTAGCAATTCCCCCACTCAGTACCTTGCCATTTTGACCTTGACTGTTGAACTTATGACCTTGAATCATATATAAAATTACCGCCTTATCAATACAGGTCTACAATGTTTCTATATAAAAAGTTTTTTTTGTTTTCAAGATACATGTATAGACAAATACTAATTTTTACCTTTTTCCCTAATAAGTGCCTTGCCATTTCCCCATTTTGAGCCCCATGGCTACCATTAGTGCAAATTTGAAACTAGATGACCTAAGAATATTATAAATAAAATTACTTAAGATATAATCTCTGACTTTTACTTTCAGAGAAGAAGATTTTTAAAGTTTTTCTTCATTCCCCTTTTATGGGGGCTCAAGGGGACATAACTCTTTCATTTGTTCAAAATCTGAAAGGCCTCCACCTAGGCATGATAGCACCCAAGTTTCATTAAATTTTGCCCTGTGGTTTTGCAGAAGTTTAAAAGTTTATGCACGACACATGACGGACGACAAATGATGATGGATAGCAATAGCCCATCTGAGCTAAAAATCCAGAAAATTTTCTCACATAAATTGCTCATAATGACTTATCTTAATGTCAAATTTTAATATTTTAAATGCTGAAATAGAGCTTTTACTGTTTTACCAAAAAAATTAACATTGTCATATTGACCAATGTTAAAATGGAGCTTACTCTATAACTTGGTTACTTTGCTGTATAAAGTGTCCACACAAACCTAATAAGGAATTATCACATGGTTCATTGTTAAATCAATGGAAAGAAATACATTAAAACACCTATAATTTCTCTATTGCTGTTATTATTCTATAAACCTATGAAATCAATTTTTAAAAATGCCTTAATATCTATGATACATAGATAAAGGTTAGACAAGGGATAAAATAAAGGCTGTATGTGTTTAAACAAACCCAGGTACATGAGATCTATGATGATAAGATGTTTGTACACTTAACATCAACTGTTAATGTAAATACAAAACCTCATGTGAGATCTACTTAGATCTGTCAACACAATCAGATAAAAAATATTTTGGCACTTATAAACTTAAATTTGTATAAATATCCGCAAACCTCACAATAGTTTGGGCTTTTGTGTATGAACTTTGTTCATGTGTTTGTAGGTGGCTTCTACAACTCGACCTATTCAAAATAACTTTGTGCACATGCTATCTATGCTTTTTGTAAACTCACTTTCTCCTAAAACAACAGTGAAACATAACCTGGCTTACAAATTATGACACAAGACTAAGCTGTCAAGTGTAATTTATTATGAGTGTGATTTTTTCTTTACAACATTTTTTTTAAAAAATGTCCATGGTATCAAACCCAACCAATAGCAACTTTACATGATACAGCTGGGTCATTTGTTGAGAAAAAACGTGTAGTGATTTCATAATGACTGATTAAATGAACATTTCCAATAAAACCATTTCTATCAACTCCTCAGAACAGAATCTTTCTTTAAATTGAAATTTTGATATTTTTGTTTTTACAGAGTCAAAAGCATACTTTTGATATAATCAGGATCATAAAATATATGCGACTTCTTGGACACATTCACCTAAATTTATCACGTGGGTGGATTAATTAGTCTACTTTTACCCAATCACCACATTGTAACCTTCAAACAGGAATAATTAATTAAGTCTGTTTATAGTTGTTTTTGTATTATTTTTGTAGCATTGTATTGTTGCTTTGTAAATATATTCAAATTAAAGCTGACTTAACTTTAATTTGCTTAGGATGAAAGTCTTGGGGGGACAATTTGCAGAAAAGGGAGAATTATTTTCATAAAAAAGTCACATGGGTTCTCCACCCCCTCTACTTTGGCTTAAAAAAGAAGAGAAAACCAATTGTGTAAAAAACTAGTTACTGAGTTATAAAACAATTCACTAATTCTTAGGATTGTCAAAATCAATATTTTTCTACTTGAGAATTTAAGGTTAAAACCTGGTTAAAAATATTGACAAATACTTCAGTTATCTCGAATATTGACAAATACTTCAGTTATCTCAAATTTCAAGTGTTCAGTTTTTTTATGTACTATTTAGGAACAAAATAAAGTATGAAATACAATATAAGAAATATTGAACAAACCTTCATAGATTTATAGAAAATCATTAAAACGTTATTAATTATGAAAATTTTCTAAATTATAAGGCTCTAAACCTTAATACATGTATATTAAATAATAGAATAAATGAATAAAAACAAACATTGAACAAAAATTCATAATTAATATATTAATATTTAAATAAAAATTAGAAATGCATAAATAAATACATAAAACTATTACCTTTAGATAAAAGGAAAAGCTAAATATAAAATATAAATATGTATATAATATGTATAATCTTATATATACAAATGTAATATCAAATATCATCCAAATTTCTAAATAAATATCATAGACATAAAAGTCTGTATGATAAATCCATTGTATAAAACAAGAATTCCACAGATTTAAATGTCTTGCCTGGTTAGTTTTTGGTCAAGTAGAAAATACATTACTTTTAACATAAACTTTCACATTCTGACACGCTGCTGATAACACAGGAAAAGTAACACATGAGTCTCACCTTATGGCAATGTCAGACTCGAAAACATCATTAAAATGCAAACAATCATGTACAAAGTACATACAAAGTTATATATTGTTATCTGCTCCATTTATCACACTTGCTACTGTCTACTGCCTGTCTGTAGTGTTTATTGTGTCTCGTACAACATACAAATTTCAATACTCATCAGATATCGAATGGAACCATGCAAAATTACACTGTCATTTAAATTCATGTCTAACAATGATCCTAACCACGGCTAAATATCCAGTATTTAGTAAATCCATAAATTTTATATCCTATATTGGACTAGCATACATTATTGAAACTGATAAACAATGGAAAAATCTTAACAAAATCATGCCATTTTAGGCAAGTAGGAACCAACAAAGATATCTTTAAGTACCGGGTAATGTATATCTGTCATATAATTAGCTTATAATGAATAATAAAAATATATTTATATAATAATAATAAAAATTAATCAATTTCCTTTTAGATTATTTTTCATTATATTCTTCTGTCTACATTCTTCAGCTTTTTTCAATCTCCATTCACATACAGATTCAAAATCACAATTTTGACATTTCCAGGCTTCTTCTATGTCTACACCTTCAGGTGACCTCTGACCTTTCCAAAATTTCAAACATTTACTATAAAAATTACACAGCTGACTTTCATTGTAGATTATTTCCTTGTACAGAAATAGTGGTCCCTGACTGTTGATGGACATACTCTAAATGAAGTTGACTGATACAGGTTAAACACTGAATGCAGTTCAAGCAAGATGTCCAAAAGTTCACTTAAATTCCTGCAATCTATAAATTTACTATTTATCTGTTCCTTTTAAGTCATCACCAAATTCTTGATCTCAAATCCAGATTAAGATGTTTTTGAATATGATCTTTTGATAACCTCCCTTTAACAGCATCATCAAACAGTTTCTTATACATCATAACTTGAAGAGAATGTTGTCTTTGTTGAGCTTTTGTTGATGTTGTTCTCGATAACTTTGTTTTGAGTTCACTGAGGTCAATTGTATAAGTATCTGGGTCAAATCTAAGCTCATCAATTATACCAAACACCATAACATCTTCATTAAATGGGACACCTAAGATAGGTATTTCTCTTGCAACGGTGATTCCATTCAGGAAGCCTAAAACCGAGGTAAGTAAGTTAAGAAACTTTATTCCCCATTTGTCAGCTGCTGATGTTGTTTTTATGCTTATCACATCATGCACCTCCAACTCTGTAAAAAAAAGAAAAAAGAAATAGTAAGCTAAATGACAGTGACTTTTTATTGGGTTCCAAAAAATTGTAAAATTTTGTCATGTATCATCATCACTTCAAGCATTATGGGGTCAATTTTTGGTGCATTTATAAGTCCAGTCAGTTTATGCTCATAACTCTTGAGAATTCAATATGACTGATCTTCAATAAAAATCAATTTTTTTTTATATGTTTGACTCTTGTGATTATGAAGCAAATCAGTTTGACCATGGAACTCATGTTGATCTTGGTAATTTTTTTTTGGTTTTTTTCTTTTACACAGATGAATTGAAAAAACTTAATGTGTTCAAACCAAAATCTGATTGATTATTGATTGTTAATACAATTGTATTTGTGAAGGCTAATTTCATTTATTATTCATTGCACACAAGTGTATTGCAAAAAGTGAAAATAGATCCCACTAGGATTGAAAATGCAATATGATACAACTGAATCATGATTTTTTATCTTTTCAAAAATATATATTGATACCCAGAATGTCATACTTTTTCACACATCTAACTTATGTTTTTAGCTCTTAGGCTGTTTAAGAAAAACCCTGTCATGTATTCCTTGTAGCAGAAATGAGTCTATTGAGTTTACCACCTGTGACTCAGAGATATATCCCTCAAGTCAAAAGCAGGAGTTTATCACCTCTGTGACTTACAGATATATCCCTTGAAGCAGGAAGTTAATGGATCAAACCCCTGACAGGTTATACATAAGACTCTTAAAATTTCGATAATGCTTCCTCACGTGTTTTAATAATAGCTGATGTGATGTTTATCAACACAACAATGAATCTTTTTGTGTTCATGATTTTTTAATAACATTTTTTGAATCAATTTAATATACCAAAAAAGAAGTAAAACACCATACTACAGTTCCAGAAACATTTAAAAAAAAAAGAAGACATATGAACACTTTTTTGTTTCATATTGAAAAGTATCAAGCCACACATTATGAATTTTAATACATGTCTTATTGTGAGTTTTACTATTGTGTCTGTAACCATAGCTAGGAAGCTGCCCTTTCAATTTACAACTTTACTTTCAATTAAAGACTAGGTTCCATGCACTTCAAGTTGAGAGATCTTATGTATGCCCTTGCAATCAATTCTGTTTAGTCAGGCTTTTGGTTTTCTCTAGATCTGACTTTCACAAAATTCCCTAAACAGCACAAAAATAAATTTTTAATCCAGTCAAAATTATCAAAATAAGAAATCTCAACAGTATAAATGATGAATAATTATACCTCTTTCTGTGTGAATATTTGCTCCTTTAGCCACTACAGGTTGTTCATCTACTGGTACAGTAATCATCATTGGCATGGTAAACTTGTAGAACAACTGTTGTTCACACCAGTCTTGTTGTGTAAGATCTGTAACACATAAATATTTAGGTCTGTATATTGATAATGGTGTACAGGTATAGAATGGTACTTTATCTGAATCATTTTCATCACAAATTACATCGCTGTTAGCTCTAGAGTCTTCTGTTATGTTTTTGTTGATTTTTGTACAGTCAATTGTAATTTTGTCAGGGTTTGTCACTATATTTGTGGCTTTCTTTATGTCTGTGCATCCACATGTTGTTTTGTTGTTTGTTTCAGTTTGGAGTTCTTCCTCTCCTTGGATATTTGTGGCAACATTGCTCTCATCTGTAATAAAAAAAATAATAACAACTTAGATTAATACATACTGAAGTTAAAAATATCTAAAGTTCTCAAAGTCAATATGATAACCAGTATTACAGTGATTTTGCTATGGTTTTTAAAAACTACCTTCTACCTTTCAGATTGGGAAAATTTGGACCCTTTTTATGTCACATATTATGCTCAGAATTTTGAAATTCATTGCAAAAATTTTATATTGTGACAATATCTAACATTTTTTGTCTGTCAGAAGAGTTTTGGACAACTGGATTTAACTTAACTATTTGATTGTGTGCCACTGTTGCCTTTTTGGGAATTTTAGTTGTCAAATTGGGAAATTTTAGTCTTATTTCTCAAGGGGAAACTACCTTTATTCGGTAGTAATTTTAGGCAAATAAAACCACTGTTACATAAATTATTATTAAAAGTTCTGTGATTAGTAAATCTGTCCAGTAACTAAAAAAAAAGATTTTAACTTGATTTCAACTACAAGGTCAAAAACTAGTTCATGATGTAAACCTTTGAGTCTGACCATGACATTAGGATGCCATTTATAATAATAATATTTATTATTATTTATTATTCCCTTTTTAACATAATCACATTGTGAAAACTATGTCATTACAATTAAACAATACATGTAATACTTTTTTGTAAAATAAATTGAGATAGAATATCCTGGTTTTGTTTCCATTTTAAATGACACTGATGTAACAAGCTTTGATTGTGTGAACATCTGCCAGCAAGCAAGAAAATGTAATTCTGCTAGATTACAAGTAATCTTTATGTCATTTAATTATTAACGGTATGATTAAACATTGCAAAAAAGAAAAGTTATAGTTTTCACTGGGGTGGGGATGTTGACATTGCCTTTTTTATTTGAAGCTTATAAGTCTGTCCAGTCCCAACTTGATATTTAATTCATTTTAAAGTGTTGATATTATCAATTTTTGTGCAATTAACAAGTTAAACTCATCACATATTTTTTGTAATAATCACAATTCCAGAGTAGGTCGAGCTTGACTTAAATTGTTAATTTAGATTGTTTCGTTTCTGGTTCAAATAAATACATGTACAGCTATAACCAAAATTCATCACTTATAAGACTGTCTACTGCTTCTCCAAATGACAAACCAACTGACACAACTAGGTGTTTGTCCGAGTCTTTACTTTCTTCTCCAAGCATGGCTTTATCATCATTATTATGACTGTCCATTATGTTAGACGCTACTTTTAATACTGACATGATATCACACATAGGTAACTCAAAATGAGACATTTTACTTTGTAATCAAGGGAAGGTTAAAAAATGTGTTATAACTTTTTTATCTTGTCACCAATTTGATGCGTTTTTTGATATTGTTATATTTAATTAGTATATAAAAGATTTTAGATAAAAAAAATTTGGTTAAGGGTAGTCTTTAATATTCTGATATATTAATGACAAAACACTTAGTTACTGGGGTAACTTGTTGGCCAAGCATTATAAAGCATGTGTTTACAGACCACAGGTGTTTTCTTTATCCTCATATAAAATAACACAGAGAGTCAGTGGTTATGTTTTGAGGTGTGAAATGTCAAAAATAACTAGGGAGGAAATCTGAGGAATGAAAAAGGTGGAGCTAGTTGTGATGTAAGTAGATAAATTTCAGTATGAATCACTGCCAAGCTCTCTTGTCTGGATCTTTTGGCCTTGTTGAAGAGTGTCTGCTTATTATTCAAGATATCTAGATTGGCAGGGCTATACAATAATGTGTCTCATTGTCTGGTACCAGCCTGTTTTGGTGTTGGACAAGTAAAAGTGTGATCAAGCTTGTCCAAATCCACATGATACATAAAAAAATTCAGATTTTGTTTATAAAGATCATAACAATTTGCTATAAAATAAATTTAAAATATTTTAAAAAAGTAAATTCAGGCCTTCAGAATGTCAATATGTAAAGGACAAGGTGGTTTGCTTCACGTTAGGTTTTCGTCATCTTTGAATGTGCGCTTGCGTTACAGAAGAGAGAGATATACCTGAGAAACACATCCTTACCGAGTGCCCCGGCTGAGGATGAAATCCGGCAAATATTGACCATTTTTAAAACTTTGTCCTTTTACACACCAAATACACAGAAGGGGAGGTAAATCAAATGTCCCTGTAATTAACTGAATCTACGAGACAAATTGGGAAACATTGGTATAGTTAGAATGCGCAGTAAAGGTGGTAAAATGTCAATAAAAATTAAATTCGATTAATTACGGAAAAACTGACAAGTGTATAAATGTGATTAATGTTTACGACCTAATTTTTAAGTTAGCGGCAGAGTTTTGCATGTATTGAATCTTACTCAATAAATACCAAATATGTTAATTAATTCGATATCTTTAGAAACAAATAGATGGATAGATAATTTACAGTTTCTTGAAGCGGCATATAACAGGTCATCGTCGTCATCATTAATCAGGTTTTGAAAATAATCATCGTCTTCTGTGTTTTCAAGTTTAATATTCCCGGGCGCAGCCATTTTCCCGGAAGTACTATTTCACCGCATAGAAACGTCGGTATTTATGCGCTTCAAATTAATTTACTTTTTATAATCTTTATTTAACAACCTATTGATTGATGTATGATCTTCTGATAAATAGTGAACCTGATATAGGGTTATATTATAAATAGTTTTATGATCGTCATAATTATTGGATATTATTCTTTGAACTATATTTCTGATAACGCGGAGTGTTAGTTTACATGTGTGGTGTGCAAAGGCTGTGCAACAACAAGGAAAGCAAAGAGAATGTGGTAGCATATGAAATAGAAAGTAGGCCGGCATTATTTAGACGTAGGTGATGGGTAACGGGATTGTTAGCTGTAGAGAATAGGACTGCAGTTTCATTATGGAATGTAAACAAAATTCAAAGCTTAACAACAAGAAGGTGAATTTAAACCAAGATAAAAACGTCAAAAGGTCAAACACATCAAGTAGTGTCAAGAAGAAAAAGAAAAATAATGTTCTTGTAAAAGAGACAACCAAGAAAACTTGTACAAGGACAGAAAGTCAGAAGGACCTTGAACAGTATGGAGATAATTTAGAAATAGAAGGGATTCAGTTGAAAACTCCCCGTAAGTACTGTTTAAATGTTTACTTGGTGTTTTGATACATTGCTTTTTTTTTTTTTTTTTTTTTTTTTTTTTTTTTTTTTTTTCAGTACCACTCTGAGTTTAAAACTTTTCATACCATACATTGGACTTATTGTCCAATGATTTGAACATAATTTTAAAAAAATCTATATTTTGGACATTCCTTAATGTTTGTTTTGAAAATTTTAAACTGAGCACCTTTAAGGTTTAAGATGCTGTCCACATAAACTACAGAGGTTTTTGGCTTACACAATTATTTTTAACAATAGATATTAATGATATGTCCCTAGATTTTTGTTTTACAATTTTTTTTTTTTTTTTTTTTTTTTTTTTAATACATTTTTCACTGTACAATTTTATTTTTGCATGTAAGACAAATAGGGCAAAATTTTTTAAAATAAATTAATAACCCAGAATTATTTCACAAAACAAAAAGTCTTAATTTGGTTTGACATGATACTTCTAGAATTTCTTCTTACGGGTTGTCTTGAAGTATAGATTTTATTAAATTTTTATTTTTATTGAAGAATAATAACTCATGGCGTAATGCTATAAAAAATAAGTTTTCATAGTGAATGACTAAAATTTCATAAAATAAGTGTCAGTTGTGAATGACAATATGTTTTTCATCATTGCCATAAGGTTGAATTACTTTGATTTATATCTAAAACCTTGCTTGGTTAAATGAGCATCATAATTTATTTTGAACCAAACATTCGTTTTTGCACAGACAATAAATTTTTGTTTTGTTTTTGTTTTTAAATAGTTTTTATATCCTCATTATTATTATTAACCAAAAATTATAATTATAAATGGTTATTGATATTTTGTTGGCATTGTCTATTAAAAAGTTGGCTTAATATTTTAATAAACATCAACACATTCTTTTGTGATTGGGTGATAAACATTATTTTTGTTTATTTGAACCTATACATCCTTCTATATTTAGTGTTTGGGTATTCAATAACTGTTTCCAAACACTTATTCCTAAAATGTTCAATCACTGAACTACAATTACTGAACATATTAAACTTCAATATAGATATCATATACAGTACTCAAACAATACAAAGTAGGTGTCATACCCTTGGAATTTAAGATTATTCTAATTGAACACTGGATACATTTACTGCTTTTGAAGTCAAAACAAACAAAGGTTGATCTATATATGTAATTAAAGGTTCCTATTTCACTCACTGATCATTTAAGTGCTTAGTAACTGTGTGTGTACATAAAATTTTAAACATATAGTATAAGTGTGATCTATATGAGTTACACTTCACATTGATTTGATAATAATGTGTATTCTAGGTAATCTGAAAGGCTGGTACTTAATATAGGCTGGGTGTTATTTTAAATTTACAAACATTCTATTTTTTAAGCCTACAGATATGATACATCAATACATAAAGTACATTGATAATCAGCCTAGCTGATGTCACAGATTTAAAATTAGTTTTGATTCTTGAAATCATTTTTACCCTATGACCTAACTTTCAGTTCAATATATATAATATATTTCATAATAATGTGTGAACACCTGTGTCAGTTCTTGTTTGAATACAAATTTTGTATATTTAAATTATCATTTTGATTTAGCTCCTCTGAGTATTAATGAAAAACCCTAAGCCCTTCATAACCAAAAATGTAAAGCTGTGCATGGATTAATTCAATGTAAATCATAGGAAAAATTACCATTTTGATATAGCTCTCCACTAAACATCCTGGACCCTTTGTAACCATATTACAAATTAGCTATTGCTGTTTATACTGCTGTTACATGCTGTAGTATACATACATATATATATATATATATATATATATATATATATATATATATAGAGAGAGAGAGAGAGAGAGAGAGAGAGAGAGAGATTTTAATACATTGAAATAATTGACATAGATACTTTAGGGTATCAGGTCTGATTATAGTGGTGTATAATTAATTAAGTTGGTGATATGTTTTTCCTAGATGAAATATTAAATCATTTTCTTGAAATGTTTCATGACAAATTTAATCTTTGAAGTTATTTATCCTTTTAGTTCTAATCTTTGTATGTATAAGGCTTATGATACTGTCCTTGCAGAGTTTTACATCATAGTCTTTACTTCATTTACTTCTCTGAATAAACCAAGATATGCAGTATACAAGATTTTAACTCAGTATTATCCCTTTTATCAATTCATTATATTTGTGTAACTATATAATTACTTTTAAATATTAAAAATCTTTACAAAATTTATTAAACAACCTAAGTCCTGATTAAAAAGTTTTAACTTTAAAGAGGCTGATTTTATAGTAATATATATACAAAAAAGAATATATATGCAACTTAGCCATAAATATAATATTAACAAATATTTTCTTCTTGTATAAGTTTTAAAAGAGCAAATGTTGGAATACTTTTAAACCACTTGAACATATGTAGGTTAAGAAATTAAAGAAACCTGCATTTAAATAAATGTGGCAAAGTATGATTTGGAATTATAAGATAGTGTTATGTATCTATTATTTATTGAGGCAGCTTTAAACACTAATTCATTCATTGTGCTTTTTGAGGTTAGCTGACCACTTTCTCACACTTATCTAGACAATATATGTGTATTTCCAGGGGATTAAAGGATTAAGATATTGATTAATTAGGTTTACTTGCAGGTCAAATTCAATTCCTTTAATGTATATAATGCATATATATATAAAGTTTTCAGACTATGGTTATTTTAATTGTGGTTGTTATGGTTATACCAGCTGTATACCGTCTGTAAGAAGCTTCATGTCTGAATATTTTATTTTACTTAGATGGTTTTTCAGTTTTAAAAGATGAATTTTCCTAACTTAAATGATGATATAATCTAAATAGGTAGATAATAAATAGGATTTCTGTTTGATTTCTGGTTTAGAAAAATTTTTGGTTTACTTACCAGGGCTCTGTTTAGATAGGTTTTTGGTTTACCGGTACTTACAAGGTTTCCGTTTAGATAGGTTTTTGGTTTACCGGTACTTACCAGTGCTGTGTTAAGACAGATATTTTGGTTTACTGGTACTTCCCGGCTGTAGAAATTCCATGGACATATGTCCATGTCCATGTAAAATCCATGGATTTCCACGGAAATGCCACAAAAATCCATGGAAAGTGTGTACATGTCCATGGAAAAATAAATTTGCCATCTTTTTGGCCATGGACATGTACACACTTTCCATGGAATTTCTGTGGACATGTACATGGATTTTTGTGGCAAATTTTTGTCTGTCAATGAAAGTTTAACAAAATATACAAAGTTTCAGGCTCAGCATTTTCAAAAAACTCTGTACGTGGAAATTCCATGGATATCCATGGCATTTTTCTCAAGTGTCTAGGTCAGCAATTCAAGTGCTTTGTTTATACAATTAGGAGGTTCTGCTAGACAACAACAAGAAAAAAAGATGGCTGCCAACTATGACTAGCATTTTTAGACATTTCATCTTTAGACTATACAAGACTAAGAAGGACATAAAATCTTATATTTTGTGGCAAAGTTACTGGATATTATACAAAGGAAACCCGTCTGAGATAATGGAATCTAGTGAAATTATAAGCAGACCATTGAAAGTGTCATTTGGGAATTATTTAGCTGTATTTTAAACTATGGAAAGTGCCATGTGAGTTTAATTAACTTCATTCTATCATGTAACTAACATAAATGATACAGGCAACTATTTTTGTTATAAAGTTTAACTCAGATAAAAAATTAAAATAAAAAAATGATATATTAATTGTCATTAAGAGCGAGCAATTAATCTTTTAAAGATCTGTATGAACATGAAAATATCATGAATAAAATACACTGGTGAGGTTCTAAAGACTTGATGTGATTTTGTTTAATAATTATTAAAACAGTCATAGGCAACAAAAAGTCACCAAATATGTCATTTCATAATTTCAGCAAAATGTGCTGACTCACAGAGTAGCCATATTTTTCTTGATGCTGTCTATAAATACTTCATCTGGATGGATCACTTTTTAAAAATTTGACACTTATTTTCCATGTACAATGTACATGGATTTCCATGTACATCGACCATGGATTTGCCACGTACATGTCCACAGATTTGCCACGTACATGTCCATGGATTTGCCACGTACATGTCCACAGATTTGCCACGTACATGTCCATGGATTTGCCAAGTACATGTCCACAGATTTGC
Organism: Tegillarca granosa; assembly: GCA_029721355.1. Lineage (NCBI taxonomy): Eukaryota > Metazoa > Mollusca > Bivalvia > Arcoida > Arcidae > Tegillarca > Tegillarca granosa. Next base: position 5,109,159 of record CM056607.1, on the reverse strand, counting down.
CATGTACATGTCCATGGAATTTCCACGTACATGTCCATGGAATTTCCACGTACATACGGTTCCAATACTCCAAAATGTCCATGGATTTGCCACGTACATTGTCCATAGAATTTCCACGTACATGTCCATGGAATTTCCACGTACATATGGTTCCAATACTCCACACTTTCCATGTACGAAAAATCCATGGAAATTCCATGGATTCCATGGCAAATCTACACCCGGGTTACCAGGGCTTTGTTAAGACAGATTTTTTGGTTTACTTACCAGGGTTCTGTTTAGATAGGTTTTTAGTTTACCGGTACTTATCAGGGCTGTGTTTAGACAGATTTTTTGGTTTACCAGTACTTATCAGGGCTTTGTTTAGACAGATTATTTGGTTTACCAGTACTTACCTGGGTTTTGTTTAGACAGATTTTACATGGGCTCTGTTTAGATAGGTGTTTGGTTTACCAGTACTTATCAGGACTGTGTTTAGACAGATTTTTTGGTTTACCAGTTCTTACTATAGCTCTGTTTAGACAGATTTTTTGGTTTACCAGTACTTACTATAGCTCTGTTTAGACAGATTTTTTGGTTTACCAGTTCTTACTATAGCTCTGTTTAGACAGATTTTTTGGTTTACCAGTTCTTACTATAGTTCTGTTTAGACAGATTTTTTGGTTTACCAGTACTTACTATAGCTCTGTTTAGACAGATTTTTTGGTTTACCAGTACTTACTATAGCTCTGTTTAGACAGATTTTTTGGTTTACCAGTACTTACTATAGCTCTGTTTAGACAGATTTTTTGGTTTACCAGTACTTACTATAGCTCTGTTTAGACAGATTTTTTTGGTTTACCAGTACTTACTATAGCTCTGTTTAGACAGATTTTTTGGTTTACCAGTACTTACTATAGCTCTGTTAGACAGATTTTTTGGTTTACCAGTACTTACTATAGCTCTGTTTAGACAGATTTTTGGCTCACCTACCAGGACTGTGTTTAGACAGATTTGGTTTATTTACAGGATGTATGGGTCTTAGTGTTTTCATCTGAGATTTTATAATGTTGTCTCTTTTCAGACAACTATATTTCCACTATTCTATCTCTGGCTTATTTAAAGGTAAGGTAGGGTGTTAACATTAGAAATCATTGTATCATCATCATGTGTTCATCTTTGCTCAACTACATGTATAGAAACATGTGAAAAGAAATTCTTTTAATGTTTGAGTTTTCCCATATAAAAGTGGTTTGAAACAAATAAATTTGCAAGACTCATTTGAGTCAGCATTGCAATATATATATATATATATATATATATATATATATATATATATATATATATATATATATATATATATATATATATATCAGCATAGATTAAAATCTTCAAAATATCTTCTGAAATCACCAAATTCTTGCTCATCAGCTGTCACAAATCTTATATACAAATGTACTACTTCTGATGGTGATCAATAATGTATGAAATTAAGCTGAAATATTGAAATACTAAGAAACCAGACTAAAATGTTAATATTTAAAAAAAAAAATAATGAGGACCTTACTGAAAATTCATAGGATTCGCTTGGACTTGCAGACATAAATTATATATTGAGCCAAGATTGATAAGTTATGTCACATTATGATCACTGTGATTCAGATACTCAGCTTAAAAAAGTAACATTTGTCATTTAACATTCTAAAATTAATTAACATTAAACAAAGCAATCACGTGCACCTCACATGGGTTGCTGACTGCCATTTGCTGATTTAAAACCAATTGCTAATTTTTATGATTTCTGGCTCCAAAGTATTGGTATTTATGGTTACTATATTTACCCCAAAAATCATTATGACTTAATTTACTTGACTTCCTTAAAATGAGTTTCATAATAAGCTTTTCAGTTTCTGAGGTTAACCATAATTATTTCATATAAATTGGCACCTACTTTCAGAGTTGACTAATTTTTGGCTCCTCACTTTTCAAGAGCCAGAGCTAACTGATCTTATTTTCAGGTAGACATTGACATTTGCTCTAACAATAACCATATTCAAAACAATGTTTAACATATTTTCCAAAGAAAATGCAGTAGGTTTTAAATTATAAATTTAAGATCATAAGGCAAGTCTAAAATCCATCAAGGGTGATTGTAGTAAAATTCTTAGATAAATATTCAGAGTGATTTAGATAAAATATGTACTATGTGATCTTTACAGCATAGTTGTGATTCTAGGAAGTCAAGCAAATCAAGTCATAATGACTTTAAGTGTAAAATAATCTGTATATCTGGTAAGGCTGTTATTGTTGGATAGGGGATATATTGGATTTATATAAAGTTTGATATATAGCTTATATGTTGATAAATCTGATAGCATGTTAACATTCATAATTCAATAAAACTATGTCATTTTCACAGGATACTTTGGCACAATTATTTAGATATTAAATAAAAATTATATCACATTTGAATTTTTAATATTAAAAACATCTATATAATGCATGTATCTTGATGGTCAAAATTGCAACCATTTACATGCTTTAGTAACCTTTAAGCTTTAAATTCATAGTGGTTCATGCAACATGATAATGTAGCTCAATGAAAGGCCAGTATTAGATATCCAATTTCTGTCCATGCTTTACAATATGCTATCAGTTACCTATTATAGATTTTTTTTAATCTCAGTTCAGTTTTGGTTTATCTTATATCTGAATGTTATAGATATACATGTTCTAAGGTCTCATGCATAAATTCTGTATTTTCATCCACAGTCAACCAGAAAAATATATATCAAAAAGGATCTAATTTTAATGTATATTTTATAACATAAGTGCTTTGAATGTATTTGAAATATATTAAGTTGTTGTAAATAATGAATTTGAGTGCTTAATGTTTTGATGCACAATTGCACATTTTTTGTAATGTAAGAGTCACATTCCCTTTCCACTGGTGGCAATTTTTCACTTTTTAACATTTTTGATATGTGTTGGATTACCCAGAATCTAAGATTTGTATTAAAAAGAATCCATGGGTCTACCGTCTTGTTCCCAATGCCTTTAGTTGATTTGTTCATTATATATGAGAAAGGTATTACATCATCATGTATCCTAATTGGTGTCTTCAGATACATGCATTATGCTTTCCCACAATTATACACAATTCCAGCACTGTCTGCCAGTAAGTGAAATAAACCTGATAAGACATGAAGCACTATTCGAGATATAGCCAAATGCCAACTAACATGGTTTTATATACATTTTGTTCATGCAGTTTTATTGCTTGTGAATTGATTTTACTGTAAGAATGTTACATTGATCTCCAATAAGCATATATACATGTATGTATATATATCTTTGATTCACAGCTGGGTCTGATGAATACCCTAGTACTACTAACCTTATATATTACACCATCTTACATAATTGTATATAAACTATCTGATTTATCTGAAATCTTCTTTAATTATGGTTACATTTGTATATTCTTCAATATTAGAATGTTTTCTTTCTTGTTTTTACATTAAAAGTACCTTGGTAGCAAATACATGTATTAAAAACTGACTAGATATTATATAACATTCAGTTTTATTGGATAATGGATCTGACAAATTTGAAATCAATAATATAGGTATAAGCAATTTTACAACAAACAAATTATTCCAGTAGATATAGTTCATGTGAATATATATTTATTTATGTCATACAAAATACAAAGATTATGTCAAAAGATAATTTGTTTACTGTTTTTGGATTACATAATTATAATTGTATGGTTCTATAACATATTCAATCTAACCAGAGACATATGTCTCTGATCAGACCTGAGACTTTAGAACTTTTTTTTTATTTTGACAGTATAATTAAATTTCCTGTCATTTCCTGTAGCTGTCAAGTATATTTATTTGTATTTGTACTTGTACTTGATTTAAAAATTATTGGGTATAAAAAGCATTATAAGTACTATAATGGTAGCTGAAATACTAATTATTTATGATACATGTATATTGATAGTCATAGACAGAAAACTTGGGTAGTTGAACATTGTTGACTGTATGTTCACAGTCATGTATAGTCTTACTGATCATTTATTATGTTGAACACTGTAATATTTTACATACAGAATTTATATCTGTTAGTTAATATGATAGAAGTAACAAGATTTATGTTTATTTTATGGTGTACCTCAAACATTATATTGCCCCTGACAGTTAATAGATACTTTGATCATATAATACCAGTTGATACACTAAATCTGTCACTAATGGAAGACACCATTTATATATAGTTACTAATACAGGCCTAGCAGATTAAACCTATATACAAAAGGAATTGAACAGTTTTATTTGATATAGAATATATTGATCGTAATAAAACATAATGTGAACATTTTTATAATGTCACATGATATTATTCACCACCCACCTATCACCACAATGCAGTAAAACCGTGATATAATACCCCTCCAGATCTTCACCAGCCCACTTATTGTGAGAGTAATACCTTTTACAATGCCTTCACCACCAATATCTCCAACAGATTACTAAAGTTCTATATCATCACAGTAAAGTAAAACCTTGTTAAATTATCCCCTATGTAGATACTCACATAATATCACAATTCAGTGAAACATTGTTATAACAACCCTGGGATCTTTATGACCTCATAAATAGATATAGTACAGTGAAACCTTGTTATAAAAACCATGAGATCTTTGTAACCTCATATATAGCTACTGTATACAGTACATTAAAACCTTTTTATTGTGACCCTCAGTATCTTTACCAATTATCATCATAGTACAGTAAAACCTTGTTATAACAACCCTGAGATCTTTGTAACCTCATATATAGCTACAGTACATTAAAACCTTGTTATAACAACCCTGAGATCTTTGTAACCTCATATATAGCTAAGTACATTAAAACCTTTTATTGTGACCCTCAGTATCACCTTGTTAGAAACTTTGAATACCCCTCAGTATCTTTACCAATTACCATATCATAGTACAGTAAAACCTTTTAACAATGTCTCTTAGTATCTTTTCCACCTTTATTTTTATTACAGTACAGTAAGACCTTGTTATTAAGATCTTAGATATCATCACAACCTCATTATTGACACAGTATTTTGATGTCATAAAGTCTGTTTCTTTATATATTTCCATTACTTTATTTAGTCTTAACCCTTTACATGTATAATGATAAAACTTCACAAATGCTTTGCGGAATTGTGATACAAGTGAAAAGAAACATGCTGCCGGAAAACATGTATCAATGAACATGTTACAATATATTTAATAAAATAGTTAACAAGACACTAACAAGACAATTGTATATATAATTCAAAGTAAATTTTTTATTAGGACCAAGTATCGACAGACTGGGGTAAAATCCTTGCATTGTGCCCCAGTCTGTGCCTGTTCCAGTTATTAGGATAATCTTTGTATATGTACTTATATAAGTGATCAGTCTTGTTTAAACACAGTACTGTACAGTTTCTATAAGTTGTACAGATTATGTTGTTTCATAGATTATAAAATATTGACATTATGTATTAAAACACAATTGTCCCAATATATTGTCAGCTGTTTCTGAATGGATAATACCTCTTGTGTGTCTATGTATTGGTAGTTCTGATTATATAAATATTTTTAGTGATCATTTTTAGTTTAAAGTTATAATTTGCTGTGTTTAAATCTACCATACTGTGTGGTCATTGTTGTCTTATTGCTTACAAAAAAAATCAATTTAAATGAATTGATCAAAACAACATGTGGGATGGAAATATTTTGACTTTAGATTTACAAGGTACTGGCTTTTTAAAACAAAAAACATTGTATTTTCAACAGTATTGAAAACTTAAGCTGTCCAGATAACATTTGGACTAGTTTGTTAGCTTAACAGACAGATGGTTATAGAAGAATTCAAACACAGCACAAGTTTTCCAAGTTTGAAGAATAAAAAAAAATGAAATAAATAAAGATGTTCTGTTGATTTTGGTAATTTTATTAACAAACTTTTTAATACAGGTTTATTGACCAATGCATAAAATCAAATTTTTACAAGCAATTACTGCAAGGTTACTGAGCCAGGTTGTTGATAAGTGACTATAATGAACTGAAAATATGATCACATGATCTTAAAACAAGAGATTCTTGGATCACATGTCTTGCCTGAAAATGTAGTAAAGGTTCACAAAACAAGAATCTTGGATCACATGTCTTGCCTGAAAATGTGGTACTTGATCACTCTGCTCATGATTGCTTTATGGAGATTTATAGAAAAGAATCAAAACGAGGGAACAAGTACTATGAATTGCCATCAATAAGTTGACCAGAGTCAAAGTCACTCATCCATCATCTTCTGGAGCAATGGTTTTAGTAAAAGTATGATTCAGTTGATTGAAAATAAGATAAAAAAAAATAAATGTATCAATTATAGATTGTTGAAAGTGCTGATAAATAGTTTTACTTGTTTTTTGATTGAGCTTTATGTGCAGGTGAGCTTCCATATAGTTTTACTTGTTTTTTGATTGAGCTTTATGTGCAGATGAGCTTCCATATAGTTTTACTTGTTTTTTGATTGAGCTTTATGTGCAGATGAGCTTCCATATAGTTTTACTTGTTTTTTGATTGAGCTTTATGTGCAGATGAGCTTCCATATAGTTTTACTTGTTTTTTGATTGAGCTTTATGTGCAGATGAGCTTCCATATAGTTTTACTTGTTTTTTGATTGAGCTTTATGTGCAGATGAGCTTCCATATAGTTTTATTTGTTTTTTGATTGAGCTTTATGTGCAGATGAGCTTCCATATAGTTTTACTTGTTTTTTGATTGAGCTTTATGTGCAGATGAACTTCCATATAGTTTTACTTGTTTTTTGATTGAGCTTTATGTGCAGATGAGCTTCCATATAGTTTTACTTGTTTTTTGATTGAGCTTTATGTGCAGATGAGCTTCCATATAGTTTTACTTGTTTTTTGATTGAGCTTTATGTGCAGATGAGCTTCCATATAGTTTTACTTGTTTTTTAATTGAGCTTTATGTGCAGATGAGCTTCCATATAGTTTTACTTGTTTTTTAATTGAGCTTTATGTGCAGGTGAGCTTCCATATAGTTTTACTTGTTTTTTGATTGAGCTTTATGTGCAGATGAGCTTCCATATAGTTTTACTTGTTTTTTAATTGAGCTTTATGTGCAGGTGAGCTTCCATATAGTTTTACTTGTTTTTTGATTGAGCTTTATGTGCAGATGAGCTTCCATATAGTTTTACTTGTTTTTTGATTGAGCTTTATGTGCAGATGAGCTTCCATATAGTTTTACTTGTTTTTTAATTGAGCTTTATGTGCAGGTGAGCTTCCATATAGTTTTACTTGTTTTTTAATTGAGCTTTATGTGCAGGTGAGCTTCCATATAGTTTTACTTGTTTTTTGATTGAGCTTTATGTGCAGATGAGCTTCCATATAGTTTTACTTGTTTTTTAATTGAGCTTTATGTGCAGGTGAGCTTCCATATAGTTTTACTTGTTTTTTGATTGAGCTTTATGTGCAGATGAGCTTCCATATAGTTTTACTTGTTTTTTAATTGAGCTTTATGTGCAGATGAGCTTCCATATAGTTTTATTTGTTTTTTAATTGAGCTTTATGTGCAGGTGAGCTTCCATATTCCAATTTAAAGTTTTTTTTTTATTTTTTTCTTATTTTTTTTATTTTTATTTATTTATTTATTTTTTTAAATTTTAGCAGTACATTCAAACCCTTAACCAGATTTACAAACTTAATTCAAACGCATGTAATATTTATATAAAATACTAGGAGGTTTAAATTTTCATTTTAAGTGGCCCTCATCAATTGTTTGCTTAAAACTTTTCAAAGTGTAGAATGAAGAGTTTATGGGTATATTGGAGATTTTTTAAGTTAAGAAAAAAAAAAAAACTTTCAGCCAAGCTGTTCAAAAACATACACTAAAGAACCTTATATCATATGGTTTTGAAGTGGCAATCATGCATTTTATTATAAGTTACATGTACAAGCAAATATACATATTCAGTGTTATTTAAAAAATCAGATCCAGCTGTTTTTATTTGCAATATTAAAATTAAAAAACATGAACAGTATTAGAACTCTGTACAGATCTTGAAGTGAATGTTAGATAAATGAAATTATACACATGTATATGTAAGATCTCATATAATATTCAATGTTATATATTCCTTTTAGGTTTGTAAAGACATTTTATTATTGCATTCTTTACTCAGTTTCTATAATAAAATCTACAATTTGATTTAACTAATCTCATGCTTTGAAATTAATAAAACAAGGCACATATACTGTAATTTTAAAAAAATTGTTGGTTTCCTTTTTTTTTTCCTTTTTCAATTTTCTCCGAGATAATATTTTCATATGTAATGAATACAATCACATTTTCATAAATCAAATTACAACAATTATTAAGTACAGAGTATTATTTCTTTTGTACATGATTTAACAATGCCCATAATTTATATTAGAAATGTTGGAACAATTACTAATACGTTAATATTAGTAGAAGCTTCATGTTTCTTGATCATATAGCAGATTAAAACCATTGCAATTTGTTCTTTTGCTGTTATGAAGTAGCATACAAATATGTAAATTATCACTTAAAAATTACCAAAGGGGGCACAGCTAGGCCAAATGTGAAAGCAATAAATTAAGCCCTCTAATCTAGTTATTTCTAGACTGAAAAGACAGAGAGATGTTAATCTGCAGCAATGCAGGAAAGTGTACTAGTAGCTTACATATAAGCACCCTAAAGTTGTAGTACATTAACAATTTACTGTTCACTTCTACAACACAATTCAGCTCACACAAATTTCACAGACTTGTGTTATGAGATTAATTAGACAATATTACCAACAGCTTGTTGTGGCCTTATGTTCCCATTGGGAATGAAGAGGATAAGTAATCAACATTAATAGCTGAAAGTCACTGATTTGATATAAAACAACATTCAAACAACCAACAGTACAATTAACATTTAGAATATTTGAAAATCCGTAGATAATAGAAGGAGGAGAAATGTAATAAAAAGTTATTCTGTAAATATTGTTTGTTCTTCCTATACTGTACTGTAAATTTAATATATTTTTTTCAATATTACAATTGCTTGGACACAATCTACAAAAGTTAAACAGCCCTTGACTGCATAGAAATGAATATTTAAGTAGTATAATTATCCTAAAACACCCTTAATAAATAAAAGCCCTATCTTAAACAGATTTATATTGAAATCACACATAATTTTAATATTCTTTGTTAAATTTGCATATAAACCCTGTATGTGTGTAAACTGAATACAATTGTCAGTCTTGAAAAAACATTCTGTATAGACAAGTTCTACCAATGAAGTTTGAAATTTAGGTCTGTAAACCTTTAATTGTTTAACTTTATATATTTTTGTGATCAGGAAGTAAATGATGAAAATGTTGCTGTTAATGTATTTTCTTAATGTTTCCATTACTGCAGCCCTTTATTATTGCTTTTAAATAATGAAATTGAAGATTAAATTTTTGACAAATTAAATAAAGAAAATATTTTTCCATAAAAGGTTACTATTCTCAAAAACGTCCAAACAGGCAATATGTTCTATTAAGTCTGAATCTCAATCACTTTTTTATATTTGTAGAACTGACAATAGTTTCCAATGACATTTTAAATGGATTATACCTGTAGACCCCATGTTAGAGTTGATATCTCTGCAGTTTTTATATCTACATTCACCAACATTAAGTTAACTCAAAATGACCCAATAGGTCCATAAATTTGTCAGAGAATAAGTGTACATTTTAGAGATAACATTTAGTGGAATATTTTTCCATATGACCACTCAGATTAACACCCTTTATATGAAGGGCTCTACCTTTTCAGTGGTTCGTAACTCAGTGTAATATTATTTGCAATTTATGTATTATTATCTTTTCTGAATTATTCATGTGTAATATTGTACCTGTCATGTATTTCGATAACCCAATATATATATAATCCAATTCCAAACTTATAAAAATCATGACCCTGAGAATTGAAAAACCTCATTTAGAATCCAAAGTGGTTTTTAATTTGCCAGAAAAAACTGTTGAAGTTTAATGCCGAAATATTAAAATTACTATTCAAGTTTTTTTGCTGGTGTTTGACAAAACAAAATGCTTGAAGGTAATTTTAAATTGGATATTTTCTGCTTATGAATAAGTTCATGTCTGTGCCGTTTACCCTTTCTTCTTTTTATTTTTTTTCAATATGCATCTAAGTTATAAATTTAAATTGGCATATCTCATCGTATGAACAGTTTCCCTTTATTAATTATGTAATTAACTGATTAATTAATTAAGATTATGCTTGTTATATTTAAATATTTTATTTCTATTAATTTTTAAATTTTAAATTTTTCTATGTTTAATATAAAGTATTGTAGTAAACTTATTTGAAATTGTTCATATGTTAAACGCTTATAATTTGGTTTTACCAATACTTTAAAATGTTTGCTAATTTACTTTTTTGTTATTGATCATTGTTATTGTTATTTCCTTTGCAAATTTTTAAACTCTATTCCATTAAAAAGGTTTTACAGGCCTCAACAATTTGTTGCCAAAAAATGTTTTTGTTGTGTTTTAAAATTATTTCTGATATTTTTTATCAATCTGAAGTATTTACAGTTAATTCTTTCTTTACCAAATAATAAATAAAAATGTGATTTGGCACATACAAAGTCAAAATTAAAATGATAAAACACTTCCAACCTCAAACTCCATAATGAATGTTATGATTTTTTTTTTTGTGAGTTGATTGTAACTTTACATTTTGTTTTATTTTTATACAGATGAATTTCTCTTGTTTTATTTTCCACATTTTTCTGTTTTCAATCATCATATTTAAAAGATTTTTGGCAAGTAGCCTAGCTGTAAATTGATACATACAAATCATTTTTTTTTTATTTCACACCCTGATAATTATTTTTATAGGTTGTATGGACAGATTCCATTTTATGCTAGGTGTTCTTTTTGTAACATTGAAAATTAATTTTTTAAATCTAAATTTCAAGATTGAAAATTATTAACTTTTGTCTTGCTCCAGATGAATCTTAAACTTAGAATTTAATCTGAATTTTAACCTTTTAGCTTAGATACGAATTCAAAATCAGTAGACACAATATATGGGGTGTTCATTTTCAATCTTAGCAGTGCTATCGATAATTGAGTAAAAATGGAAAATATTTTTCATGTTAACACTTCAAATAACTGTTTAAAGTGGCAATAACGGTTGCAGTTTTTCCCACCTAGACACTTCAAAAGATGTGAATTACTGTAAGAATATGCTGTTTTTCTCGTCTTGGTAAGCTGATTTTGAGTATGATTAAATGAATGCCACTTTACAATTTTTAACAAACAACAAAATCTATAAATGATTTTTTCATAAATAAGATATAGACATGTAACCCCATACATAGTTAAATAAAGAAATAAATTGATTAAAATTTTTTTAAGAGAGTTTTATATGGTTGATTAATATACCAAGCATGAAGTGCACTTTGAACATGAAAGCCATGTTTTATGCCACTGTAAAGCTTAACAAATGTTGTTTCTATATTTAAATACTTATATAAGGATTTTTCAGTCTTCAATTAAAATGTTTTACCAGGTATAGCGGTAGGATTGAAGGGACATTATCAGTTTTCTTTTAAGCATGAATAAAGATTTTGATAAATTGTCATCAGATCTTCACAATTTTATCCAGCTATTTTGAAATCAAAAATTTAAATTAAAGAATAATATTTAAGATCTAATCCCTTGATTATGAGAATAAAGATATTTAATCACTGCATAATTATAATTTTTAATTTAAAATGTCAACAAGATTTGTAAAAGCTTTAAAAATATGTTCTTTGGTTGATTTCAAGATGAGTTTAACATGATGTATAGACATGATCTTTTCATTTAAATAATTCTGTAATTTATATTGGATTATGTACCATAAGTCTATGGTGGTAGATTTGGGTTTTAATACTTAACAAGTTAGATCACACAAAAGTAGTAACTTACAGTATCACATGATATAATTCACTATATACAAACAGAAAATACATAAAACAATAAAACATATTATACATAAAAGACTTATGAGACACTATTTAATGAAAATTAATAACAATAACCTATTTTTAATAAAAATAGATATTAATGAAATGAACATCTTTGTCTGTACATTTCTGTTAAGATTGTAGCAAAAGTTATTAAATCTTTTAATTTTCCAAAATAAAAGAAAAATTTTCATCAATATCAAAATCACACCTTTAAAAACATAAAAGCATTTGGTAAAAAGAAGTTATTGTTAATCTGTATACAGATTTACAGTGCATTAAAAATGTTTTTCATCTTCAATACAACTCAAGTTACAAAATTTACAGATACAATTATTTTTACAAAGTTACTTACATTCTGTTTTTGCTTTATAATCTATACATTTGTAACATTCGCCCTGGTGTACATCTGAATTGCACTTTTACTGTCTGCAAGTTTGAAGTTTATCACCATTTTCAATTTTACCAGTATCTGATTCCACAATTCATTTATATACATATTTTGTCATAAAATATTTTTTGGATAAACCTTGCATTTATTGTTAATATTTAAACATAAAATATCATTTAAACCATATTTTTCATAAGTTTTTAAAACTACTTTCTAATGATTTAGACATTTTGTGATCACAGATTTATACTGTGATAAACAGTCATTATTTAATGAACTAACTCTAGTGTATAATCTTAAAAACTTTAGAATGCTGCTTTATACTACATGATGATCACCCCATATCATGTGTTGCCAAGTTTGCCACATCTCTAGACTATCCTTAACATTGCTACAGGCTTTAAATGTATTGATCTCATAGAAGTTGCTTTTTCCTTAAATCCCCTTTAAAAATATAATATTGGCTCAGTAAATGATTTATATAGATGAGTATAAGCATCATGTCCATCCTTCTGCATTGCAGAATTTCATATATACAAAGCAGCTAAAACTGTGCTTGCTGACTTGTTTAGTGACTATTCTGTTAGTCTATTTTTGGGACAATTCACTTCCTTATGTTTTATTTCATAGACATAAACTTCACACTATATATCTGGTGTACTGGGTTTGTTCTGGTTCTTCTGTTAAATTGTTGGTCTGACTCTCTACAACTTGGTTACATTTTTTTCTACTCCATGTACCCTAGAAATTAAACATAGAGTTTCATGGAAATTAATTAACACACACACACACACACACACACACACACACACACACACAATAATTGACGCCAGAAGCATAATGTATTATAAACACATTTTGTTGAAATAAATAAAGCTAAGTAATTTTTATTTGTATTTTCTGTTTGTTTTGAATGTTGAGTTTAACAGTAAGGGAAGTCTAGACCTTAATAAATATTTGGTCAAGTTTGGAATTAAGTTTCTTATCCCAATTATAATACCTTAAAGTGTGTGTATATATTGAAATATATGAAGAATTATGGAATTTATTTCTTTAATCTGTAAAGATTTTAATAAATCTATTTAAATTTTTCAAAAGGAGAGATTAATCTACTTATAAAGACAGCTTAAGTGATAAAAGAAGCTTTAAATATACAGGCCAATTTCATTAAGTTAGAATGAAATATAAAATTGTCATTCTGCCATCAGTTGACTAATGGTGTTTTCCATTCTGCCATGGGATTACTCTGAATGTTATTACTGCACATAAAATGTAGCTTCTGTCAACAGATGGCCCCCCCCCCCCCCAAAAAAAAAAAAAAAAAAAATTGTTTGTAGAATAAAATGTACTGGTAATTGTATTAAAGTTACAACCTTTACAGCTTTTAAAAACCAGAGAAGTTTGAAAAATTTACATGTATAAAGAAAAACTTAGTTAACTTCTATGAGCCCTTTTGATTTGACCAAAAACACCAGAGAAGAGCTTATCATTAAACTTTTTACTCCCAGTTTATGTTATAAAATACATATTTTCATTGCACATAACTCATAACTTTTACCAACAAACACATCTTTTACTATTCTCTTGTATCTTGAGTCAAAATGACCAAGTAACTAAAAGTACAACCTTATGATTTAAGTTATAGGTAAAATTGTGTGGTCAAGTGCTTGACCATTTATTTATATGCAATCATGCAACTGAACTTGATTTGTATCTTAAAACATGGTATATCTAAAGGTATCTTTCTGTAAATCAATACATTTTGTGTATACTTTACTGAAAAATCAAATTAAAGAATGAATTGCTATCCATCTAAATGAGACATAGAATTGGTATTAAAACATCAAACAATTTGATGTAAAGAAACAAATTTGTCAAGTGATTTAGCGTTTCCTTGAGAAACAATTTTCTGTCTGAAACGGTTGTTTTTTGTACCACCATCAACATGTAGCAAATAGGTACAATTGGTAAATTTCCCCTTTTAAAACAGTATCCATGGAAACACTTAGCAAAGAATTGAAGACACATATTTGTGATAGTGTCATAGGTTCAACCAGAATGCTTGGAATGACAGTAGACAAGTTTAATTTTACATAGATGTAGTTAATCCAGTTGACATTTTAATTTATACCCACATGTTGCTAGCAATCATCTGGAACCATTACAGCTGCAAGGCAGAAAGGGGAAATGGATGTTTACTAAATAGAATAGTCAGTGCTGCAAATTTCCTCAAAATGGAGACCTGCTGTGAAACAAAAATTAACTCTACTTACTCAGATTTTTTTAGGATAGATTGAGCAAGGAATTATGAGTTTCATTACTGCTTAAATCTGGTAATTTGCATGTGCCCTAATTTATGCCTAAGATACCAGACCTTGCATGATATTTTATTCAAGATGTTATATCTTGTTAACTATAATTAACATGAAAAACCTATCCAAACTAAATCTGGTAGGAAAATTGTATTATTATATCTGGCGAAATTTGACACAGTTCAGTTGCCAAAACAACAGTAATGGTATGTTGAAATAAAGGAGTTTAGTTTTAATTAAGAAAGAATTTTATTGTATGATGTTTTTTATGATGCTGTTGAAAGTATAGATACATTGTATTTTCTATGTTTGTTTGTGTTTCAGGTGAGGGTGAGGAATATGAAGACGAGAAAACTGAGAGTAATGGAGAAAAAGATGAAATAAAGGGAGATAACTCTACTGAGACCAATTCAGAAATAAATGAAGATAAACCATCTAGTGCTAATTTAAATAATAAATCTATGTCTTCAACATCAGTTGTAGAATCAGTTTCTACAGCTTTGTCACAAGTATCATTAAAACAGAAAAACAATGTTCAGAAAACAAACAAACCCAAGGGAAGTAATCCTCGCATTTTAAACAATACTCAAAATGGTGCTAGAAATGCCAAAAAAATTAATAGTGATAGCAAAACTTCTATTTATAGTTCATCCTCAAATTCACGATTAAAAAATGAGAGTTTAAGATGGGAGCTAGAGTGTGATGACCTGGAGGAAGAGGAAGAGAGAATACGGGTTTACAAAATTAATCGTCGAAAAAGATATTTAGCAGCAGCTCAAGCAAAAGGACTTGGTTGGGTTGCTAATTATGCCAGTAATGGCTCACCAGTTTCTGAGGATTCAGGTATTGAAATGAGGGAAAGGGAGACAAATCTTTATAGTTTAAAAGATACTCATAAATCTGTGAATGATTTCAGTACTTTACAAACTCTTGGACCTACTCATTCTAATATGAATAATGGTGTAGCTGTGGACTGTTGATGGTGAATAAAATCTGCAGTTGGAAAATGATCTATAAAAGCATAAAATTATAAAATCTGTATTATAAACATTTATTTGCAACATTATTGCAAATTATTGTCATTTAATCTTAGCATAGTGCTAAAATATTGTTTTGTTTGAGAGAGCTTAGACGTACAGAGTTATTCCCCTTTGCTTAAAGATTTGGTGTTAGTAAAAAAGTAAGAGTTATCTCTCCTTATATTAAATTATGTTTCACACTGAACGCTCAATTGATCATACTTCAAGAAAAATCTGCTGGTGTAAAATATATACCAAACATTTTAATGAATAATAATTGAGTTTTTTTTATATCTGTATGTAGTAGTCCATTTAGTGATGGCTTATTGTCTGTTAAATCTTAGTTACATTATCTGTTATCATAATTTAGTGCCAAAATATCCGTTTTTAAATCTTTTTTATTTTTTTTATTTGTGTGTTTGTATCTTGTGCTATGTAGGCTGAAGGAACAACAGATTGTTTTTAGAAGTTTTATTGGTTTTTAAGTTTTTTTTCAAGTATTGACTTTTAGACAAATTGCATAAATTTTGAGTGATACAATATGGGCCAATTAAAGCACCTGCTTACATGTTGTCCATATTGGATACCTGCTGAACTGAAGATTCCATTGTGAAGATGGAATGTTTTAATTTATACATTTTGAATGACAGTTTATGTTGTAAGGGTTTGTTTATTTGCATGCATTTGCATGATAATGTTTTTTGAATATTGAGAATTTCTGTGAAATGAGCTAATTTTATTTTTCAATCAACCAGCTGTTTCATAGAAATTCAGATTGTGATGATGTAATATGTTTCTATGCCAAGTTTGATTCATTAAAGAGAAATTGGAAATGTAAATTACCATTGCTAAATTTATTTAATAATCTTATAATTTTCCTTTTTCTTTCCAGATTTTTCATTTGCGTCTTTATTTAAGGCATTTAAAATAAAGATCATTGTATTTTAAGTCTTATATCAATAATGTAATATATAAATAGGTAATAGATACGGTATATTTATTTATTCAAATGTCAGACATTAAAATAATTTGTTATATTTAACTTTCTCATAATGTTTGTTTTTATTTGATGTTTTGCCGGTATTCACCCTGTACTTTTTGTATTTTGTTAATTTACAAATACATGTACAGGGTATGTCAATAAAAACCACATCCACCAACACTGATCAATGCAGCTGTGTTTAAAAAAGCATGAATTGTTAAAAATTTCTTTCTTGTTAGGTGGGGAGACTTGGTCACCAGGTGATCTAGATTACTAGATCACAGTGCCTCAGTTGCAGTCTTGCTAGGACATATCTTGTTGTGAGAAAGTTTTTTGGTTTATTTGTTTGAAGATTTCCCTTCTTTTTTTTTTTTTTTTTCTCTTAGTTTTTACAGAAATGACTGACTTGTAATAAATAAGTGAAATTGTCTTGGCTTAGTTATAAAACACAAATATGTCAACCATATTTATTTTCAACATGGTAACAATAGTTGTTGTAAAAATTATTTGCCTTTAATGCCAAGTGTACTGTAAATTCAACCCAAATTAATGCTTTATTCTTTATTTTTTTGTCACAGAACATAAGTGGTTGTCTTTAGCCATCATAGAGTATATAACAAGTGTTCAAGCAAAATTATCTGTATCACTTTGTGACATTGTGTTAGTAGGTACTGCACAATTAAAGTTGCCATCAACAAACATCTGAACTCAAAAGCAGATCAGAACTGTCTCACACTTTATTAGACTATTTAACTTGATCTGCAGTAAATAGACGTTTGTAAATTTGATATATAAGATCTGTAGGCCACACAAAATTTTGGATTGATTTAAACATACTGGAAATCTGTTGCTCAACATCAAAAACTTTTGTTTAAGAAAACTATTACTTTCCATGGAGAATGAAACAGAGTATAATTGAAGAAATTTAAAAAAAAATAAATAAATAAAAATTGATCTATTATCATATTATTTGAAAAGTAGGAATCTGCAAATATAAATTATTTAACAATTTACATACTCCATTTCTGGTGGAGTTTACATAAAATTGCTTCATGGCTCAAATTGAAATTTTTTTAGATTTATATAATGCTTCCATGTTTTAGGTAAAAAATACCTTGTTTGCATATTGTTCTAGAACAACAACTAAGCATCTACAAAATTTAAATAACCTAAGATGACAATGGAGTAAAAATGCATTTTCATGGAAACAGGTGAGCCATTGGTGCAGCCTTTGAAAAAAATGTGCCACTTACCTGGCTATAGAAATTCCATGGACATATGTCCATGTCCATGTAAAAATCCATGGATTTACACAGAAATGCCACAAAAATCCATGGAAAGTGTGTACATGTCCATGGAAAAATAAATTTGCCATCTTTTTGACCATGGACATGTACACACTTTCCATGGAATTTCTGTGGACATGTACATGGATTTTTGTGGCAAATTTTTGTCTGTCAATGAAAGTTTAACAAAATTTATAAAGTTTCAGGCTCAGCATTTTCAACAAACTCTGTACGTGGAAATTCCATGGATTTCCATGGCATTTTTCTGAAGTGTCTAGGTCAGCAATTCAAGTGTTTTGTTCATACAATTAGGAGGTTCTTCTAGACAACAACAAGAAAAAAAGATGGCTGCCTAGTATGACCAGTATTTTTAGACATTTCAGCTTTAGACTATACAAGACTCAGAAGGACATAAAATCTTATATTTTGTTGCAAAGTTACTGAATATTATACAAAGGAAAGCTTTTGGAGATAATGGAATCTAGTGAAATTATAAGCAGACCATTGAAAGTGTCATTTGGGAATTATTTAGCTGTATTTTAAAGTATGGAAAGTGCCATGTGAGTTTTATTAACTTCATTCTATCATGTAACTAACATAAATGATACAGGCAACTATTTTTGTTATAAAGTTTAACTCGGATAAAAAATTAAAATAAAAAATGATATATTAATTGTCATTAAGAGTGAGCAATTAATCTTTTAAAGATCTGTATGAACATGAAAATATATCATGAATAAAATACATTGGTGAGGTTCTAAAGACTTGATGTGATTTTGTTTAATAATTATTAAAACAGTCATAGGCAACAAAAAGTCACCAAATATGTCATTTCATAATTTCAGCAAAATGTGCTGACACACAGTGTAACCATTTTTCTTGCTGCTGTCTATAAATACTTCATCTAGATTGATCACTTTTTAAAAATTTGACACTTATTTTCCGTGCACAATGTACATGGATTTCCATGTACATCGACCATGGATTTGCCACGTACATGTCCACAGATTTGCCACGTACATGTCCATGGATTTGCCACGTACATGTCCATGGATTTGCCACGTACATGTCCACAGATTTGCCACGTACATGTCCATGGAATTTCCACGTACATGACCATGGAATTTCCACGCACATACGGTTCCAATACTCCAAAATGTCCATGGATTTGCCACGTACATTGTCCATAGAATTTCCACGTACATGTCCATGGAATTTCCACGTACATACGGTTCCAATACCCCACACTTTCCATGTACGAAAAATCCATGGAAATTCCATGGATTCCATGGCAAATCTACACCCGGGTATGTTAACTGTAATTAAAGGAATAATAATGAGATTAATGTATAAATTTTAATTTTTCTATTGAGAATAAATGAGGCTTTAAAAACTGCACAAATGTAAGTTAGTATAAATTACCATGCAGAATCTTCAAAAAGATATACTTAAGTATGCAAATGTCACACACACACACACACACACACACACACACACACACACACACATAAATATATATATATGTTAATGCAAAGATTTACTAAATTCATAAATAATCCTAAGGGTAAGTTAAAAGGACTTCTTGCTTTTAAATATTTGCTCTTTTCGCCAAAAAAAAAAAAAAAAAAAAAAAAAAAAAAAAAAAAAAAAAAAAAAGATTTATCAACAGCCAGAGCTAAAGTAAAATATTATTATCGGTGTCCTTATAACACCTTAACATTTAATTTCTCACTCCTTATACCAATTATGCTTACAAAAAATATATCAAATACATTAATTTAAATTTATGCTGAAAGTTTTGTCAGATTGCTTGATGTCATTTTCTTGTTTTCTTGTTGACATAATTTGCATTACTTATTTAAATTACAGTTAATTAATCTCCCAGCAAGTTCTTGTTTAAAAATTTGAAAAGAAAATGAAGACTAATATTTTACTTGTGTATTACTTTCAAACATTGCACATTCTTCCTACATTAGATACATTATGTGTAACTGGTTAGTTTTGTTTTTAGATGTTAACAAAAAGTACAATGCAAGCAAAATTAAACTACATGTACATTCAAGCCTGTCTATATAGGTTATACATGGGAATTAGTAAAAGTTGCCTTTATGGACAGGTGGCCTTTATATACAAGTTCAAATAATATGAATAAAGAGCAACTGGGATAGAATTTTAGTGGTCTTAACAAACCTTTAAAGAGAGGTGGTCTTTCAGGTAGGTTTGACTGTATTTTCATCTCATCTATTATCTTTCATAAACATCCAGTCAAAGGTTGGTGGAACTTTTGTTAACTAATACCATGTGTTAGAGTAGGCAATGGCACTGTTCTCTGGCAATAAACATCATACATGGGCTAAAATTTTCTGTTTCTTTCTTGTCATTGATGTGTCTCATTATGCAAAGAAGGAATGGAAGATAAAATCAAGTATGAGTTGCATTGATAATGACTTTTGCAATTCTGAAACATTTTTTTGAAATTTCATTTAAGTTGCATCACTTTGCAATTCTATTAAGATATAAAACAAGAGGCCCATGGGCCTTAGCGCTCACCTGACGATATGTCCAAAATTGTTTGCAAAGCGTAAAAGACACTGAAACTTTACAAATTTTCTCAAGTTAAGAACTGCCACAAAACTTAATCAGAAATATATCCACTCACATTTCATTTATAAGTAGCTTATATAATATGCATGAAATAACTGTAATGCAATG
The DNA here is from genome assembly GCA_029721355.1 of Tegillarca granosa. NCBI lineage: Eukaryota > Metazoa > Mollusca > Bivalvia > Arcoida > Arcidae > Tegillarca > Tegillarca granosa. The sequence goes on along the minus strand of CM056607.1, from coordinate 5,088,370 downwards.
AATAATTTCCAAATCATTAACAAACTTCTGTATACATGTACTTGTGCAACTTTGTCCTTGACCTTTGAACATATATGACCTTGAACCATAAATGATCGTCATGTCAATACCTACAATATTCTAATATACATGTCTATACAAAAAGTTAAAGTTTTCAAGATAATAAGTAATTAATTACTTCTTTTGCAGCTGTGACCTTGACCTTTGAACACATGACCTTGAATCATATATCAAAATGATTGATGCTGCAATACCTACAATATTCTAATATATATGCCTCTACAAAACAGTTTTCAAGGTTTCGGGGAAGAAGATTTTTTTTACCCCTAGGTCACCTTGACCTAGTTTTGGTAGCCATGGCAACGCCATGAACAAATCTGAATTCCCATGTATGCTTCTGACCACCTGTATCATTGAAATCTGTGCAGCAGTTTTGAAGAAGAAGTCGAAAATAGGTGTTAACGACGCACACACGCACATACACACGCCGCGCCATGCCATAAGCTCACATGACCTTTCGGTCAGGTGAGCTGAAAAACATAAAAAGCATTTTTGTCTAACATTAGTGCCGTCCTTTACATAGCAAGGTGACAAATTGTTAGTTTATATGAAGTTGGGTATTTCTCTGCAGGTCAGTGATTGTGGGTTTGCATAACTTAACCTAGCCTAAAACACTAGTTATCTGTGATTACTGCTTAGTAAAAAAAAACTTGTTATTGAAAGTGGTCATTCTTGGTAAAGTTTTAAAAAAATCGATGCTATCTTACAAATTTATTTTTGCAAATGAATAACAAAAACTGAAACCCTGTGCTATGGTTGCTACTCAGTGATAGCAGAGTTTCCTAAAACAAATAATAATTTTTGTAGTCTGGCTGAGGCTGTGCACTTTAACTTCAAACAATCTTAACTGATTTTAAACCTCATTTATTCAGTGGTTGTTGTTAAATTGAAAACTAATCTTGACTATAACCTACATATAAGTCATTTCCAATTAATAACTTCATCACTAGCTGTCATTTCTGAGTTATCTTGACTAGAAAATGGTAATCCATGGTTATGTATTTATAATTTGACAAAAAAATAAAAATGAACATAATCTCCAAATATGAATAACAACATGTATTAAATACAATCTATGTAACAATAAGCTAAAGTTGTGTTTTTATCTGAGCACCTGTTTATCATTTGCATGTTGATTCCTCATTCAAACTATCCTGACATTGACCAAACACATGCATCTATAAACATTGAAATCTTAACAAAACCCATTACTTATTCACTCATTTATTATTTATTACATGTACTTATTTATCAATTCATTTATATTCATTACTTACTTATTAAAAAAATTATTATATCATATTGTCTTAAGATCTCGTGTCTCTGATTATGAAAAAGTAAACTTATTTCATTTTGTAGCCAATAATAATTCCGACAATGAAAGGAAAAAGCAACAAAGAAGAATCAGTGATCATATAACTCAGAACTGATAAACTCATTGTGTAATCTCTAAAGGATTTCATGTAAAAATTTCTCAATGTTGTAAACAACTAAGCAATAGCCTTTCACTCTGTACATTGGTGAAGCACGTTGCTTAAGCATAAACAATAAATAGTGGTGCTTGGTTCCTGTCAACCACTATAGCTATTAATGATATATCTTGCTTATCTTTCAATTGCTTATAAATCTTATCAAACTGGTTCCCAGAAAAAAAAATTGTTTGAATTTGTTTTAAAAGGAAGGAGTGAATTTCTACATTCATTAAACGATAACGATATAAATAAATACATGATTACCGATATTTCAATTTAAGCACAACCTATTGTAATAAAAACACATTTAAAATTTTAATAGTATCTAACACAATTCAAACGATGAGGGTGGGTTATCTTTTTTGTGTGTAAAATGTTTAATATTTTTGTCAACATTATGTAAAACTCTCTAAATAAGTCAGGAAATAAAGTTCAATTGAATGTTCCAATCATGACCAGTAAATAGGTTATGAATATAATTAAATTCGAATATCACGTGATGTAGTCGAATGTTTTCGAAAAGTAAAAACGTCTATATATTTTCATAAAATTGCCAAGTAGACAGATAATGTATCTGCATTTAATGAGCAGATTAATGTTCTCAGATGGACTCGGCAAATATTAGCGACATCATAAGATATAAAAATAAAAGATAAAAGATTGAACAAACAAGAAAATTTTGACAATTTTGAACCTATCTAATAAAGCAAATCACAGATGGCCTCATATAATGAAGGAATTTCCTACTAATCAAGACAAGACTTACTAGTCCTGAAAATCATGACTCTTAACGGCTTTGCTATACGGATATATGCCGTTACAAAGCCGTTAAGAGTCATGATTTTCAGGACTAAGACTTACATGACAAGGTTGATATAAGGACTAAAGATTTATCATAGAAGAGTAAACCTAGTCTTCGTCAACGTCCAAGAATTAAAGACTCTAAATCTAACAAAAAGATATATGATTAGGTTATAAGGTAAAATTAGCGAGTAGCTTATAGATCCAGAGTTCGAGAAAGGCAAATGTCAAGCTTCAATAACACAACAATTTAATAAGGATATTACAACTAGACAAAAACTAGATTAGACCAAATACCTAGTCTTGGTAGCCATGATAACAAATCTGAATTGCACCGGACCATTCGTACCAACAGTTTTGGAGGAGAAGTCGAAAATATGTGTTAACAACACACACAAACGTTTACGAACATTTACTCGCTGTGCCATGTCATAAGCTCACATGCATGACTTGTGGTCAGGTGACTTACTTTTTTTAAGTTATCGTGTCAGTCCTACGGATAAGCCTTAAATCGCTGAAAATTCACCTCCTTACTGTTATGTCATTAATCAGAAAAATAAATATTGACTTGTCCAACCCATCAATTTAATGACCAGTGAAAATCTAAATTTTACCTGACAGACTGCTGAGGAAATGTAATTTCAACTTTGAAATAATTTTTTCAATATCAACTATTAAACATTTGGGTCAGATCTTTCAAATTTACGTTCATTGTTATGAGTAGAATTGTTTGGAAATCAAACACGAAGGGAAGTTAGCGAGTTCATAGAACACAAATATAACAAACATTTTCTTTACGTATTAACTATTAAGACCACCTAGCATATAACGATATTTTAATCAATTAAATTCACTTGTCATTTGTTTTGTTCTCTGAGACATGTCAAATTAATGATTATTAATGAATGATAGACATTCAATCGAAATGTTAAATTTAAAACAGTATTCCGAAGAATCAGATATCAAACAAATTCATCAACAAATGATCGTCTAACCTGGAAGTAACTCGCTTTATGAGGATAATAAATGATAAGTTATGAAGTCTAATATTTCAACAGAAGTGTTTTGTAGGGGATCCAACATAAATGGTTAGAGAAATCGTGTATGTAAAAATGACCGACTATCTCCGCTTGGAACACAAAGGTATATTTTTTGTTGTCTGAAAATACTTTAACAGACGACTGCATGTTCCGTTTCGGATCTCAAAACTTCTCTCTTCCCGCTAAAATTTAAATTTTGACAGATCTTGAATTATTGACAAAACTATTGAAGAAAACCTTGACAAATTTGCAATGTTAATACAAACAGCGTATCTTAAAAGTGTTGACTTTGCGATTCAAATTTTACCAATTTGAAGCACAAAACTTATTCTTAGACGTAACTCGAAGCTACAAACACAATTATGATTTAGTATATATAACCTAGTTAACATAAATTAAAAGTTTCGCTGATTTATTCCATTGTACGCACAAGTTTTGTTTTGAGGAGTAAGGTATACGACAAAATGGTTGATGCGTTTTACTAAATGTTAAATGAAAAATTGTTTTAATGCTCTTTTAACATTTCAGGGGAAAATAAACAGTACCAAGGTATAAAAAGAAAGGCCCATCCCCTAGCCTGTAGCCTGTCAAATGAGACATTTTTTCCAATACAGTAAAGAACGTTAGGAGATAAGTAGAAGGGTTTAAGTTGTATTTGTTGTTCTTTTGGTTTCTGTAATAATCTCTCTGATGTTACCCCTTGCCTCATGTAACAGCCACATGATAATGCAAAGCTACAACTGTTCATTTTCCATTTAGAAATTCCTGAATAGGAAAAATCCACCAGATGATTAATAATTTGGATGAACGCAAATTAAAAAGGTAGTATACATGTATATGTATGGTTAAAATACGTTTGAGATTCCTTCATAACGTATCTCAAATATTCTCAAAAGTTTTTTCCCCACCTCTTAATATGACTACCTCAAGAAGCACTGGTCACTACGTGGTACGGTTTGAAGGTGTACAGAAAACTGGCTTGTAAAAATAAAAGACGATAAATATATTATCCTCTATTTGATTTTGTTTTTCTTGATTGTAATTTTCTAATGAATATGATGATTTTTGAAAGTTACGGTTAAAGTATACATACCTGAAATCAAAACTTGTGGTTTAGTTAAAATGGAACTTTTATAAGAACTTACAATTTGTTTTCCGGTGATAAATCATTATGCCAAAATACAAAATGAATATATGTTACGCCAATCGGTTTATTCTGTTCAGTAAGTAACTCTTGACATGAGACTACTCAACGAACTCTCACTACTCGTAATAGTATTGGAAAGATATAGGATTATTGAAACCTCACCTCAATATAAGTGAAATGAAAATTGTTATTGCACTTGTCATTGCAGAATTTTGAATATTTCTTTTTGTAAAATTTAAAAATTCTGCACATGATACACTCATAATAAGTGATCATGATTGATGTTGTATCATATCAATGTGCATGTTTCTTCAGTTGACAAAATCTCATCAATTACTCTAAAATGTCATTATGCTAATTTTTATTGCATAACTTTATGATAATGAGTAAGCAAGTTAAACTCAGAAGTCTTCCTTCACAGTTATTATATGTCGCCTACCTGTTATGATTATATATATATAGAATAGATAATTTACTGCCCATCAAAAAGTCCTTATAAACAGCTCAACTTGGCTCGCGTATTATAAGTTTGTATATTAGATAACGGCGATAAAAATTGCTTGTTAAGTCGTAGATGGGTGATTTTCATAACCATTTAAGAACATCTTTTGTATAATGTTATTTGCATACTTTTTGCGATTATTTTGATATTCTTGCAAAAAGTATTTGATTTTAAACATAACCTGTGATTGTGTAAATAATTCTGTACACGTTTTCGTGTTTTGCAATGATTCATCGCAATGATATATGATAGTATAATGCTTATAATAATAACACTTTTAGAAGATGTTTGTATATATTTGAATTAAAATTAGAGACAAACTTCAACCTTATCGTTTTCACGAGTCTTTTTGAACTTTTTATATTCCTCTCTGCTCTTTGAAAGCAACCGAAAGCGTATTTACTTTTTTGACAGGAACGCCCACTTTGGCGCATTTTAGTGTGAAAAGAAGTTCAGTTCGCTTGTCAAACTTAGGCGGTTTTCTCCAATCACTCCGGTTTCCTCCATAGCTCAATGCCTATATATAGGTGACAAATTCAGAATAGGACGTAAAACAATATTTCACTCCGTTCTTGATTTCTCCTAAGGAAAAATAAGTTACAAATGTCATGTGCTGATTTTAATAGAAAATCTAAAATCAGCACATTACACAAGTACATGTAGTTTGTTAGTTTAAACCTTGCGCCAGTTTCTATAGTTTGCTGATTGCAATAATGTACCATTATTAACAAATTATATATATATATATATATATATTTATATATATATATATATATATATAGAGAGAGAGAGAGAGAGAGAGAGAGAGAGAGAGAGAGAGAGAGAGCGAGCAAAAAGTTGAATTTTATTTAAAGCCAAACACACCTCAAACGTTTATAAAAGAGTTTAATATTTTAATATTATAAATTTGTTCAAATTTCCGATTCAGTAAACAAAGCATAAAAAATTGTATCATAGGGAAGTGCTGTATTTATTACACAGATTGGCTGGGTATGATGTACTCTTATTTACGTATATGGCTGAGTACTAATATTTTGTCTATTACCGCCGAAGAAAAATGACGACGCAATATAAGATATATCTATGTATACACGGGTCGTTGAATCTGTGATGGGGCATGGATAATTTGTATAACAAAAATCATCACTCTGTGCGATTTATTGTTCAGCCATTCATACATTCTGTTTTTAGCTGTAACTGATAAATACTTTAAATACATAATTCTATGTTGTAGATGTCAAAAACAAAATTTTTCTGTTAAAGTTTAAACTCTCTACGTCGACTAAACATTTAAATAATAAACAATGTTAATACTACCCCTGAAAAGTGCATAATTAATTACAAAATAATAATAATAATAAATAATGAATAAATAAATAATAAATAAATAAATAAATAAATGATAATAATAAATAAACCGGTCTCATTTTTCAAAACCTATCAACAAATGTATTCGGTTGGCAAAAATGAGATTGTGTTAAAAATCGCACAAAGCTGGAACTTCGCGAGTAAAAGTAACACGTATCTAAAAAAATGTTAAAGTGTAGAAAAACCGTCACAAAAGTAGCCATATTAAAATGGTGGGTAAATAAATAGTGGTTCTAGTAAGAACCACTAGAATCTAGAATATTGATATAAGTAAAAAAAATTTAAGTGTTAATTGTCATAGCTCTTGGACTTTTCTGGGTAGTATAACGTTAGCTTGTAATCCTGAAAGTTACACTTAAATACAGAATTTTGAATTTTTACAAAAAGAAATATTCAAAATTCTGCACATAACAAGAATATTTCTTTTTGTAAAAATTCAAAATTCTGCACATGACACTTATATACTCTACGTAGAACTCTTGCTACAAAACATATTTATACTTAATAAAGAAGATCTCTGGGTAAACTGTTTAGTGCATTTTTCTTTCAATTCTAAATGTAATTAATGGTCAGTTTTATGGCCTAGTATTAAAAAGTCACGATTGCACTACAATTTTAACAAGGACATAAAACGGATTTAATGTTTCCGGTCACTTGAATAAATCGGTAATTGAAAATATTTTCTGTAGCTGTTTCCTTGTTTAATTTGATTTAAAGCAATATTTTATTTAATGGGTGCTAAATGAAAATTTAAATTAAAAAATAACACTAGTTTCGTCTTGTGAACGTGTGATTCACAATCGTTGTAACAGTTTCTAAATTTAAAAATATTTGCACTAGTAAATTGCTGTGATTTTTTAATGAAGATTTTTCAAGCATTTATTGTAACCTCACTTTTCTTAGACCTTATTAAGTCAAACATAAAAACTGAGATATTTTTAAGTCTTTAATTCAGGGTGGGAAGAAGCATTGGTTTTGCTACGTTTTATTTTATTCCCTTTATTCATCCGCTAAAACTTGCTCAGAGATTGGTGTTCGGATAATTATGGAACTTTATCGGAATATTAAGACTGAGTACAGTTATTCCTTTTCCTATTCTTTATAAGATCAGATCCAGATCCATTTCGTCCATGAAGGGTAGGGGTCGTTTAGGGCACATACCTATGATAGTAGTGTCATCCTACTACAATAGTATCATAAAACTTATCATATAACAAGTTTTCCTTGTTATGTTACCGAATGCAAAAACTCGAAAACAGTTCAAAGCTTCGATCATGCACTTCGTTTTATTGAATATAATGAATTTTGTTTTTCACACCCCACCCTCCCAACACACAAATGATTATTTTTTACATAAGAATAAAATTTTACAGCTGAAAAACATTGTAGTACAGGTACTTGACATCAATAGTCAATGCTACGAAGAACATAATTTAACAAACGTTACAAGAAACACTGATCAGCCACGGACATATATGGCCACGGAGGTATGGTCATGTTTGAGGGTAACATGTATAACCTTAAACAGCTTACAAAATCTATGTAAATAATGACTAGCGAAGTTGACAGAAAGTTTTGATTCAATAAATCTCCACACACAACGTAAATATCTTAACATGTTATTACTTGGTGACAGAAAAAGTTCTGGTTACGGTATACATATAAATGTGATGTATTTTATTTGAGAGCTGACCTTTTACAATAATTATGTAAATTTGACACATGTATGTTTTATATAGCTCTGTTATACGCATCGTGAATCTATAAAACACGGTTACGGCTCGAAAAATTTGACCTAGCAATTGTTATTTTATATATTATTCAATAATAGTAAATTGATTGATTAATTTCATCCTTCAATATCTGTGTAAAATTAACATTGTACAATGTATTGTGGGAGTTCTTTATGGTCCGATGCCTAGCGACATAAGGACGTTCATACAGCACTTTGAGTCTAAACGTTTTTTTCTATGTCAGTTCTCTTGTCACCAAATATTTGAATGCCCTTTTTAAACCTACCTGGAGAGAGAGAGAGAGAGAGAGAGAGAGAGAGAGAGAGAGAGAGAGAGAGAGAGAGAGAGAGAGAGAGTTTGACGATTGCTAAAACAAATGTAACGCTTGTATTATCGGCACAGACTGCATTTTATAAGCCCATTTAACAATTAAAATTGATAATTCAGACACAATATGTCGCCCAGTATACAATATAAAGACTTAAAGTAATAAATCAATGAATGATGCAGTAATCGATCAGAAATACACAGAGATATGTTACTCTATGAATTATGCACGAAGATGGTTCAAGACGAAGATCGATCTAACCCACTGAACACTCAGAAAAACATTCCAGCAAGATTTTCTACATTTTAATAAAAAAATAACTAACGAAAAACATTGCCGTATAGTAATATAAGAATACAGAACTATGGCTTTTGACAAGATTACAGAAAACGAGTTAATCTTTTTGATGATTTAAATCCATGTTGGAAACATTTAATCCAATAAGTCGAAACGTTGATAAAATATATCGAGAACTAAATTAACGTTAAGTTTGTTACGTAGCCATCAATTTTGATCCATCTCTCGATCGATTCCCTTAATACATATGCGGATCTAGTGACCCGGAAAATTCTTGACATCAATTTATACATGGTAACTTAAAAACTGAAAAAAGCTGATGAGCTCAATATAAAATAACACTACAATGCGATGTACTTTTTTTTTTTTTTTTTTTTTTAAATCATGAATATCTCAGGAACCTAATGAATTGAAGCAACTTATTTCACATTGAATCATAGAAAAAGAATTCAATCCAGTTACATAACTTTCAGAAAACAATACACAAAAATGCGAAATCCAATTTTATAGATTAAATAACATAACTTACACAGAGTTACCCTATATAACTCATTTTAAACGCCCTACGAACACTTATAAAGGTGAAATATCCACTTTCAAAGTCATTCATATCTCTTACAATGTATTCAACGAAAATATGCTGTTACTACACCTAATTAAATCCTAGATGACACATGTGAATCATGATTAAGGACGGACCTCTGAGAAAGCACATTTGGCTAATTCCATTTACTCCAAAAACACTTATTCAAATACATTGCTGATTATACAAACTTGGTACTTGAACGTTGTTATCTATATCCCCGTTGACCATGCCATGGGGGTGGTATGGTATATCATCCAGTTCGTTTTCATCTTCATATATATCCTTGTTAAATCTAGGCATGAAAATCTGAGAAGCACCTGGACCATTGTCCACAAAATTGATGACGTCATTGTCATTGATGTCACTAAGTTTACTAACAGTTTGTGAATCTTCCTTTAGTATCCTCTTTGTAGTGAAAGATCGTGCTTTGAATTCCATACTAGTTTTAAACCATTTTCTGCACTCATCTATATGATAATCCAAACATGTTGAAAATGTTTTTTCGGGAACTTTTGGAAAAATCATTAAAGTTTCAGCAAATTTCTTCGGCTTAACTCTAGGTTCATAATACGTTTTACTTACAAATCTTTTTCTTGTACTATCCTTGTAACATATAATGGTATCCTTAAAATTCACAGGGTGCAAACATGGTTCAAATTTAACTTTATCGTTATAACGTTTCATGTTACTGTATTGTAATGCACTCACGTCGTATCTCTCCTCAAAGTTTGGAAGTCTTACTACAGTCACTGTTTCACTAATGTGATCCACTATCATGTTGATGGCTGTAATAAATTTTGTCAAGATTTTTTGCGTGACTCTATTTAATTTTTCTTTGTGTACAAATATGCCGATAACATCCTATGATGTGAAGAAAAGATGGTGTATAACGAAGCCCTCCGGCTGACTTATATGTGCATACCTTTTTTCAACTTTACTCTTCGTTTTTCGCTCCAGGTCACCGCCACCAACAATAACAATCTCTTAACTAACCAGTTTCTTTACCTTGTAAAGGTATACACACAACTTGATTGTTCAAAAAGTCTTAATAAGGTTATATAGTAAAATCTGTGTGACAAAATTCTCTTAATATACCTATATTTTAAATATATAAACAGCTTATTCACACAGAGCAAGTTTGAACAAATAATGAAATCCTTCCATAACAATATTACCTGTCTAACATTTAACTTCGGTCCGTAATACGATTCTTTTATCGATCCGCTTAATCGATTGATTGACACGGACAGAAATTAAATACTACAGCATTCAACTTCTTTTAATTTAGTGAGAGCTGTCGCAACTGAACATACAAATGAAATAACTCCCTGTATAATATCCTGATCTGTCAAGTCTAACTACTAATGCATTTAATTTAACCCATTCAATGTCGCGTCTGTGTTATCCCTTTTTCCTTCCCACAATTTAAATACATGAACGATTAAAGTATGCAATGCACGCACGTTGGAAAGTCCGGTTTTTAAGCACTCGTGTGAACTTTAAAGTTTATTCTCTGTATGATATGGGCGTAGTTAGTAACCATGTTGTAGTAAAGTCATTAATGTAATTTTGAAGATTTTTTTTCTTCAGTATTAATGTCAAAGTCAGTGTTTACGTACAATAAAATATCAACAGGAGATGTTTTTATTTTTATTGAAAACATTGATGTAGTCTAACAGGTTTAAATTTAAATAGATATACATGTTTATATTATGTTCATGTAAAGAGTTCTGAAAGCTAAGAGACCGTGGTAGTCCCGACATGCATTGATGCTTTTGTAAGTATATTTAACTTTTTAAAAATAAACTTGCTTATGTAATGATCCACTTATCATAAAATTATAAACAACCATATCAGCATAAAACTTCATAGCTATTATACAAATATAACGAAAAGACTCATAAAACATTATTATAATTTTAATTTGAAAAATAAATTAAAAAAAATAAAACTGTGTAAAACTGTCTGAACGATCACCTCGCCCAGTTAAAATATCATCTGAATTCTTGATCTTTTTTTTTTTTTTTAGATTAAACTACATGTGTATAGGCCATACCATAAATGTATTTTCCGCAGTTTATATGCAAATAAAAAAAAACACAGTTATAGCAGGGGCGTATATATTTAGTACCGTAGGTCCCTGGTTGTATACATATATAATCGTGTATCGATGAATGTTAGTTATCGACCATAAATGTCACAATGCGTTTCCCCTTTAATTTGTCAATAATAATTTCACATAGGAATATAAATACTTTTAATGATTTACTAGTTTTTATACCAAATCTGCCAGTCAATAATACATCACAATTTATCGATAATATCCGCAAATGTTTAATTTAACAGTACAATTTTATCGATAATATCGATCCGTGAATGCTTTATTCAAAAGTACAATTTAATCGATAATATCCGCGAATGTTTTATTTAAAAGTAAATTTTATCGATAATATCCGTGAATGTTTTATTTAAAAGTATAATTTTTCCGATAATAGCCGTAAATGTTTTACATTACAACCACTGTTTTACCAAGAATATCCGGGATGTTTTCTGAACAATTATAATTTTACCGATAAAATCCGTGAATGCTTTATTTAAAAGTACACATTTATCGATAATATCCGCAAATGTTTTCGATTTAAAACTACAATTTATCGATAATATCCGCAAATGATTTATTTAAAAGTATAATTTTACCGATAATATCCGTGAATGTTTTACATTACATTTACACTGTTTTACCAAGAATATTCGTGGATGTTTTCTGAACAATTATAATTTTATCGATAAAATCCGCGAATGCTTTATTTAAAAGTACACATTTATCGATGATATCGGTAAATACTTTTTTTCAAAGTACAATTTTATCGATAATATCCGCGAATGTTTTATTTAAAATTACAATTGTATCGATAGTATCCAAAAATGCTTTATTTAAAAGTACAATTTTATCGATAATATCCGTGAATGTTTTATTTTAAAGAACAATTTTATCAATAATATCCACGAATGCTTTATTTTAAAGTACAATTTTATCGACAATATCCGCGCATTTTTTACTTTATAAGTACAATTTTATCGATAATATCCGCGAATTTTTTACTTTATAAGTACAATTTTATCGATAATATCCGCGAATTGTTTACTTTAAAAGAACAATTTTATTGATAATACCCGCAAATGTTTTTCATGAAATACACAATTTTACCGGTAATTCCCGTGAATGTATTAATTAACAAGTTGAATTGGTTCATTTCCACTTAGCCAACATTTTGAAATTTTGGACCTATAGGTAAGGTTTTAAATGTTGGCTAAGTGGGAATAGCTGTTATTTGGAGGATTAGTGAAGACAATAGGTTTTAATTACAGGTGTGAGGGTATAGTCTGTTTCAGGAAAAATAATAAACAACAACTTTATTATTTATAAGTTCATTTATTCTTTTAGTATAACTGAATAAATTTTAATACATTTTAATACACCGCAGCAGTTTTTTTTTTATAAAAAGACAATGTTATAAAGTTCTACCAAGCAATGATAATATGATGAATAAAATAAATGAATAATTAAATAAAATAAATTTTAGCCACTAATGTATCTAAGCTACTATTGTGATACAACTTATTATGACATACATACATACATAAATACATACATACATACATACATACATACATACATACATACATACATACATACATACATACATACATACATACATACATACTAAATAAATAAATAGATAAATAAATTAATTAATTTATCAATTAATAAATGATTAACATATTGAAATTCAATGGTAAATATGATGAATTAAATAAATTTTAGCTACTATCGTGTTTCAGTTAAAAATAGATTAATTAATTAATTTAATTAAATTCCAACAAAGCAAACTGACTAATAATATCTGGTTAAATATTCTTAGAAATGATTGTAATAAGATAGGTACTTAATACATTCCAAATGTCATTATACACATGTATAGTGATTTTTAAGAGCATGTACCTGATTTTTATATCAAATATATAATTTACCAATAAATTTTAACTTTACAAAAACAGAGATGCTATTGATCAGTATGCAAATGTGTTTACAATGAATTTACAAACATTAATATGAAGAAGAATAAATGACAAATATGTACAAAAAAACACAATTTGAAAAGAAGTTACAGACACTGAATGTCAAAAAGTCACTTTTAATTGTTTTTAACTTTCAATTTAATTGAAAAATAAGAAATATCTTGAAAAAGACTATAGCAAAAACTTTCCAGGTGAGATCTTAATTGTTTATTTAAGAATGTTGGCTAAGTGGGAATGAAAAATTTTAAAATGTTGGCTAAGTGGGAAGACACCGTTGAATTATGTCGATAATATCCTTAAAGTTCCATTTAAAAAGTAAATGTAATCGATAATAAATGCTTTGCTTTACTACTACATTATAATGCATTTTATTCGTGAATATTTTAACTTAAAAAACTTTTTATTTTCTACTTCATGACTGTTTTCAAACCATGTACACAATATTTCTTATATCATTGCAAGATTTTTTTACCGCCATATCTTAAAGAAGTAAGTTATATCTTTATGTTTTTAAAAATGTAAAATTACAAATAACAAAAGAGATTTTAATGGTTACATCAAAGTTGTAACAAATTAAGATCTCAACACAGAGCTAGATTATTCGTTGATCTGGACCTTACGTATTGGCGGATTCAAAGGGGGGGGGGGGGGGGGTTGCAACCCCAATTTTGGGAAAAAAGTTCAAAAGAGAAAGAGAGAATTATGTGGTCAAAAGGTACCTAGAATTGTTTAAAATTCATTTTTCGCCTGGACTTCCAACAAGTCTCTTTCCTGGACCTGCTGAGGGCCTCTAGAGGCCCCAAGGCCCCTCTCAATTGGTGCTTGAGCCTTCGACATTCTTAAAATCTCGTCACCCCCCCCCCCCTTTCATTAAATAACGGATTTGCCCTGGTACGTTTATATGAAATTAAGCTTAAACCCGTTGCTACTTGCGTACAATCTTTTATAAATTATTCAAACTTATTAAAGTTTTGCAATTTATTGTAAATGTTTGTTGAATGATGTATGAACCATTAGCAAAACTTCAGTCGTTACTGGCATATTATCACTCCTGTTTAAAAGTCAAAATGAAATATTACACTTTGAATGTTTTAATATTTACAATACCAAATCTGTATAAAGTGCCCCAGTGTCTTGTAGATCAGATATGATCTGTTACTTGACAGGCAGTCTATTTGTAAGATTTGTTAAATCCAATATTTTGTGTCAGTTTATTGTTTAAAAAAATAGAGTATTATATATAATTAATTAAATTCACAAAGTTTTTGTTATGTTTCTGATCCCAATTTATGTATAATTTTTTTTTTTATTTCTTTTTTTTTATTTTTTTTATTTATCTATTTGCAACCAGTTCAGTATGATTCAAGAGTTCTAACCATATTTTTTTGTGATTTCAGGACAAAATACGTAAGAGTTATTCCTCTTTCACTGTAGCTTGCTTTCATAACTTCAGATGGAAGGTACATATAGAAACTTAATTCATAAAAATCGACAAAATTTTACTTCTTACATGATATCACTCCTTTTTATATAAGACCTTTAAAACGAACCAATAAATGTTCGAATTCAGAGTGATTATTATTGTAAGGACGCAATATTGAGAAATCAAACTTAAAAAAAATGACAAAACATGGTATCTGAGAAAAATTTCACATGCACATGTACTGTTATTTTATAATTCATTCATCATGTTTACAGTTAAAGCAAGATGGTTCTGGTTTCAAATTTTGTGTTTCCGGCATTAACTATCCTTTAATGAATGTAATAACAGTATAAAAAGTGTTCATTTTATTTTGGTTTAAAACTCACCTTTTGTGGTAATGTGCATATATAGTTTTTTGTTTTAAATTTAAAATAAATAAATAAATAAATAAATAAATAAAAATATCCTATTTATTTTATTCTGTTTCGGGTCTAATATTACCATTTCTCACAGTTGCCAAAATCAGTAGTATGTAATCAATATGACTTGTGATCCGTGATTTGGTCCAGCCAAAAGTATAGATACACACACACACGCGCGCGCGAGCGCGCGCGCGCCAGGTAACAAATAGATAGAACAGGCAAAACCAAATACATAAACTTGAACATAGAAACAGTTAAAATATTTGAAAACAAAACAAATACGTGGCAACATAAAATAGTTATTGCTTTTATTATTCTTTAAAAAGAAATTGGAATATAACTTTTTACATTCTATCTTTCTGTGAACGATGAACAATGTAGAGATGAACAAACCCCTGGATGACAAGATTCTGAACTTTTGTAGTATCTCAGCTTATAATCAATGTAATCATTTTTTTGTTTTGCTATTAATTACCTATTTCATCGATTTTTATTAATTCCTTTACTTCTGAAAAACGATAGATTCTGTCATTTACATGTACATTGTCATACATCATTTTTGAATGTATTAAATAATAAGATTCAATCATTGGTATATGGCGGTGTAAAACAATTTTTGTAAAATAACTGACATGCAGATCGAAATACATGTACATGTATAAAAGCAAGGTACGAACAAAACTTTGAGACTGATTTATCGCATGGCGCTAAGTAATAGGAAGACAGAGAATCAACTGGTTCACCAGAGGCAAGGATAATGTGACTGGGAGAGAGGGCGCATGTCTGCAGCATACTGACTCGTTGAAGCAGCACCTCAACAAAAACGTCACCCTGAGCTCGCACTAGTACACGACACACTCATACACACATGTACATCTCTCACACACACGAACTTGTTTTCCAATTTATCATAAGTTTGCTCTAGTTGCAAATTGCTGAAACATGGCTGATGCGATGCTGATGCTGATGATGACATCGATACAACCAGCCAACAAACCGATCTTTTTATTATACCACTGAGGTAGCTTAGTCGGTAGAGTGCTTGCTCCATAAGTGGAAGGTCGTGGGTTCGGGTCTGACCCAAGACTTGAAAGTTGGTAGTGACTGTTCTTTCGCCAAGCACTCGGCATTACGAAATGAAAGTCACGGTTCTTTCGGATGGGAACTAGGTCCCGTGTCACGGCAGTCGTGGCACGATAAAGAACTCTGCTGTATAATGCCATCTGCGCAACGCACAAGCAATATTTCTGCACGTTCGCCTATAGCTGGCGACGTCTCGATATAAGTGAAATATTCTTGACTGGGACGTTAAACACCATTATTCAACCCAACACAATCGTTTCATTAATGTCATGAGTAATTCATATGTAATACTTTATACCCCTAACGTTGTATCTCAGTTAATTGATAAAGTCAACGAAGTAAAAATTAAATATTCCTATATTTTTTTTATTTTTATTATTCCTATGATGTATGAAATTACAACAAAGAAACAGAAATAATTTCAATTAAAATAAATCTTAACATTTATCGCTTATTAGAGGCTCTTTATATGGATGGTTTATCATTTTGTTTAATAATAATAATAATAATAATAACAACCACCACTATCATCATCATCATCATCATCATCATCATCATCATCATCATCATCATCAACAACAACAACAAAATAGACCAGATTAGGTAAGCGAAAATTTGTACAGTTAGCGTAGGTAAATAATGTCGCCGGCGACAACTTATACAGTGGCGACAATTTGTACCGTCAGATACCCTAAGGATTTAGATTAACACATTGTGATAATTAATAAATGTAACAAAGATTAATATTAGATAAGTATTTAAATTATCGAATGTTATATTAAGACCATTAAAAAAGTCAGAAACAATAGCACACAAGAAAAGCAAACTGTTCTAAACATTTTATCATTAGACAAACATTTCCAATATAGAAACCTAAATAGACTAGAAAAAAATTGTTGTTGTTTTAGTTGAATATACATGTAATCCATATGTACTTGTTCACCCATTGCTCGACAACGTGCAACTAATGGATACATAATTATATGACTTCATAGTCTGGATAACTCTTATTAATCTCAAAGGCTTTATTTGTTTCGTTTTCTTTTTAAAAAACGTATGAATGACTGCATTTTATTGATCTTAATGTCATTTCGCATTGAATGTGAAAAATAAGGGTGACCATGGTTTCTAAGAAATAAATATTAACTGATGCATAATGGAGTAACAAGGGAAATTTGAATAAAACATGGCGTTAAAGGAAATATAGAAGCTATGGTAACATAAATCCATATAGATTTAGACTTCATCAATTTTTTAATGCCTGGATTATCTGGTTAATGAAATATATGAATATAGATATCATCTATGGTCCTGAAAATACGAATCAATAAGCTTCTACAAATCTAAACGGGTTCTTTGGTGCATAAAGAAGGCTGAATTTACTGAGAGGTATCAACTGTTTAACAAGACATTTTTTTGTTTATTATACATGATTGGTCCAAACATAAGTCGTTCTGGTGTGTATGTTTGTAAGAGCGTTTTCTGATCTGTTCAAAGATTTTAATGCCAACTTACCAGACAAAAATATCGCAACTCAGAAAAAAAACTTTAGTCCATTATTTGGCATCAAACAACCAAGTTGAAAACAATGGATAAAATGGATATCATTATCACATTTGTAAGACCAGCTTTAAAGAAGACAGATCAGAAATGTTACAATGCCATTTTGGAAAAAAAATAGTAACCCAATGCACAACACAACAATATCAGTATCAGTGTTGTCACAAAATTGACGAGATATTATTATAATGAAATTATAATGTTTACCGTAAAACGCGTTTGTTGCTAGAAGTATGTTTGAATTGAAACGCATTTCGTAACGATTTAACCTTTTTTCTAGTTAATTAAACCACCGTGCTGACGTAAACATATTGTTTTACCAGTGGATTTTTTTTTCAAGAATCAACTGTTTAGTTCTTTTATGTGTGTCAACTGATCCGTTAACCGCTGAGTAAATGGGAATGTATGCCACGGTAAATTTGTTCCAGTTATTTACGTGGACTCAGAAGTAATGAGTCACTGGACACTCGTAAATAAATAGAAAGAACAGTTGAGTTACCATTAAAATCAGTGCAAAACATTACACTTGGAGGAACTAATATTATTTGTCACACTCCGCTACGCATTTAAAAAAAAAATTGAGATGACATTATAAAATCAACGATTTTTCAATAAAATATATCGAAAAAAGGGTACTCCATGGAGACCAATTTATACTAAATCTAAATCGATCAAATGTCATTTATTGCTATCAGCAAATCACAAATTGAGTATGTGCGGTTGGGTTATACCGATTTCGCAAACTTTTTGCTAGTCTCATATTTTATATTTGTTGTAAGTAGTCACGTGATCTTAAAGCGCGAAAAGGTTGGTCTACTGTTCATTCCGTAGCCCCCCGTATTTGGGGTTACATCTTAAACTCTTTGCTTACGTTGAATCGACTTCTAATTTGTCTAAGTCTTCGTTGTTAAAAGTGTAGCGGAGCTGAGCTAGTGTATACAGTAGATATAACAAGCATTCTGAGAGATTGCAAAACAATACATAGTCCCCTACCGGTCGCATATTTCACTAATCCCAAAGTTTTAGGTAAAATGTACCTTATTATATGGTACAAAGATTTATAGTTATAAATTATACTTGTTGTTCAAGATGTAAAGCAAAACTTTATCATAGTAAAATCCAAAACCAGCAATGGAGTTCTCAAAAATTTTAAGTTTAATCATGAATAAATTAATTCTCCCAAAACCTTCTTATTTTTGACAGTGTGTGGAAAGAGAATAAATACTAGGTCAATTGTAATGCAATTTAGTTTTTGTTTTATAATATATCATTACACATACATTACAGGAGACACTAGTCTAACAGTTCTTGATATGGAGTGTAATAGTGATCTGCATACCAAAAAACAATTCATTAACTGCAAGCGTATAGAAAAAAAGAGAGGAAAACTGAAATTTTAGTGAATTTTCAAAGTTCAAAGGACCATAACTCCGGTAAAAATTAGCAGATGGAAACGAAACGTAAACTTGATCTGTAACTCATCATGGTAGAATCACACACCAAACATTAGTTCCATTTCTGCAAGCGTGTAGAAAAAAAGTGCGGAAAACTAAAATTTCTGCAAGTTTTCAAAGATCAAAGGGCCTTAACTCTGGTAAAAATCAGCAGATGGAAACGAAACGTAAACTTGATCTGTAACTAAACATGGTAGACTCATATATCAAAAATCAGTTCATGATCTAAAATCAATTAGAAAAAAAGAGCGGAAAACTGAAATTTCAGTGAATTTTCAAAGTTCAAAGGGCCATAACTCCCGTAAAAATTTGCAGACAAGAATGAAACGATAACTTGATCTGCAACTCATCATGGTAGACTCACATATTAAAAATCAGTTCATTATCTAAAAGATTGTAGAAAATAAGTGTGGAAAACTGAGGCGTGACAGACGGACGGACGGACGGACAGAGCGCAAACCTAAAGTCCCCTTTGGCTTTCGCCGGTAGGGGACTAATAAAGCGATTTACTGCCATACTTCCCGGTCCGGATGTTTTAGCCTTGTGGTAGAGCCCATGCCTACCGGTTTCGATTCTAGCCGGGGCACTCGATGACGAAAATTTTCAGGTGCTTGGTCTCTGCTGTTACAGAAGCAAGTGAAATTGTGAAAGGTAACAAAACGGTAAAAACAAACAGTAACGACGCTAGTTAACCTTTGTTATATGTCTCGTGATTCCAAAGATTTATCTGTCATAAGAGACTTAAGGGGATTTTGTAACAATAATTCGAATAAATAATTAGTCTTTGTTTTGTGCATTTTGACGATATTTAATTAAAGATGTCTACTGGCAACTTTTAAAATTAAGGAGAGAAAAGTTGAACATTTTTCATCAAGAACATGATGAAAAGCAATGAAGAATGTCCATATAAAATGTATTTGCGTTACATAAACTACTATACGACGCCGACATTGTTTTTTTTTTTTTTTTTTTTTTTTTTTTTTTTTTGGTCAGTTCTCGTCATCAGACAAAAACATGAACTTAAGTTCTCAAATGATCGAACCTATTTCAACTGTTAGTGTTTAATGGTGATATCTTTGTACCCTTATATAACACTTAAGGTTTTAGAATAGGTTGTCGTTGTTTCAGTAGATGTTACTTTTTCAGTTTTTTAATCATTGAACTATTTTCCACCGAAATCAATATAAATGACTTGTTCATATTTATCACCAAACTAGATCTTTAGTAATAATGAAAGATTGGGAGATAGTGTCTTAATTTTAAACTAAGAGTGACGGGTAGCTTACTTTTCTCATATGGGGACGCAAACATTCTATAGTGTAAAATTAAAACTATGAGAGCGCGAGTCGTAAAATTTTGTAAAAACGTTGCTGAGATGTTGTCGTTTGAAATAATAAAGTTTAAAACCATTCTGCTATATTTCACTATTTAATTTTTTTTCGCATTGTGACAAATTACTCACAGATATTGGTGGTTTTAGCTTTTTGTGGTCATCTGTAGAATCATTTATCAATAATAGATAACGTAAAGAGAACACGGCAAATTATTCCAATTCTATCAGTCAAAATACATCCGACAAAGTGTGAAAAAGTCAATAGACTAATTTCTATTGATTATATGATCAATCAATTTGTCAGGTAGTTTATATAAACCTGTAAACGTTTATTTCCTCATCTGCTACAATGAGATAACTGAAATTAACAACATTAAAATATCTAAATACAATTAAGTTCTGGTAATTACGTAATAACTGTACAACTATTTTGTAATCACAGCAGTGATAATGTGGAATATAGATGACTATTTTACTACAAGATAAGTAATCAATGCCTGATTAAACATAACAATCAATAATAGACAATTACAGACGTAAATTCACGCCAGAAGACATAAGAAATGTCAATAAACTGTGACTATAAACAACAAGGGGAGATTGAGGAATTGATCATCATTGCTATATGAACAAGAAATCTGCAGACACAAAATCGCCAAGACAGACCGAAAATCATGCAGTCATCTTCTGCAGTAATTTCTACAAATTGTTTATTGATAATGTCATGTGCTACTTTTGAATGTGTTATTTCATAAAATTCAAAAGTAGCACATGAGAATAATAATACATACCAAAGATAACTTTCCTTATCGCTTATTCTTTTTAATTTAACACTTAGTTAAATAAAATCGAAACTTTTTAACACACACACACACACACACACACACACACACACACACACACACACACACCTCCATAGTTCATACAATAAAGCAATGTAATAAAAATCATAATACGCACTTGTAATATCGTTTTCGCGACCTTTGCTAACTAGCGCGGGCTCTTCTTTGTTGACATTCCAATGTGCACGCGCTATGACGTCAATTGTTTCATTGACACTCTTAATATCAATGATGATTATTACAGAGTTTATCTACTTTGATAGCATAAAAAATGTTACGTAAATTGAAAAAAAAAGTTTTTGTATTTGTTCTATGGAAAATAAATGTATATTTGACATAAAAACGTGGAACTACTTTCCTGGGCGCCTGCACACGTAAAACGTACGTGACTCGTTTGTATTTCGGTAAACCAGCTCTTTCCTTATATAAAGAAGGCAATTTGGTTTTTTTAACGAAAATTCTGGATTATATAGTAAATAGATTCTTACATATGTGTTTATGTAATGTTGAATTTATTAAACTTGTTAAAAAATTTTATTCATAAATAAATTCAATTTTACATAGAAACTTAAGATCACCCATATATGGACGACATATGTACTACAGGTTTATCTCTCATTCTTCATTCGAGACAAAAAGCCAAATTGTCAGGTCATGACTAAAATTATTTTGCTTAGCAATCGGCTTATCCATAAAAAAAAAAAAAAAAAAAAAAAAAAAAAAAAAAAAAAAAAAAAATAATAATAATAATAATAATAATAATAATAATAATTATAATACCTAATTGCATATTACAAAAGATGTTAAGACCGGGAAAGTAACGAAAAACTATTGATACATTCAGTGTTAGACTCTTTTTGTTAGAGCTATGTGTCAGTGCCTTGAAACAACGGACAATATAACATGTTGTAATTCTAAAGAAATTAAAATATTCTTTTGGTAACAATTCAATATCTTTTAGAACACAATAAACAATTTAAAATCACTGTTTTACCATACTTAAATCAATGATAGATTATGTAAACATTATTCATGCAATATTAACGAAAATTTATCAATACTGACAAACAAGAACAGCATGTCGAGGAAAATAAAACATAAGATTTATACGTTTGATTTCCTTATTCACAGACGATTTAATCAATTAAATTTATCCACTCCGCTTGTATCTGAAAGTACTTCGCGGTAAGCAAAAACTTGGTGATTTATATATTTTATATATGGATGAGTGTTGATTTGCAATGTAGAACTGACTTGTGTTTAATCCTTTAAAGATCTTATGTAGACTATGGAAGTTAAAATGCTTCGATAATATAAAGCCTAGACCCATGAACTTTGACCTCTAAATCTAAAAATACATGTAATACACATCTAGACATTTGTTGTTAGAAAAACACTTGAATCGCACCCCTCCATAATTAACATCTGCAGACAGTCTTTTGTAAAATAAAGAATTATGTCAGACTATCATAAATGTTTGTCAATA
The DNA here is from genome assembly GCA_029721355.1 of Tegillarca granosa. Taxonomy (NCBI): domain Eukaryota; kingdom Metazoa; phylum Mollusca; class Bivalvia; order Arcoida; family Arcidae; genus Tegillarca; species Tegillarca granosa. Next base: position 5,065,353 of record CM056607.1, on the reverse strand, counting down.
TCTTTGCTATTTGTTTAGGAACTCCTATTTTATCCGAGTTTCTTGTACTTTGTGGATCGATTTAGACCGTTTTTGTAGGGGTTAAAATATTTGTGAAATACAGAAAGAATTTTCTCATTTATTCTACTTTTAGGAAAGCATTGGAGCACAATATGATAAAAACATTCTACTAATGACAAAAAGTATGAAACTTAACGACATTCTTTGTTTCATAGTGTGAAATAAATATAGCTAACTACACAGGATGTGCTCTCCCATCCGAAGCACCCAGCCTCAATGGTGGATGTTGTTTTAAGCTGAATTAGCTAGTTTTCAAAGTTTTTTCTTCCAAGAATCGTTCCAAGATGTTTTATCTAGCATGCAAAGGTTTAATAAACGGTAATTCGTTAGCCTGGTAATACGATGGAATAATACATGTGTAATTACATTTCCTGATTCTCCAAGTATCTGAGTAAAGAATTTAAAATGGATCAATTCTATACAGAAGCTTTATGAATGTTACTTATGAATATATGGTTATAATGACTTTTTAAGAAATTACCTCGTTCCAAAAGACACTTAATGTCTTATTTTCAATCATCTCTAATGAACTGAGGTTATTGGTACCCTGTGTAATATTTGCTACAGTGGCCTTTACTATATATATGGCGTTGTTTATATATATATATATATATATATATATATATATATATATATATATATATATATATATATAGAGAGAGAGAGAGAGAGAGAGAGAGAGAGAGAGAGAGAGAGAGAGAGAGAGAGAGAGAGACCGCGCTTCCGCGTTTTATTAATGAGCTTAAAAATCAAAACATGCACGTAAAGTGTTACAGAGGGTTACAGAGTGACAGACTCATGCCTTTTAACGGATAACGGACCAATCACAATACTGTAAATAGTCACGTGTCCGTAAAGCTTAAATCAGTTGGCCTGCTGTTTCTGTTGCTGAAAACTGGAACAGTCTCCAATACAAAAAAAAAAAAAAAAAAAAAAAAAAAAAAAAAAAAAAAAAAAAAAAAAAAAAAACGTTGCGCAATGAAAAATAAAGCAATATAAAAGAAAACCCAGTAGTGAACGGCTGATAACAATGTCATGTTGAATGGGGAAAGTATATAAGAGACTGATCATTTAAAAGCATATAATTTAAAAACAGTACTCGTAAGCAGTTTTTGTCACACGACTGGATGATACACGCTTTTACCTAGGGATAGTTTCACCTGCTCTACATAACTATTTTTATCTCCGGTTTTATTTAAGATGTTCATCTAATCAGTTGTGATAAGTCTTCAATACGACACAAACAATAGCGATAAACAAAGATATACTTCGGATACATACTAGTATTATTTAACATTTTGCAATCTTTTTATTCTTTAAATATTGACAAAGCCTAAGCAACCGATTGTTCTAAAAGTAGTTATTGTCCGGACTGCCGCCGAGGATAAAGTTTTCGGTCAAATGTTTACGAAATGGAAATCTATTATTCGGTAATTCGTGTTAATGTTATTTCGAAAAGTAAGCAGATATATTAAGCTGAGAAACAAACATTTATTTGGATTTATCCTGTGGTTCATTCCATATATTAAGCTGAGACACAAACATTTATTTTGACTTATCCTGTGGTTAATTTTATGTTTATGGAATATAATGCTGGAATAAAATTAAATCAATAATTTTGTTTATATCTGTAAGAGATCTAAGTCAACTTATAAAACTTTTATTTTTTTTTCTTCCGGCTAATAACATTAACACTTATGCCATGTTTATTTTGTCCCGTTTTTATGTGTCAATAAATACGGTAAACGTCTTTTACATGCAATCACAAAACTATAACAATGCGATTTGTTATTAAATAAATGGGATAGTTGTTGGTCCCTTAAAGATTTTGTAACCAAACCACTGTGAACGCTATAAATTAGGATTTTTTTTTATTAGAACACCACTGTGACTACCAGAATATCATATCTATAACCACACCACTGTAACTTTCAAAAGTCAGGGATTTTAAAACAACACCGCTGTGAGCGTCTAAAATTCGTTTTTCTATAACCAAACCACTGTAACCGTCACAGTTCAGGCTTTCTATAACCACACCACTGTAACCGTCACAGGTCAGACTTTCTATAACCACACCACTGTAACTGTCACAGTTCAGGCTCTTTATAACCACACCACTGTAACCGTCACAGGTCAGGCTTTCTATAACTACACAACTGTGACCGTCACAGGTAAGGCTTTCTATAACTACACAACTGTGACCGTCACAGGTAAGGCTTTCTATAACTACACAACTATGACCGTCACAGGTCAGGCTTTCTATATTCACACCACTGTAACCGTCACAGGTCAGGCTTTCTATAACTACACAACTGTGACCGTCACAGGTAAGGCTTTCTATAACCACACCACTGTAACCGTCACAGGTCAGGCTTTCTATATTCACACCACTGTAACCGTCGAAGGTCAGGCTTTCTATAACTACACAACTGTGACCGTCACAGGTAAGGCTTTCTATAACCACACCACTGTAACCGTCACAGGTCAGGCTTTCTATATTCACACCACTGTAACCGTCACAGGTCAGGCTTTCTATATTCACACCACTGTAACCGTCACAGGTCAGGCTTTCTTTTACTACAATAATGTAACCGTGACATGTCAGGCTTTCTATTACCACACCACTTTAACCTTCACAGTCAGGCTTTCTATAATCACACCACTGTAACCGTCACAGGTCAGGCTGTCTATATTCACACTACTGTGGCCGTCACAGGTTAGGCTTTCTATATCCACACAACTGTGACCGTCACAGTTAGGCATTCTATAACCACACCACTGTGGCCGTCACAGGTTAGGCTTTCTATAACTACACCACTGTGACCGTCACAGGTCAGGCTTTCCATAACTACAATAATGTAACCGTCACAGGTCAGGCTTTCTATATTCACACAACTGTAACCGTCACAGGTCAGGCTTTCTATAACTACAATAATGTAACCCTCACTGGTCAGGCTTTCTATATTCACACCACTGTAACCGTCACAGGTCAGGCTTTCTATAACTACACCACTGTAACCGTCACAGGTCAGGCTTTCTATAACTACAATAATGTAACCGTCACAGGTCAGGCTTTCTATTACCACACCACTGTAACCGTCACAGGTCAGGCTTTCTATAACTACAATAATGTAACCGTCACAGGTCAGGCTTTCTATATTCACACCACTGTAACCGTCACAGGTCAGGCTTTCTATAACTACAATAATGTAACCGTCACAGGTCAGGCTTTCTATTACCACACCACTGTAACCGTCACAGGTCAGGCTTTCTATAACTACAATAATGTAACCGTCACAGGTCAGGTTTTCTATAACTACACCACTGTAACCGTCACAGGTCAGGCTTTCTATAACTACAATAATGTAACCGTCACAGGTCAGGTTTTCTATATTGACACAACTGTAACCGTCACAGGTCAGGCTTTCTATATTCACACCACTGTAACCGTCACAGGTCAGGCTTTCTATATTCACACAACTATAAATGTCATAGGTCAGGCTTTCTATAACTACACCACTGTAACCGTCACAGGTCAGGTTTTCTATAAGTACAATAATGTAACCGTCACAGGTCAGGTTTTCTATATTCACACCACTGTAACCGTCACAGGTCAGGTTTTCTATATTGACACAACTGTAACCGTCACAGGTCAGGCTTTCTATAATCACACCACTGTAACCGTCACAGGTCAGGTTTTCTATATTCACACCACTGTAACCGTCACAGGTCAGGCTTTCTATATTCACACAACTGTAACCGTCACAGGTCAGGCTTTCTATAACTACACCACTGTAACCGTCACAGGTCAGGTTTTCTATATTCACACCACTGTAACCGTCACAGTTCAGGCTTTCTATATTCACACCACTGTAACCGTCACAGGTCAGGCTTTCTATAAGTACAATAATGTAACCGTCACAGGTCAGGTTTTTTATATTCACACCACTGTAACCGTCACAGGTCAGGTTTTCTATATTGACACAACTGTAACCGTCACAGGTCAGGCTTTCTATATTCACACCACTGTAACCGTCACAGGTCAGGCTTTCTATTACTACACCACTGTTACCGTCAGATGCAAGTTTTTTGTAACCACACAACTGTGACCGTCCAAAGACAGGATTTCTATTAATATCCATTTTATGAAACTCTCAGAATGGCCTTAGCGTAAGGTGCCGCTTCTTTTGACACACTTGGTTGTTGTCTTCTACCTGATAAAACTCCTAAAACGTGTTTTTGTACATTATCTATGGCGGAATTATGTTTGTTTATTTTAATTCAAGTTATTGATGTTAAACACTAATAAAATCAATAAAAGATACTGAATATGTATTCTGAATACATAAAGATTTATTAACCGTAAAAAATAATGTATCTCGATCCACTTAATAAAAATTGTTTGCAAATTGATCTTTTTAAATAAGTACACACACACACACACACACACATACACAGAGAGAGAGAGAGAGAGAGAGAGAGAGAGAGAGAGAGAGAGAGAGAGAGAGAGAGCGAGCTCGTTCAATGTCGACTATTTTTATAATCTACTTTGAATATATATTAGAATGTTTACAACCTAACATTACAATAATTCAATCATATTGATTTAATCCCGTTTAATATATTTTGAATGTTTGAAATATCAGGATGTTTACAACATTACATTACAGTAATTCAATCATATTGAATTAATACCATTCAATACATTTTGAATGTTTGAAATACCAAGATATTTACGACCTAACATTACAATAATTAAATCATATTGAATAAATACCATTTAATACATTTTGGATGATTGGAAGAACAGGATATTTACAATATTACATTACAATAATACAATCATATTGATTTAATCCCATTTAATACATTTTTAATGTTTGAAATATCAAGATATTTACAACCTAACATTACAATAATTCAATCATATTGATTTAATCCCATTTAACATATTTAATGTTTGAAATATCAGGATGTTTACAACATTACATTACAGTAATTCAATCATATTAATTCAATCCCATGATGCATTTCATCAGTTTATAAAAGCTGCTATTGTTCCTTTACATATTAATGACTCCCTTGTGTTACCGATATTGATCAACATTAAACTTAAAAGTCGCTGTAACTTCTATTTTATTTAAATGGAAAATTTATACTAAATATTTACACAGATTCATAACGATTTAAAAATGTCTGGTCGTAACTGCCTGGTCGTAAGGGATGTTTTATTCTTACATGAGAAAAATGAGTATTTAATAAATTACTCTTTGATTTAGAACAATGGCGTGAAATGGAAAAACACTGTTTAACGTACAAGTGTATAACTTAGTTTTAAACGTATATCAAACGTTCAGTTCTAAGTTATTGAAGGAAGTCGAAGTGCCCCTAGAAGACTACCCATCTAAGACAACTGAGTGGACACCCATTTTCACACTAAAACAGGCCCAAGTTAGAATCTGAGAGAGATTCAATTTTTTTGAATTATATTTTTTTTTCGCTTTTTGATTTTGTAAACCAGATGTTTTGAAAAAGGCCCGGCTTTGAATTATTAAGAAATGTTTATTAATAAAAAAGTAGTATTTCCATTTCTTGAACCTTTCAGCCCTAACAAGGTCGATTTATCAAACATAACATGAATCCAATCTGATATTAAATCTCCTATCGTTTGTTTGGTTATCGTTGTTATTACTTCTCACTGAAAATCACATCAGGTGTATAAAAACTGCACTTCGGTTTTCTCATCGGTATACATATTTCACTTTGTTGTAAAGGTTTTTGCTTCCAGTTTATTTAACGATCATATATTGCGAACACAAAACTCTTTTATTGAAATACAATTATGTAACTCCGGAAATGCGTGCATATTAATGACTAAATGATGTGATTTGACGCAATCAGATTTTTTGCTTCCTGTAACCAACTGACGCTAAACCAGACTGGTTACAGGGTAAGAACTACAGTTATTTCCAGCATTGTTTATTATAAAATACGCACTGCATTTAACGATTCAATTTGACTTTGTACAGATTACTGTATTGAAACTAGAGCTTTAATAATGTCTCTTTTATGTGTATACAAAAACTTAATATATTATTAAAATAATATTATTATTAAAAATTTAAAACATACCGTCAAAAGCAATTAGAGCAGTATGATCTCTACTGAATTGTGGCCTCGGTGACAAAAAAGTTAAAACTTGTGCCTACGGTTCAGAGCGCTTCTCATCTAAATTTGAATTCAAGTATGGAAGATGAAAAAGTTTGTCGAAATTATGTGTGTGTTTGTTTTCTTTTGTCACTACGATTTTTAACACAATCTTAAAACTAGTCATCTCGTTATAATTAAAAAAATCGACTGTGGTATACAGCATCATTACTCCATTTAATTTTTCACTTTTTTGAGTCGAAATAAAAATTAATTTTTGCAATTCTTTTTTTAGGGAAATAGGCGAAGTACCAAAATTGTTGCATGATTGAAACAAAAGTACATGTAGTACCAAGATCGAGACATACTGTTGCTTAAAAAGTTTTTACACGAAAAGACACAATACTCATTATAATTTTATAATAGTTTATTTTATATCATACTTATTACATGCGCTGTGATTTTCTTGTTAGGGTTCTCTGGTAATACATTATTGGCTCTACAGAAGTATATGTAGTAAGCCAGAAATGAGATATTGCATGCTGGAATAACACTAGGTAAATTAATTAACAACAGGGATCGATGAATATGAAATGTAAATACCAAATTACACTATCCGTATTATTACATGTTATTTATTTAATATGCTTACCAAGATAACATTTATAAATAAAGAAAAGATACATTAACCAATCATGTATAACACACACACACACACACACACACACACACACACACACACGGGCTTGGTGTAAAAGAAGTAACTGGTTAAATAAACATCTCACAGGTTAAATGAAAATCTTCAAAATATCTGGTCAATAGTCTAAATGAACACCTTTAAAATGATGCAGCCAACAGTGAGAGTCTTAATAGACATCTTTAAATTTATCACCAAAAGAGGCAGGCTAGACAAACTTTAAAATAATACGACCAACAGTAAGAAGCTTAACTTTTATCTTAAAAATGTTTGGTCAATGGTGATAGGCTAGATTGACATGTTAAGAATTTATAGACATTGCAAGTTTCTTTTATTTACGGGGAGTCTGTTCTTACGAAATTATGTAAACTATTTTTAATATTGGATCGAAACAAATAGTAGATGAACAAATGTACATAGAAATAATAAAATCCATGGCTAGATAACATTTATTTAGACAAGTGTTTATAAACACTTATGACCATTTCCGTAAAAATGATAAAAAACCCTACAACCAACTAAATACAGCTAATAAGAACTTATTGAAGATGTTTATCATATTATCAAAAGAAAAAAAAAACCATCGAATGGTCACACATTAAAGGGGCAAAAACATTTACAAATTGATAATAACTATGGAAGCTAAAACAGTTATGGATTAGAGCAAAACTAAAGATTAGATGGAACAATGTCGCTTTGGCAGGGACAAGAAACTATGAGTAAGTTTGCAACAACAGAATTGTTTGAGCAGTTAAAAAAAGCAAGTGATAACTTTGTAAACATGGACGTGTATAGGAATTAAAGACAGCAAAATTCATGGCAAACCCTTTCCAACAAGCTAAAGGCCTTGAAAATTACTTGTCAGTCATAAGTAAATACACGTTTTGTGTAATTATAACTTTTAGCGTCCTGACAAAACCTAGACTTTGGAGTGAAAAATTAAAAAATCCAATTATATCTAAAACTTTATATATATATATATATATATATATATATATATATATATATATATATATATATATATATATATATATATATATATATGGTATTCAGCCGTAAAGTTTCAAGAGATAGTTGATTTGCTAAGTTACCTATTTTATTCCCCGTTAGACTCAAATTAGAAGCCATCGGAAACTAAGTAAGAAAATATTGATATTTTATCCCCATAACACGTACGTGTTAGTTTGAAATTCCTTTACAAACAGTCTCTACAGAATATAACGATGACTTGGCAGTATCAACAATCAGTAAATAGCGTAATTAGTTTGTAAAGACAGGATGTTACTATTGTTCTTAATTTTATGCATATCTGACTAACATTGAACTAAAGATAAACATTAATAAAATGAATCTTCCAATATGAACCATACTTCAGATTAAAGGTTGAATGATTGTGAAAGTACTGTATTTGATATTTCTATACAACTTCTATGGTCTATTATTAGAATAATTAATAGTTTAAGCTTAAATATTTCATAGAAAGTGGAACAAATGAATTGGATCCCATCGATTATCAATGACGATAATGCTATAATTAGGTTGAACCGTAATGTATAATTCTAGTTGGAAACTTCATATATTTATATAAATGAAAATTCCATTATTTGTCTTTTGAAAGTAATACATTTTTGTAGCTCTGATACCTGAAAAACTAAACTACCTGGCTCCATGGTAAAAATGCAATATGATTATACTTATCTGCTGCAAAGATTACCAATCCATATTTATTACCACTGATAAAAATCATCAAGAAATATACACAAATACTGTATTAATATTAGTATAATCACAAATAAATATATATCATGGATGCTTGATAATCACATCTAAATAACTCCTAAATGTAAGATAATGACATATATAGAGATATTCTCGACGAATGATGATAATTATTTCTGTTATGTGTAAACGCAATATAAACACATAATATTCTACGGAGGTGTCCTTGGACCCATATTATAATTATAGTCTGTAGCCTTAGGTTGTCTTATATTTGCAAATCTTGGTTTAGGTGAAACAGATCTAGAAACAGTTCTTCTTGCCTCTTCCTTTGTTTGTTCCAAGTCTTTAGTAGGAGTTCTCGTTTGAGCACGTTTGGTAGTCGCTGGTTTCAGAACGGCTTCCAATGCTTTGAACCTAGGATCATCCTTGCTTCTTTGTTGCTTTAAAGCTTCAGGAATGCTACCCTCAGATCTACTGAAATTGCACTCACCAATTGTGTTAGAAGGTATAATAATATTTACAACTTTGCCATCAGTTTCTCGTCTTTTAATTAACGGAGAAGGTACTCCTAAACTATTTGTACTTCCAGTTCGAGATTGAGATTCACTAAGTGCATATTCGGGTTTTTGTACTTGGTCCCTTTTCAATGGTGGAAATAGTTCTTCACACTGATCTACTGTTATATGTGGAAAGGCACTTGAATTTATATTGATTTCTTTTAACTCATTCTCAATATTGCTTTCATCAAAGTCACTCTGATGATTTGTTGGTACCGGTGAATAAAATGTTCGCCTTAACAATTTTGAATCCTGTCTTGGGGAAAGATGTTTAAACTTATTTTCTCTCACAGAACTCGTTCCTAGCTCCTGATTTTCATGACTGTTTTTGCCTTGTAAAGGTTTACTTTCCTTGCTTGGAAAACCTTGGATTGACTGTCCCGTTATGGAGATGTCCGGCGGAGTTTGTTTTAACTTTTCAGAAGATGTTTTTGCACTTTCTGATTTAAGTGGAGGCAGATTATACGTCGCTACCAATTTTTCACTTCTCTTCATATTTCTTTGATTTTTTTCAAAAACAATTTTCATTTGATGGTTGATAATCCTGACTTCTGTTTTTGCATCCTGTGTTAGTTGACGTAACGTTTTATTTAACGTCTTATTATAAAACGACCCACCTTTAAGTATAGCATTGCCAATCTTACTCTTCAGAACTCTAGTATCAACAGTCGATTTAGAGCGAACTATTGGCGAAATCGAGTCAAAGCCCATCATAATATATATCTCACGGAATGGAGTGTATTGATTGGTTCATCGATGTTCACAAATGTTGCCAATAATAGGATGGATCGATATTACAGGTAAAAGTAGCATTCCACACAGGAAGGTTTAATGTGTCGTCTGCTAATGTTTTAAGTAACTACTGATATGTGTGTTTTTCCTAATTGTTAAGTTTGAGTGATTTTTTAGAAGATATTTCTTTTTCAACTTTATGTTAAACGCTAAAGTTATTTTTCCTGCAATATAAAATAATCAAATAAAACTTTTTATTCGCAATGAAACACAATATTAATTACAGCTTAAAGTATAATGCTAAATGAAGTGATGGAAACCCTTACAAAATTAAATTTTAAAATTACTGAGAAATGTGCTCTTGCGTGACATTTGCTTGCTTTAATAAATATTCAGTTATAATTTTACTTTATTAAATTCTTCAAATAATTAGAAATATTAAAATTAGCAATAATTAATTTATAATTGTATACATGTTTAAATTCTACAGTTGCCAAATTTAATTCGGAACAAATTACCCCAACATAAATGAAATATAAAACAATACACAAGGTAACTTAAAACTGCAAGAACTGGCAACTGAACCTTATTCCTATTTCAAATTTAAATTTCGCTGTGACAAAATTACCTGTATTAATTACAGTAATAATTAATAAGATTATTAGATACGTTTTATCAGGTAAAAAAAGCATTATTAACAAAGTCCTAATACAATACTCCAATATACCTACATACATATAATCCTACACTTGTCTGATTTTAGGTTATCTTATAAAATCAGGTTAGATCAAACAACGGTCATCATGAACCTTTTTTGTTGTAAAACAGGAAGTATCGTTTTAAGTGGTTTAACTGAGAATCATTTGTCACACTTGAGCAAGCTGTATCATCATATACTTTTAAACTGATCAATAAAAAACTGTATTTATATTGCCTTTACTGAGATAACCCAACATTAGAAAACATTATTTTATACACGAGATGTTTCGTCTCAATGATAAATATCCAACGAGATACAGTATTTACGCACAATCTAGCAAGTTTGTAATTATCTTATCTTATCAACCTCCTTTCCAACTGTCAACAAATAAACAGAAATAATAGTTTCATTGATAGGGAATTTTTTTTTTGTCTTTTTCTTGAAAACTGTAAGAAAATTCGGTTGACTTCATTAATAAAATTGTATCTTAATCTTACTAGTAAATGAAGGAAACTAACATTATAGCCTTTATTTATTTTTTTTAATTAATTAATTTATTTAAAACTGTAATTAAGATATGTTTGTTTGGATTTAGTTTTACAATTATTTTACAGTACAAGTAAATTATTCATTATAATGGTTTGTTTTCGATATATATATATCTAGGTATCAATAACTACTTATCAGTATTTGATTATTTTTAAAAACAATACAAAACAAACTGAAAATTAAAGAAATATTACTCAGTAAAATATAATTAAATTTACAAGATATAATAATATATCAAGCATTTTATCACAAATGATATATTTTAAATAAATTTTTAGATATAAACGCCATACCTGGAACACTTAAATCCCCCGGAAAAGTTAAACTTTACCATGTGGCTTAAAACTGATGCTAGGCGAGTCTTGTTGATTTTCTTCTTTTATATCGTCAAGTGGGTATGTTTTTGTCGCGGTGTGCATATGGGGTTGGTTTTGAATAGTTAAAGTATTGTCTATTGATGTATCGAAAGATTAAAAATGCAAAGTAAATGTTAAATTGTAATTGTTCATTTAAAATTATTTGAAGAGTGAAATACCAGTGTAATTTTGTAAACAAAATGTCACATTCTTCTTTTAAATACAACTCACTGGGAGATCATTGTTTATTACATAAATTTAAAATTGCACCCGAGTATTGAATTTTCCTTTACGGAAACCTAAGTAAACAAAACCTTTATTGTTCAACAGGTAATATTGGTGGTATTGTTCTAGGTAAATTTGTTTCTTTAATAAATAATCTCTCTCTCTCTTTTTCTTTCACCCTCTCCCTCTCATTGAATAAAACATAACGAAACAATGTATAGTTTTATTGTTTGTTATATGATAAGTTTTGATAAATGAATCACTTACCTATGATTCAAAAGGTCGGGTTTCTTTTTAACTCTGCCTTAAAGAATTTTTTAATTATTTTTCTCTGTTTTAAATATGTATTCATTAATTATAAATAATAACGATTCGTCATATTATGCCATTAGGAGTCAAGACACATTGACATTTTTGAAAAATAATTTAAATCGAAATTTTTAGAAGATAAATTTTTGTAAAATAATGATGAAATTATAACTTTTTCTTAATTGTTGACCAATAATGTTTTCAAAGCCTAACTTTTAAAGGTTCTGCACTAATTGTATTGGAAAATGACGAAAAAGTCTATATATATATATATATATATATATATATATATATATATATATATATATATATATATATATATATATATATATATATAAAATACTATAATCATTAATATTTGTTGGTCTAAATTTTCGAGGTTTTGTAATATAAAAAATTGCTGGAGAAAATTTCGTGATATTAATTTTTTGTGCTCATTCAAGGCCTTGATACTAACACTTCTCATTGACATAAAATTTTGTGCTTATTACCAAAATCTAATAAAGCGAAATTCAATCCCCATAATATTTATAACACAAATTTATGTTTTTCATTTATTTCTTTTTTTATTTAAACTAAAAGTGTTAGTAACTCCTTTTCTGTATTGTATATTGTCTACAGTGACTTCATCTGTTGAATTAATTCAGTTACGTTATATGCACATTCACATTACATTTAACACATCTTATTTTCCATTTTAAAATAATGACGATCTTGATCCAGTTCAAGTTTGGGTGTTTGAAAAAGCCTCAAATTATTTTCATTTATAGTATGTTAAGTTGTTTACATAGATGTTTTACTTGCAGTGTGAAATCTTGTTAATTGCTCTAGTATGAAAATTTTATAATGGGTAACGTTATTGTCAAGAAAACAGTTTACAGTTTGTTTTGTTAAATAATATTTACTGTGAATATACAAATCAAGTATTCAAATTAAATGCAGAATTTACAATAATAATTACAATAGGTTTCGTTCACGGCAAAGTAATATCTTATGGCGACAGATAAACAAAACAGCTAACAATAAGTGCAAAATAATTTTTCGCTGTAAATATATCTATCTAAAATTCAATATTTGAACAACTATGTTTAAACAACTCGTACAAGAATTACACTGGTAAATAAATACTGTATGTATTAATATAACAAACATAATAGTCCTTGTCCAAACCACAACCCCCCCCCCTAAAAAAAATGTAAAAACATTGAAAGCCGGCAAAATTAGTTATACACGTGAACTTCCATCAAGGAAGTGAGGCCGGTTGTTGCGGAAGGGTAAGCACCTTCTGTCTAGCTAGCTACACTCGTCACGTGCAAGTCAATTTAAGAATGAAAGGAACAAAGAACTACGGTAAGTTAAATATATCCAGTACAAGTTTGGATACAGTGAGTCCATACTTATCACCAATATTATGATGACGGCCATAAAACTTTTTAAGGGCCTTGATTAGCCTAGGCTTGCAATATTCTTTCGTCAACAATTTAATTGTAAGCAGTTTGCTTCGTTGTGGAAAGTCCCCATAGTGGGAACAAGCTCTACCATAACGTATTAACTGTGAAACATATACACCACACGCAGGAGAAGCAGGGATATTACTGCAAAGAAACGGAAAGTTGACAATAGAAAAATTGAAGTTTGTCGTATAGATCCAGATGCACCCTTTCGTGGGTGTCATAATTGAGTAATAAGACTAGTCTAAATATAAAGCAGAACATGGAGAATCTGTCTTGTCTTTTATTTCAAGCTCACTTGGATAGATGACATTCACATATTCTCCAAATTTGGGATTATTTAGAGATAGAACGTCGTCTTTATATCTCTATATGTAGTTAAATGACGTAGCGACAGTCTTTCTGATTCATATGAATAAAAAAAAAAAATCAACAAGCAAAGGTGCACGGTTTGTGCCCATTGGTATACCGATTGTTTGTTGAAAAATTATATTACCAAACACAAATGTGTTGTCTTTGTTGATTGTAACTTGAGTATATTTTTGTATACAGTCTGTATGGTATTTTACCATTAAAAAAAAAAAAAAAAAAAAAAAAAAAAAAAGAATCCCTGTTGAACACTAGATATTTATATCTTGGTTAACCGTTTTTGTAAAAGAATGAAAAGTGAATGATTTGTTTAACACGATTTTTCAAATTAGAATGAGGGATAGTGGTATAAAGGTTGGTAAAATCAAGTTTTTTTTATACTTTTTACCGAAGATAGAGTATTAGAAACAAAATGGCCAAGTAGTTCTTTAGAATTTTTGAGAATAATATAGTATAGTATAAAATACGGGTTTAAGTAAGAGATTGAAGACGGAAACCGATTTATCCTGTACAGAACTCTTAAATGATTTAACTGCGTATAACTTTATATTATTTTGACTGTGATATGTTATAAAAATTAGACATTAAGTTACTTCAAACTGGCAAATTTAAACAGAATACCTCATAATGTTTTGAAAACTAAATATTTTATTGAATATTTTAGTAATATCGATAACTATTCTAACAGTGCTAAGTTTACTTACATATATATGCAAGGGTTTTTTGTTCATTGTTTTTTAAACTAAGGCCCTTGTTAAGATTGTTTTTATAGAACATTGGTTGTTAAATAAATGGGAATGTTCGGGTTCTCCAATGTTTCTTTAACACAATCTATGATTGACCATTGGCCCTCTGTAAAATGTTTTTAATCAGTCTTTTAAATGTGTCGTTGTCTTTTCTTAACTTTTCTTATTGAGCATGTCGTTTTAACTTTTGTTCATCATGTCTTTTTTAACTTGTTTTGTTTAGCATCTCGTTATTATTTTGCTTTTGTTAAGCATGTTAAGCATGTCGGTTTTAACTTCCTTTTTTACTCATTTTGTTAAGTATGTTTATATTTTACTTGTCGATTTTTGTTGTGTTCGCTTTTGCATCTTTCTTAAATTATTGCAAATTTTTCTTTTTTCTGCTTCAACTGAAAACTGAAACTTTAACCAGTATTGACAAATAGGTTTGACAGGAATAAACATAATGTGCTGCATAAATTATAAATACGATGTGGTAGAGTTTTTTTCCACTACGGGGACCAATAACGAAGCCAGCGTGTTACAAATAAATATGTGTCTCAAGGATATTGCAAGCCTAGGCTAGTCAAGACCCTTAAAAGGTTTTATCGCCGTCATACAATATTGTTGATAAGTATGGAATCATTGTATCCAAACTTATACTGGATATAATCGACTTCCCATAGTTTCATCTTCTTTTATTCTCATATTTACCGTGTATAGATAGCTAGACAGGAGATGTTCATCCCTTCCAAAGCACATGGTCTCAGGTATATAGGACAGTGATTACCTTATTTGAAGAAACCAACTTACTAAAATGAGATAGGGTGAAATTTGGAGACTGAAGGAACTTGATAAGCTGTTGTATACATATAAAACGGAAAATATAATAAAATATGAAAAGAGTAACCAAGTTAAAAAATTAATTGATATAATGAAGCAATTTTTTTTTCAATTTTCGGATTATCTTCCCATTTCTTTGCATTACTTAATTATTGTAAAATATCCATAACTCAGTAGGCAGTACTTTGTGCTGTCAGAAAATGTACGAATCAGCAAAATTTTCAGCCCTCCAAAATTTGAAATTTATTAAAAACTAAGGTTTGTTCCGTCATGCAAAACATTTCTTAGCTGGATTTGGATTTATATAATTTTGGAACTTTAGATTAATTATTTTCAACTGTTTGGCCAATGTTTTTTTATCTATTAAACTTTTCGGTCTTAGTGTCACTGATGAGGAATGAATTTCCGAAATGTGCACATCTGGCACATCAAAATTTAACTGGTATTTGTTATATATTTACTACCCCTGAGCGGGTACCGCTGCTGGTAGAGTAAAACTCCCCGAAGGAATCTATAACTCTGTAGGCAGTACTTTGTGCTGTCAGAAAATGTACGAATCAGCAAAATTTTCAGCCCTTAAAATTTGAAATTTATTTAAAACTAAGGTTTGTTCCGTCATGCAAAACATTTCTTAGCTGGATTTGGATTTATATAATTTTGGAACTTTAGATAATTATTTTCAAATATTTGGCAAATGTTTTTTATCTATTAAACTTTTCGGTCTTAGTGTCATTGATGAGGAATAAATTTCCGAAATGTGCACATCTGGCACATCAAAATTTAACTGGTATTTGTTATATATTTTATTACCAATTATGGAAAAGATACACAAAATGTTGTCAACTTATGATACTATTATTAAATACAATGATCCTACAAACAAAAATGTTTAAACTATATTTAGATTGTCACTGGAGAAATTTTCAACTTATTTTACAACTTGCTAATTAAGCTTTTTTTTATTTTGCATATCGATTAAACAGAGTCTCATTGCGACGTATCCAACTATATTTATCAACCTAATATGAAGACATAGACATTAACTTTATTATAAATATATGTGTTCGTCCATTGTTATAATATTACCATAAAATAAATAAATAAATAAATAAATAAATAAATAAATTAATTAATTAATAAAATAAAATAATAACAAATTTAATAAAAAATCAAATCAAACTTAACAAGATGCATACTAAATACATAATTTGTGGTGTCTAGGAAAACAAGAATGGATTGCTCCACAATCTACAATAACAAAAAAATATGTCAGGAAGGGTCTTGTTAAAATTATATATATATATATATATATATATATATATATATATATATATATATATATATATATATATATATATATATATGCGAAGCATAACCTTGTGTTTTAATTATTATCTGGACAAAAAATCTTTAGAAAGTTTAACTAGTGTACATTTAATAATATTTAAAATTAAAGTTTGCACACCATTCGGATTAAACAAATATAAACTTTTCCAGAATAATTTTCTGAAACGAATTATTACCTAGAATATCATTGATTTTTTTAACTTATACACATTAAGCTGTTTGTATAAAGCTGCAAAATAGGTAAAATTAAACTATTGATATTATGAAGTAACGTTTATTTTAGTTGAAAAAACTGATACATTGAAAGTCAGTCCATTAATTTTATATGTTTGGCTTGGCTATCAACATGTTCAGCTCCTAGTGTCACCGATCCTTTTTCCAAAATATGCACATATGACACATCATAATTAACACAGATAGTTTTAAGTAAAACATTTGCTACCTTTGAGCGGGTACCACTCATGGTAAAGTGAAAGTCCCAGAGGGTACTCTATGCTGTCAGAAAATGTACCGTGTAGCAAAATTGAAATATATTTAAAACTAAGGTTTTGTCACTCATGCAAAGCTTTTCTTAGCTTGATTTGGATTCATTTGATTTACGAATTTTGCATTTTTTAATTTTCAATATCTTTTAAATCTTATAACATTTTCTGCCCCTTTTGTCACATGGAACATCAAAATTGATACAGGTATTTTTGTTTAACACAATACTAACTAAAGGCTGTTGCTATTGGTGCATATACCTTTTGATCTAATTGAGAAAAATATGGTACAGAAACATATTAAGATACATATTTCATGCCAGAAGTCCATGAATTCATGGACTTCTGTTCATGCATAAAATTTTCAATACCAATATTACATTTTTTTAAAAAAGGTTATGGCATAAGTAAGTATGTCATTGTGTCCAAGGAAACCATGAAGTTTGCATTTTTATTTTTGGTTGCAAAAAGAGAAGAAAACAAAAACAATACGAATTTCACAATAAAACGTTTTTATTCTAAATAGTAATAACTAGGTTTATATCACACCTCAGCATAACATTAAAAACAATAACAACAATGAACATTAACATTATATAATATCAAAATGTTAATAAATTATAACATTAATGTGATTATTTGTTATATATAAAATCTAACAACAATGCTTATTTGTTTTTTTTTCTATTACACATATAAGCAAGGGAGTAAACAATCGTAGTCCTAGAGTGCTGGTATTAGTTTTATATAATTGGATGGTGAATAACCGACTAGATAAACATCTCCAAAAATTCTGATGTCTTGCTTTGATAACATGATTCTGCATCACATATTTAATCGAAAACTTAAAGAAACTTCTTATTACGATACAACTATTCAAATATTTACAATTTCTGTAAATATTTCATCAGATAAGAAGTCTTAGGTAGTTTTCTATCAAATGAAAAACTCCGTGGTATGCTTTCAAGAAATCAAGCTGAAGTCTTTATACCTATTCAAATATAAACGAATGTCAAAATGACTCGAACACTGCTTTTTATAGATTTATTTACTATACAACTCTGTAGGCGACTATTTCTTTAACCTAATCGTCTAAGGGTTTTCTCCATTGTAAAGATAATATTGATGGAAGTTAACGTGTAAACAAAATTGGTAAGATTTTACTTTTTTTTTTGGGGGGGGGGGGTCGTGATTTGGACATTAACTGGTATGTTTGTGTTTTATTTGCTAATACTCAGATACCTGTTTATTTTATTATGTTAAGTTTTGTATGATGATATCTGATGGTGATGGTTAGATGTGATACGTGGCGATTGTTGGATGCAATAAGTCACAAACATCTGTTAATGGCAGCACTTGATCAAAAGCTTAAATTAATCTTGCTACCAGAAAATATCAGAGGTGATTTTCCGACTTCAAATTTAGATAGGATCAATTCAATCTATAAATGCATCACAGTAACATTACAATATAAACACAATACAATGTTTTACATTATGCTTAACTGTAGCATTTAGGCACCATTTTAATATTAGTTACGTTATAATATAAATGACA
This sequence comes from Tegillarca granosa, assembly GCA_029721355.1. Lineage (NCBI taxonomy): Eukaryota > Metazoa > Mollusca > Bivalvia > Arcoida > Arcidae > Tegillarca > Tegillarca granosa. Next base: position 5,046,525 of record CM056607.1, on the reverse strand, counting down.
TTATAATATTTACAACTGCCATATGAACAGGCAAATACGTCTCTAATTTAATATGTATATTCACTTTTCAATACACACAACTCCGACAAGTTGTTATATTGGATTCATCGTGTACCGGTTAACGTTTGTGAGGCAATATTGTTTTGATCAGAATGAAAATGAATTTCTCTTCGAGAGGAAAAGGACACTAGTATTTTTCAGACATAGTTGACATGTTCCCCGTATTTATATTTCCTATTTGATATGGTTTTTAATAGAAAAAAAAGATGGAACCACACAAACATATATATATATATCACAAAATCACAAAGAACACATATGGGACCACATCATACATCCTGAAAAAGCATGTAGTCACTCAGTCGTACATTTTCTTTTATACAGATACAAGTAATGTTTTATCAGTCTACAAGACAGAAATCCTAAACACTATAAAGCAATAAATATATATGATGCAGTTCTACATATGGAATTCCTTTGCATACAAATTATCTCCCTTTTATAATTTGAGGATCTATGTATACCCGGAATGTTGACCGCAATATCTTTTGGCATTATAAAACATCATCATAAAACAAATACAGTTAATAGTATATAGTTCAATATACAATGCACTACTACTCATAAACCTGTACATGCGGAAGTTTCACGACTACATATTATCTCTACGTAATTATAGAGATCTATGTACACCCGGATTACTGACCGCAATACTTTCAGGTAAAAAACGACAACATTATACAAAACATTGACATAGTTTCATTTACAGTGCATATATTTAAAAACAAATAGCCACATTTTATACAAATTATCCCCGTGTCATAATTTGGAGATTATCTACATCCGGAAAAAACCCTGAATGTATTAATTTGATTCGAATAAAACAACATCGTGATACGGCATCTTGGCAAAATTGCTTGTTCTTTCGGAGTCTAATGTCCACTATACTGGGACTGGAAGTTTCTCCTCGTGCGGTTGTTGTGGTACTTCTTCAGGGAGTATCATGTCTCTTATCCGCTGAAACACATATTACGTTAAATTAAATGATTATAAGAATAAAAATAGGAACATTCTACTCATTCAATCTCTGTCAATCATTAAACAAGAGCTCTATGGCCTTTAAGCTTACCTGAGGATGTATCCAATAGTGTTTGCCAAAGTATAAAAGAACAATTACACGGATAACAGAAATTAAACCACTGCCACGATATCTCCAACTTGAATATCAAATGTCCTAAAAATATATATACTTGAAGGTAGTTTCTACTAGCCTTCAGCAGCTTTATACCACTGTTTCAAAACTGGTACTAATTCTCAGCCTAAGGCATAAATTAGTATCTCTAGCCACTGTATTATTATGAATAATATAAATAGTTGCAAAAGTACTAAGAAAAAAGCCCATTTTTAAGTTTATTGTAAAAAACGTCAAAACTGAACATTCAAGTGTCTGAATAATTGCACGAAGGTATAGATATAGCAATTAAAGGTTTTTGATTGAATAAATGACCTATAAACCCTGTACTAAAAGCATTACTACACTATATCATTACTGGAAAACAAACTTCAAGATAAAACACAAATATTAAAAAAGGTCAATACATTTACCTTTTTGGAGGTCTACTTTTGAAAATATCAACACTAAAAATCCAATGCCGAAATTGGTTTTGCTTTTTCAATGTTTATTTTTTTCAATAAGAATTGTAATATAGCAACTTTAAAAATATGCAACTAAATAACGTGAATTATAGATGATACATGTGACAAAAATAAATTCTTGAATTTAAAGAATAAATATAAATCTTTTAATGCATTTTAAATTTCTGACATTGCAACATTTGTAAAAGGATATTATTACGTCAATTCAAAATTAAAATATAGGTCAGACAATTACGAGTGTCACTACATGTTACTTTGTAAAGATTTGAGCATGACAATTACGACTCTTTGTAATATTAGTGCTGTGTCATGAAACATTGTCGTTTGAGCTGACAAAGACACATAGTTACGTATGTGTCGCGTTATGACATTTTGTCAGTTTTAATTGAGGATTAGGTCACTTTGTAACAGTTGTATCATTACGTACACCGTCGACCATCGTAGTTTTATTATAGATTATATCTGTGTAACGTATTGACCCAACGATTCGTCTTACTTTACTTCTATAAAAAAAGTTTAATATAGCTCAGATGACGTAAAATACCTTTTAAAGCTTCTTATTTTGGTCATGCAATCAATCAACATTTTATCAAATCACGAACAGTTAAAAGACCTTTTATATTGAGGATGCGCTTGAGTTACAAATAGAAGCAAACCTGTAGATTTTGATAAATTTCCAAGTTTTGTAATGAGTAGTATGCAATCCCGTTTTAGCTTATCACACACACACACACACACAACCACCCACCCACCCACCCACACACACACGAATCAAACGTTCTTGGAATCTTGTATACAGTTGATATATAAGAACGAATAAAAATAATAAAAGAAACAGATAAAAATTACATTTTCGCTAGTACCTCCACGCGTGTTGCAATCTTCATGCGAATGTTGAAATTATTATGACATAGCAACGCTATTATGACGTCATAATTTCAATAGGGGAGATAACAATAAAAATTAAAAAAAAACAATTAAATTTCCCAAGTTAGACATTCAATTTCGAATTAAAAACTTTAATAAAATGTTCCTGTCTGGCTTACCTCTTTTATAATATATATATATATATATATATATATATATATATATATATATATATATATATACAGTAAAACTTCGATGGCTCGAAGTCCAAGACTTCGACTAAATATTCGAGCCATTGGGGGGTTCGAGCGATCGAACATCGAGATATTGATTTGAGGTTCACGTTCTCATGTTTACCGAGCGTCAAAGAATCTTTAAATTTGTTTTACATGTAAATAAACTAAAAGGTCAAATAATGAAAAGTCCGAATTAAAATTCCATTATTTATCACGAAATATTTTTTTTTAAAATTCAAAAAGAATAAAATGTACCAATTGAAAATACAAAATTCATTTCAAATTACATGTTGACCTGCAACTGCCGTAAGATGTTATTTGGATACGGGGTTAGAATATGGCACTTTATTTTAATTTCAATAGGTGATGATACAAAATAAACTAACATTATTCTTTATTGCACATGTACTATAAAGAAAAACAAAACAAAACACAGTTATTACCAGTCGTTTTAATCACAGGAAATAACGATAATACACATTACTATACATATTCCAAGGGCATGTAAATTACAGATTCCTGATGTGCAATCATACGGCACGAGCGACTGAGCTGTTTTCAAAAAAGCGATCAAACACTTCCATGTGTCGTAATCGGATTAAGAGATTAAAGAACTAAGCATATCGACACTTCGTAATTAGGTTAATAATTAATTAATTCATTAATATCTGTCTAGATTAATCGTTTCGTTCCACTCTATTACATTTGATGTTTCTGTAATATGGCTTCAGCTGTGTTTTGTTTACAATGACCAGGACCATATTTCCATCTTACAAAAATTGTATTCGAGCGAAAGAAGTTGAATTTTCACTAACTTTATACTTTTGAAAAATATTTCTTGATCGAGCGAGCGGGGGTATTCGAGTTAACGAAGTTCGAGCCATCGAGATTCATTTACATAGGATATAATAGGAAATTGGTCCGGACCAACAGATATATATATATATATATATATATATATATATATATATATATATATATATATAGCATTCTCAATAAGAGATTTTTATAAATGATATCTATATCCTTTCAAATTATTGGTCGATTTAAGAAATCTAAAGGCGTTTTTTGCTTCATTTATCACGAATTTATTTACTCATTGCAACGAACAACAAATCATGAATAAATTAATTACTAAAAACATTGCAAGCGTAAAGCATGCACTTGGAAACATCTGATGAATCAAGAACACCAACCTAGAATGACAAAACGGTAAAACAAGACAGGCAGGGTCCACTGTTATATAAAATTTTGACTTTGGACGGGCAATGAAGGGAGTATATTTCCATTGGTGTTGACATATGACTATTTAAAAAACTGTTAGATTTAGAACTCATTTAATCCTGATTTTTTTTATTGCACAATGAAGCAACATTACCTGAAATTGTATCTTAAAATTGCATAAAAACAAAATGTGTAACTGGAAGACATGTAATTGAATAAAGATATACCTCAATCAAATTTCCAGGTGTTTTGATAAATCTATAAATCATGTAACCAGGTATACAAAGTATTGACTGAACACACAATTAACCATCCTAGCACTTCGGACCATTGTGGATATTCGTATGTTCCATAATGTGGTGGCATCGGTTCTATAACTGACAGAAGGAACAAAATCTGAAATAGGAGATTGTTTAAGATATCACAATAGGCATTTATCTGATTACAGTAAGGCATTATATCAGTATATCGTCTTCTAACAGACAGAATCATAATTATATCAAATAATATACAAAAATATAAATGACACACGACATTGTATTATGTAACTGTTTAAATACACAAGAAGAAGCTAAACTGGTAAAAAATTAGTTTCAAAGATGCAGAAGTGTACAAACAAATGGCTAATGCTGGAGTATTAAAAACCTTTTATAAAACAAATTGTTCTTGATATCAATTTTATTGTTGAATAAATGCGCACCGAGGTACCTATGTAGAAATAGATCCTTTTAAAAAAAATTGACAAAAATCCCTGGACACTTTTCCTTTGTTTACCATTTGCTGGAACCCCAAAAGTAGTACAGAAATATCACAGTTTTTAGCCATTTTATTTTAGCATGCGTTTGTTCCGTTTTGTTGTGTTTTTTGTTCTATATTTCAGTTATATTTACGACTTTCTATATAGTTCAAATAAAGCGCGGACTTCAATTATAAAATCGTTTGAATAATGAGAAATTTTATTACCAGCAGAAAGAGTGGACTTATCACTGCCCAGCATACACGCCAGAATATCCCAGGTCTAAATCCTAGCATAGTTTCAACGTCATCACTAAATCTGTTCACGCCTACAATAAAGAGCATCAATGTACCTAAAGCTTTTATTTGGCAAATGTCAATACAACATAAAACAAGAATCCAAAACAATAAAAGCAAATGATAGAAACAACAAACACAAGACAAAACAAATATTAAGCCACATTTGCTTTGAATTCGAGTCAGCTTCCAATGTGGCTGTACTAGTAACATTATAAGAAGACTAAATATGCTAATGGTCACTATAGTAAATAGTTGAAACAGTGCTACAATTGAAATTTATAAGTGACAAACATTGTTAGATTGCTAAGTTGTGTTAAATAGTATTGTAAGCCACAAGGCAAGAGAAGCAAGATAAAGACGTTGACTGAATAAAAATCAGGAGCAATTGTAGAGAACAACATGCTTGATAAAATTTTGAAACAAACCAAAGTTACTGTATTAAAAACTAAAAACAAATCACAATATTAATTATCTTCTTAAGTTTAGATATATTCTAAAATTCTATACAATGACAAATAGCAAACAAACATAAATTCCAAAACATGCTTCCTTCTAAAAATTTACCGATGAAAAAAATTGAAGTTGTGATGGACGCGCTAAGAAAAATCTTAGTTTTAAGCTTTAAAGGTGAGTTTTCTGTTGTTGCTTTTCTTTGTGTGCTTACCTTATCTTAATTGACCGTGACTATGTCCTGTCAAATGGTTAAGCCATTTCTATCCAATCATTCACATGTAGTAATGGTAATGAATATTTGTCATTAATCTAATGCTAACAATTTTTTTAATAAATCAAAATGCTGAAAAATTTTGTCTGCATGTTTAATTTATGGATCGTGTTTTATCTATCAAGCTGAGTAATTGTACTTTTTGTTGTAATAGACAAATTTAATTAAACAAGATACCCAATCACTATCACATTTTGGTTCGTATATATTAATACGGACCAAATGATGAAAGTGTGATGTAAAAGATTGATACTGCCGTAGACAACGTTAGTGATGTTAGTATTTATAGATTAACCGCGAAAGGAAACACTGTTTCGTGATGGAACCGATAACATTATCACGTAATGTAAGTTATATCTAAGTGCAATTAAAATAAAGTAATGCAGACATGTGAAAGACGATATTTCAAATATAGGACATGAAAATAGCAAGAAAAAAAAATTAGAAAAATATTTGTTATTGTTGTTTTTTGTGATAATGTTGCTTAACATCAGCTATTCAAGTTCAAAGCTAATGTGTTAATCTCTCAGATTTATCAAAGAACAAGTTCACAATTTAGATATTCGAGTATGTATTATCTTTTGTTCTGAATTAGCACGCACTCAAGGCGACCTTAACATGTTAGCTCAAGGAAAATATTGACCTTACATCATCTTTACAAGTCCCTACAATGTACTCATTGTTTACAGACGAAGGCCAATATCTTCAATCATGTGTAATGGCCAGGCCGGGATTCGAACCCACGACTTCCCGCTCTCGAAGAGAACGCCCTACTATATTGCTACCAAAGAGGGTGGCGATCTAAGCAATAGTAAATAATAAATAAAATACGAAACAACAATGCAACAGATATAGGAATATATTAAAAAACAGTATGGTCATATTATTATAACAAGGATACGGTTTTAACTCTAATTGGATAATAAAATTTCATTTGATACTGTGTTAAACGTTATAAACCTAAAGTTGGAACATGAAACCTCGATATGACTTCTACTATAATACATAGCCATAGTGTATTATCTTGTAATATATATATTCTAGCAATCAATATATATATTGTTAGGAATGTCTGTTTTGCCACTTGTTTTGTTGGCATTTAAAGCAAATCTAGAGAATTGCATTTTATTAATTTGTTTTGAGAACTTATTACAACATGTAAATAATGTTGTTTAGATCATGACAATTTCAGATTTACCTGCTAACCCGGATTGTTATCCATCAGAAACTGAGTGCAAATTCATAATATTCCAAGTTTTTTAATACAGTTTTTATCTTTATCTGACAAGGAAAAATTAGACATTTTACAATGCAACCTATAATAGAGATATGTTAAATGATGGAATCATAACATATTGAACTCTACTTCATTCTATTAGCTTTTCCATGTATTGATTTGAACAATCAGATAAATTTATCAGAGTTTTCGTATAATCAACATGATCGTTGATATATATATATATATATATATATATATATATATATATATATATATATATATATATATATTGTGTGTGAGCGTGCGTGTGTGTTTACCATAAATCCAAGAAACACCAACAGCTTCTAAGAATACAACAAATATTATTGCAATCGGAGCGCCATAAGAGTCGAGTAATTGAACAACATAAATCCCTCCCTAGAAAGATAAAAGAAAAATTATGTTCATAAAAAAAGTCATGTCTGATGTTTATGTTAGGAAATATATTAATTTAATGTAGCTTGTTTTTAATAAAGACAGTTAATGTCGGCGCATAAAATACTATAAAGGAAAATAATGCAATATTAAAGGACAACAAAAATTTATCTATTTGGCCTTAAGATAAAACCATTTCACGACACACATCTGAATGAACGGACGATTCTCTATAAGTCGAGGCATCTGCCTATAAATCAAAATTCAAAATTTGTATAAATGATGTTCATAATTGCAACATCCAAAAGATAGTATCGAAATGAAATAGTTTGCAAAATTTTCTTCATTTTTATAATATGTTTTGTCATTTTTGAAATTTATTTACAACAGGTTATTTTCCCTCATGTAAAGCATTCCTTAGCTGGATTTGAATTCATGTAATTTTGGAACTTTAGATTCAATAATTTTCAACTGTTTGGCTTATGTTTTTCATCCTTCACACTTTTCGTCCCCTAATGTCACTGATGAGGAATGATGTTCCGAAATGTGCACATATGGCACATCAAAATTTAAAAAATATTTGTGTTATATATTTAAACTAATTAAATTATACGCTGCTTATCTAAAGCATTATTGAAACTATTATTATTATTATTATTATAATTATTAAGCTATAATTTTATGCGCTGAAATTAACTGTATTTATAATAAACAAACTACATTGAGTTTTAAAATACGACACATATATAAAAAATTTCTTTCTTCCATCATGCCACTGGTCAATACCCGTGCGTTTCCTATACAATTTTAAGTTAACATAACAACATTGTAAAGCATGTAAAACACGAAACAACTATCACCACTGCAATATAGACGCTGCATTTCACAGAAAGCATGTTTTGTAAATTGTAGTCTTCGCAATTACCGGTAATCATATTGAGATTAATGACACATTTTCGCATTCAGGTTTATTTGTCTATAAACAATTCTGAGATGCATTTATTCCTTCCTGCTTCAACAGCCTTACTTCTCAAAATCATTTAACATCCAAGCAGAAACCCTAAGTATAAATAATATTTTTCATTTTAAAATAAAACGCAAATTAAAGATATAGGCACATAAGACAAAGATTTATTTGTATTTGGCCTGAAGTCGATATCTCCCAAAAGTGTATCATTGTTCCAGGACACTTGCCCTATAGGCGGATCGCTCGGCTCTTTGAGGGTTATCCTTTATTTTTTTGCAAGAAAAAAATCTCATCTCATACTAAAAGTTTGGTGGCCGAGTGGTTTAAAGTTCGCAATTCCATAACAAAGCGCCCTAGGTCCAAACCTAGTCAGAAGATCCTAAATGTTTGTTATTAATTAAAACACATAGAGTTCATATCGATATTTTACCTTCTCAAGCAGCCTACAGCATAAACAGGACTTTCCAAGAAACTTTATAAGTATATTTATATTTTATAATCTTTGCTTGCAAAAAGTGTTTGACTGACAAGATTGGCCACATCAAGAATTGGTCAGAATTTTCATAATCAAAATAGGAACAAATGTTGTTATTGAATACCAAGTTTGATTGATATTATCACACACATACACACACACGCGCGCGCTCGCTCGTCCTTTTGTTTGTATTGGATATCAAAACATAGCTAAAGAGTATTTTACTGAATTAAAAAAATAAATAAATATTAACATATAAGTTCATAGCAATTGATTTAGATATGTTGAAATAATACTAAGTGTGGCGTAAACCATCATTTCTCCACAACAGTCACTCTAGTAGAAACTGATGCAGTCAAACTTATACAGATATATTGCAGTTTACTTTAACACTTTGATATTCTAGATATAATGGAATGATTATATTATTTTGATAGCACGGATAAGTCTTATCTATATGACCAATCATTTGTAAAACAAAAATGAAAATTCATTTCTCATTTAAGAAAAAAACCCATTTGTTTGTTTTACAATTTCAGCTAAAATGAAACTTTCAAACTGAATGTGTTCGTGTTATCAAATTTATTTTAACAAACTCCACAATAATATTCTAAGTATTTGTTAAATTATGTTTTAATTAAGAGATTTGCAAATTTTTCGATTTAGTAAGGAAAGCTTAGACGCACATGATAACAAGGGGTATCGAAACCATGGTGTTTCCGTCCTAACGCAAAGTAAGTAAACACCAATTTCTATTTCCGATCACTTTTGAATGACATTCACAATATTCAAACTCACAATCCAATTTTGTTTTATTGATTTAAGCATTTGTTTTCCAAATAGACATAATTTAACATCAAGTCAAATCAGAAAACGTAATTGCTTTGTAATCTCTAGCTGTTTTACAACTAAATCGATACAGTAACATGCATATCAACTCAAATAAAGCCGTATCCTAGGTCGTTTTGTGCTTCATTGTTGGCTATAACGACTGTATATCCGGCACAAAGATAAAAAAAAACTTACATAAGTTATGGTTGAGAGAGCTCCAAGGAAACAGTATATCATTAAACCAAGAACAAACAGTTTCCTATTTCGTCTTAGCTTTGGGAATTCATCAAGTATTCCTGTACATATCGATTCTAAACCACCAAACTGAAAAAAGAAAAATCATTAAACATTAATAACATATAAAAACACTTCTTAACATTTATTGTCCTGGAAGAGTTGTAGTGTTGCTATATGTATAAAAAATAATTTAACATAGATGATGTGGTCAAATGTTTCTTATTCATAAGATAACCGATTCCGATATGCAATTCAGTTATGGTTTACAGCAATAAATTATTTTCTTTTAAATTATTAAAGCAATATATAGAATATCTGATTATTAATTACTTTTTTTTCTAGAAGAGTTGTCTTTCCTCTTGTGTATAAAGGTCCAGTGGTTTATTTTAGTGTTGTGAATAAACGTTTTTACCTGAACACTGAATTAACAACCTTTTCGCAAATAAGAATTTACACAACTTAATAAGAAACTAAAGTACAAAGAACTAAGCTATCTGTGATGTCTGTGACGGAGTACAAATGGTAGCTGGGTGCTTTTGCTCCACATTTACTTCAGTGGCCAACTAATTGTTGAAACAATTGCACCTGTGCAAACTTTAGTAAGAAAGGAATTAATTTCTACTCTCAGTATACCTTTTTTGAGAAAATTTTAGTTTACTCGCAATATAGCACAAGTTTGGTGTCTAGAACTACCTAATATTTATATATATATATATATATATATATATATATATATATATATATGAACTCACCGTAGTATCCAGTCCTAATGTGATTAACATAAAAAAGAACAACAATGCCCAGAATGTTGACAGTTTTAAGGTAGATATAGCTTCAGGATAAACTATAAAGATGAGCCCAACATCTGAAAAATAAAAAGATATAGTACATTATCTCGCGGTGTATGTATTCTTCAAATCATTTGAAACACTATATTGTGAACCTTTGAAACTTTGTTTCATCCATTTAGTAAATACAAAATTTCTGTATATACTTTTTGTAAATAAGTTACATTATATATGAAGTGTTATACCGCCTTCACACACACACACACACACACACACACATACACACACACACACACACTTATTTTGGTTCAGTAATTAGCTAGTCGGGTAATTTTATGTTTTCCAGTGATTAAGTTCTAAATTAAAGGACAAGTGTTTTTTATCGTGACAAGAATCCAGTACGTCAAGTATTGTTACATGATTACTGATAACAAATAATTTCATTGCTAATATTGTTTTACATTAATACATTAATACTTTGCACAATTTTGTACCTTCTCTAGACACGTTTTCCACACTTTTATGTTGCTTAAATGCCATGTGACCCAGTACAGAAAACACCGCAAATCCGGCTAGAAAACTGGTAAAACAATTGACTGCACTTGTCAATAAAGCATCTCTGTAAGTAAATAATCAGTTTTATGTTGAGACTGGGTGTATTGTAGGATTAATATTTTACACCCAAGGCATGGTTTTAAAAGAATGTTTGTTGGATGTATCAAAAACCATGTTTGATTTTTGTTTTCTAAATACATTAAAAAATAGCTTTATTATATCATATAGCGTTTTTAAAGTATTAGTTATAAAGGTCAAATACATGTTCCTTTTGCAGTTTAAGATTTTAACTAACATATTTCATTTAAAAACAGTTAAATTAAAATTTAAATCCAGAAAATGACAAGTGTATAAATTTTTGTAAACCCCGCTCTTACCTTTTCTTTGCTACACAAATATTGATTTCATTTAGAACCACTTAGTAAGGTTATTTTATAACTGCATTACTAAACAAGTATTTTTGACCAAAGTTACATTTTAGGCACTGGGTATAATAATTTTTCCCCTATAACTCGATGTTTTAGCTTATTTATTGACTTGTTGAAACTTAAGTATTTAAAAAAAATAATTCGTGCGGACTTCTTCTTGTAACTTTAAACATTTTAGTGAAATATAGTTTTTATTTATTTTTTTTACATAGACTTTCATGGGTGGGAGTACAAAAAAAGACTTGTATTACGTAACGAAAACCATATATACGCATACAAGAAAAAGTGTCTTCTTACGTTACATCAACACTGTGATTGATTGAATGTTGTTTTACGTAAAATCAGCATTTTTCAGCTATCCGTGACAAGATGGTTTATAAAACTCAAAGATAAATCTAAATACAAGTTCATACAGTACATGAGTGTCAACTGTTGCTGATGATGTACACATATCGAACTTTATTAACGTACTAGTACACTTGCCCGAAATGTCTCAGATAAACATCGCAGACTACACAGTCCATTATATGGGTACCGGGCACTTAAATAAGGGTACCGGGCACTCAGTCCATTATATGGGTACCGGGCACTTAAATAAGGGTACCAGGCACTCAGTCCATTATATAGGTACCGGGCACTTAAATAAGGGTACCGGGCACTCAGTCCATTATATGGGTACCGGGCACTTAAATAAGGGTACCGGGCACTTAGTCCATTATATGGGTACCGGGCACTTAAATAAGGGTACCGGGCACTCACTCCATTATATGGGTACCGGGCACTTAAATAAGGCTACCGGGCACTCAGTCCATTATATGGGTACCAGGCACTTAAATACGGTCTTATTTCTTTATGTCAAAATTTTCTCCAAAGGGAAAACCAGAAAAAAGGGGAGAATATACATTTTATCTCAAATATAGAACCTTCAAAGTAGTACGATACTCATCTAAAGGTTTGAATTCTTCAAGCAAGATAATAAATAAATAAATAAATAAATAAATAAATAAATAAATAAATAAATAAATAAATAAATAAATAAATAAATAAATAACTAAACTTTTTTGGGAAAAAAAAGCAACTGAATAGTTTGAAGATAGAATAAACGAACGTTTTTTCCCAAACCCCACAGTAGCTCAATTAATGTACAATATAGTGCATATGTACCTATAACAATTATTATGGAATCTGTTGTAGCTTGATAATGCGAGCAGTACTCCAAATCCAGGTCCAAGAGAAAAGAAAATCTGCGCAGCAGCTGCGATCCATATCTAAAACACACAGAAATACAAAAACATATTTTAACTAAATCTTACTGGTATTTCAGGTTAAAATTAAAAAAAAGAAGAAATATTTGCTTAAACAACTCTCTTTTAGCGTATTCCGTTAAAGTGACAATAAATCAGTAATACTAACCTCTTTACTTAGTAGTCTATCCCACTGAGGACTTATATAATACTTTATTCCGTCTAGAGATCCTTCTAACATCACACCTCGCACTAAGAGTATCATTAACATAAAATACGGCATGGTTAGCCGTGATCCATACCGCCTAAAACAGAAAATTACAGTTGATAAAAACCCTGAATAACTGCTATGTATAATGTATAAAATGACTCTGACGTCACTAGTTTTATTATGACGTCATTATAACAACGTTTTACATTTTTATGAAAGAAAGCACCTGTCCCTTCAGAAAATTTTCTGTTTCTTAAACATGTATAAATACGTATAATACAAGCCTGCTGAAAGTTTACACCAAGCTAAAGAAATAGGGTCTATGCTTGGCTGAAAAGTTACCGAAATATGGATAGTTTATAATAAAATATTTACAATTGCTGATTTTTTTTTTTCTTATATAAACTGTTTGACACGAATAATGTTTACATTTCAGTAAACTAGCATCACCTGTCAACCTCTCGTCAAGTCGCGAAAGAATACATATAAAGTGAAAAGTCAATTCAGAAGTTCCCCTTTCATTTTTCATAACAAATTTATTTTTAGCAACGTTGATAAAAATAAACAAAATCCCGTATTTTCATGTTGTAAATGCGATATTATGAAAATGTAATTAATAAAAAGCAATTATAAGTTTGAATATAAAATCTTGTAGTTCCAGTACTGCTTTGTGGTTTATCTATGTGTGACGTCAAAGTGGGCGGAGCTAAACGCTCTGAATGAATGAATGGTGCTGTTCCGTTCACTGACAAAGACAGCGGATAAAAAATGAAAAACAGTATTTTTAAATACTAAAATAACTGACCTTGTGCAAATTCTAAGCAGAAATGTCAAACATTAATATTGTAAATATAAGAAATAACTTTCGGATTTGTTGTGGTTTACTGGGTATAAACAAGATTTTGGAAGTGGTAATTCTATCATAAATTGCTTCGCAATTTATGAGAATTGCCACTTCCAAAATCTTGTTTATACCCAGTAAACCACAACAAATTGAAAGTTATTTCTAAAATATTGTATACTAAAAAATATAATCGAAAATCTGTCCGTTTCTCCGATCCTTGGCAGTTGAACTGGTAAACAATGTGACAGCTCATTTTGTCTCCGGCAGATGAATCGGCCAATAGCTAATAATGGAGTCGATCCCTATTAGCTAATTGCCGAAATTTTCAAATGTCTGATTTCCCGCTAGGGAGACTGGAATATGTAAAATTCAATTAAAGAATGATATCTGCCGATTGAATAAATCAAAAGGAAATAATAAATAAATAAATAAATAAATAAATAAATAAATAAAATAAATAAGCGTGAATAACTTTTGATTTTTTTCAGAAATAATCGTTTTTATAGTTTCGGATACAGCGGAACTCAACAAAAAGTATACCGACTGTAATTTTTTTAGTATGCTTTATCTTAAATATCAAATGGTTACTCTTTTTTCAAGGTTTGTCACGTTGAAAATTTTACATCAGCCCCGTTCGTCTAACACACAAGGAAAACGTGTTCACTTTGACTTATAAAATACAAACACTATGCTTTCCACTTACGGTATATTGTCTTACTTATCTTTCAATGAGTATAATCACCATTTGATAACCTCACGGCCTGTCTTGAATATGAGGATTTGGGTGTAATATTAAATGCAACCGTGATTAAACTGATACTATTAAATGAAAGACGGTGAACTTAAATGATGAAGAAACCGAAGTGCCCATGTAAACCCACTAAATGTCGTTTAGCAAACCGACAACTTTCTTCATACTTGGATCAGCCTGAAGTGGAAATAGAACCTAAGCTGTTAGGGGCACTATGATTTGTTACGTTGATGAATCAGAACATTCGTGTCCACCAGCGGTAGAAAAATATTTTCACCGATAAAAACAGCAAAACGGCATTAATTTACTTTATTACACCTCATATAAGTTTCCTTTAATCTGATTGGATGAAGCTAGTTGACAAAATTATTGTCACCTTCAAAGGAAGCTAATCACGTGCTCCAGGGTAGCATTTTTAATGTCCCATGCGCAGATGAAAGAAAAATCTGGTAGGCCAATCACAAATCAATCGGCATCAATCAAACATTTTCAACGTCATAGAGTTTATACGTCAAACGTCGTTACTACGGAGAAATGTTTACATTGACAACAAAAATGTCGACCGACGACACAACAAAACTTATTTGAAGAAATTTTTGTTGTTGATGGACGATATGTTTGACGAGTAACTTCAGTGCAGAAACATTCGGCGTGATAAAATAAATATGACATGCTTGAGAGGGTAACATTAAAAATGTTCACCTTTTCAAGTCTAATGTTAACCCTCAGTCATGTCATATTTATATAATGTTTGATAATAACCTCATATACCTGTATGACAGGAAAAATAATTCTATGCGTGTGTACTCTAAAATCTAAAATTAATTTTTTATCTTATCATTCCTACCCCCTTTTCATTCTCATACATGCTTTTCTATTTATCTTATCTATTAATTATTTATATCTATCTATCTATCTATCTTTTTGACAATCAAGCCATTTACAAAAATCGTATAGTATTACAACGTTTTATACAAACATTGTTATCGTTTAAAACTACTTTGTTCAGCCATAATGCAGTGCTAAATGTTTTGCTGATACTATATTTTTTATATTAGACTGATATTTTTAACACTAAAGAAAGACAACTTTTGTTATAAAAAGAGTCAATGTAGATAAAATTGTCAATCAGTTTGTATTCAAGAAAGTGATGTACCTTACAAGAATACTCATTTAAATGTTTAAGACGTGTCACTGTAGTAGCATTCAACAATTCATAAAACTGTTATCTTCAAAAACCTTAATTTATATTTAATTAACTTAAAAGCCAATCAGAATTTATGGTTATAAATAATGCTCTAGCTAGATTTCCCTCCGACTTTTACACACTTTTTACCTGACGACTGTGCGTAGGATCAGAAGAATTTTTATGTAAAAACCAGAGATTTTGTCTGATGGGAAGCCGCTTGATTTCGCTTCCGATTAAAACTATTAGACTATAAAAAGATATCCCCAACTTCGATAAATCGGCGAATGCTTTGTGTTTCAAATTATTATACATCTATATTTCAAGGTGCTATCGACCCCGGTTCGAGAACTCGGATCAATTTTTTTCTGCGTTGATGTTTGCCAGACTTCTTCTTTCATTTTTAAAACAAGACTACGTGACCTTGAAAAACTTTCACGTTCAAATATTTTGGAAGACAAACCATTCGCCTATGAAACCAAACCTATTTACAAATATCCAATTTTATATTTCACTTCATTCGAACAAAACTAGTAACTCATCGCTCGGCCTTTTTTTCGTACCTTACACAAAAACCTTGGCTGAAGTCGGATTTAATTTTGATCTGTTTTTGACCACGTGATGTGACAAAATGGCTCACTTGCGCAACTGCAATAGCAGGAAAATTATACCTTTGTCAAAGCCAGTCGGTAACAAAGCAAAAGTATCTCTCATACTGTAGAGGGAAATCGAGGCATCGATTTGCTCTTGCTTAAAAATAAATTTTTTCGTTGAGTTTCATCGTTTCGTATTGCAAATTACGCTCGAACATTGAAGTCGACATTTTTAATAAGCATGACAAGACCATAGAAAATATATAAAAAAAGTTATTTGAGTGAAATTCTTCTAATGTAAGACAAATTTTATTATCAACAGTTTTGTTTACCACCTTCTGGGTCACGGTGCTATCACATGAGGTTAAAATATTAACACGCGAGACACAGTCTTGGGATAATCAACCATAACACCAGAATCAAAGGGACATGTTTTTATTATTATTATATTTCATTTTTTTTTTAAGTTTCAGCACTGCAACCCTGTTCTTATTTCAGCAATAAGAAATATTGACGAACATAGTTGTTAGCTGGTTATTTTTTACAATGTCGTCTGTTGAACATTTTCCGGAAATAATTAATACCAACATGGAAAAGAACTGAAGTTTATAAATTACAGGCGCACAAGAGGGCGGTAATTTTTTTCACCCGTCGTCAATATTACCATCTTGTCGTTAAGGAGAGTAGATGCTTTATTCGGTTATAAGATTTGGTAAAATTATACCGCCTTTGGCCAATTATTATTAAAGAAATTTACATGAAATATACAGTATATATTTTACATGTAACAAATTTAACATATTCTTACTTTTCCTGAGCTTTTTACACCTTTCCACATGGCAAAATACACTATCGTGAAAACACCTAACAGACATAACGCCAAATACCAGTTGATAGGACCAACGTTTTCTAAACCATTAGCCTTATCTATTCCTAGCACTTCAAACCTAAAATATACCAAATACATTAGAAGTTAGATATAGAAAGGCAATGATGCATCTTAAATAATACACGGTTACATTCTCTTCAGCTAAAAAGGTAAGAAAATTCGAAATCATACAACATAAGTTTGAAGATCCTCCGTGATAGAGACAGATGACAGATATTTGAAAATCTACGATTAGAAAAAAAAGTTAAAGCTTAAATGTATTATGTACTTGTTAATTGTGTA
Source organism: Tegillarca granosa (assembly GCA_029721355.1). Taxonomy (NCBI): domain Eukaryota; kingdom Metazoa; phylum Mollusca; class Bivalvia; order Arcoida; family Arcidae; genus Tegillarca; species Tegillarca granosa. The sequence continues at coordinate 5,028,869 of CM056607.1, read as the reverse complement.
AAAATATGACATGTATCATGATTTTATCATGGAATTTTAGAATACGAATATATATCTCAGTATATGACAAAAATAAGACAATACATTATTTGTTTTTATTTAAAAAAATCCTTTACTCTTCTTCATATAATAGGGTGATCAATCTTCATGTATATATGAGGCATCTTTAAACTTCTTCATTTTCTTTAACAAACTGTGTTATAGCACTATCATTAATAATTATTATTCGTATTTGAGTCTGAATATAGAAATTGATTGCGCATGCATGCAATTTAGAGACAACTGATTTTGTGAGAAGTTTCAATTTTTTACATATCAAAATAGAAAAAGAAAATAAATTGAATTTGAGTACTCACTCAAAAAACTCTTCAGTTGATGTTTTTGAAGTATTTGGAAATGTAAAATTAGTTATATTTCTGGTTGCCACGAGTTCTTGAGAAGAAATACAGTTATTTACTCTGTTCCATGAATTATCACAAGTTCTCCAGGGTACATCACCTCCAATGCTGAATAACGCAGAGAAGAAATAATAAACTGCCCAAGCAATGATCGTATTGTAATACCAGGCTACGAACGTGTTTATAACACAGATAGCAATACCAATACCTACAATAATATAAATATAAGTTATACACAATTATTCTGACGATTTTTAATAAGTGAAGGTACGTTTTTGACAACTCCTATAATAAACATAAATAAAATACTAACATACCAGTTAATGTCAAAATCGCTCACCCCCAAATAAAAATAAATAAATAAATAAATAAAACTTTGAAAACTGGCCAATTCAGTTATACGCGTAAAATCCCTTTTAGGGCGTAAGGTCTTATAATCTAATCAGAAGAATAAAATAGACAAAAGGGGAAAAGGGGTTACTATGGTAACTATGAAACTAACAATACATGTATGTGTACATTTTGACAAACCTTTAGCATTCATCAATACGACAAAATAAAATAAAAACATTGATGGTCTTGTACAAATTTTCGACTAATTGTATACAAACAAACATTATTTTACCGTAACCTTGATTTAATATATTCAACTTCGAACATGTCCTGTAATTTATCATTTATATTAGTAGTATAGTTTCAAAACCCTAATGCAAAATAACGTAAAGATAATTAATGTTTTTGATTGATCAGCAGTTATGTATTAACGCCATATTTGTTGCGAAATGTAATGATAATTTTGCATAGGCCCATGTATTGCAATACGTTACTGAGCACATTAATGTCATGATCTGTATGTCATCAAGCATCCATTAATGAAGATTACGCCTACTCTGACGATCTAGCAAAATACTAAAACAAAGCCACTATAGCTGGTTCTGTGACTTGGATGTTTTATAATATCTATAAAAGTATTATTCCAGGCATACCTACTTGTAAAGGTCATTTGTAAACGTGGCGTCAACAAGCAAAGAAACTTTATGAGAAAGAAATATTTCTTTTTTACAAATGTGTTTCCATGTTTGTTTCCTGGCAGGAAGGATTTAAAGTATGACCTTTCAGTTTTCATTTTTTTTATTCTTTTTATTATTATTATTATTTTTTTTCTTTATTATTATTTTTTTTTTTTTTTCGCATTTTATACACCACTAGTCTACATTCCGATCGTTGAATGTTTTTAGGGACAGAACTTGGCTAATAAACAGCGGCACCAAGTTACATTCCCTACTGTCAAAAAAGGACGTTAAGAAGTGAAAAAGTTAAAACAGCTTTAATACGGCAATGACTCGATGAAATTACGAATGAACAGCTTTTAGAAGTGATTTTCTGCCTATACATCGTGCACTAGAACAGTACCAAACATTATCACGAGGTGTTTATTGTTTGTAAAATATTTGAAAAGGCATCCTAAATAAATAAATAAATAAATAAATAAATAAAACTACAAAATAAATAAAACTAAAATAAATAAATAAATAAATAAATAAATAAATAAATAAATAAAAACTACCAAAAGCAATTCGCAGATGGACACTAAATTCAATGTCACCATTACGTCCAAAGTAGGATTTTTAAACCCGTATTTGAAGTTAATGTTCTCAATATGTGTTTAATTTGCTTTTTATTTCAATCATATTTATAAACTTGACCATAACAAATAACGCATTATTTGACTATTTTAAATATTATTATAATTGTAAATTAATGATCTATTAATGATCTCTGTTTGAGTTAAGTAGGGTTTATAGAATGTGTATCAGAAAATCTTTGTTTTGATGTCTAAAATTTTAAATGAAATTATAAATGGGCGTAACTTGAGATAGAATTAAAAGGCGATTTACAGTTTTGAAACGGGTGCAAAAAAAACACATATACAAAATCTTATAAAGTAATAATAATAATTAGATCTTAATGCATATATATATATATATATATATATATATATATATATATATATATATATATATATATATATATATATATATATATATATATTTATGTATATATAATGAGTAGGAGTCTAAAACTAATGGTGATCTAAACTAATGTATGGAGTCTGAAACTAATAATAGTCGGAACTTTTTAGATTAAATTAAATTTTTTGTTATTAGTAATAAATTGTTAATTTCAGTTCGGTTAGCTACTTATTTTAATTATCTATTTATTATCTTGAATCTTCAAGTTCAAGTTCTTTATTTCTCACATTGTATATTTACAACATAGAGAATATATAAGTAACAAACATATGTAATAATTAATTTACATGCGTGAGTTATTTACAATATACATAATTAACATAATATTAATTAAACCGGAGGGGAGACCCTCTCGTTAATAATACTTATGAGGTTACAAGGTTACTAATAAGGGTGGAATTGATGGAACTATTTCAAATTTAGATTGTTTTTCTGATTCACTGTAGATTTAAGTTGTGGCAAACATTTGTGATAATTGTATTGACTAAACATTAGTCACGTATGTCAACAGCTAAGATAGCATGTATGATTTCACCATCAGTCAAACTTAGCTCTTCTGTATGTTGTTTATTCGTTGTGGGTAAAGACTTTATGAAATTCTATAAAACATGTCACCGGGCAATAGTACATCATCACAACACTGATAACTATGTATTGACATTAGATCTGGCACTCGTTTGAAATTCAAAGATTTCAAATCGGTTCTCTCGGTGTATATTGATTTGTCTTGCCTTCTTTAGTGTTTTCTTGTCTTGCTTTAGCTATTCCTAAGTATGTATATTCACATGATTTCCATTTTCCAAATGCTTTTTTATTTTATTTCAAAAAGCAGTTGCCTCAAAATATGGAATGGAGTTTTTGACTCACTTAAAGTTGCCCTACATAAATTTTGTTTATGCATATTTCACTCCAGCTTAAGGCATATCCGTTTCGCTTGCAGTTGCATTAAACAAACTATGGTATTTGTGACGTTTATATATTTGCTTGATCTGTTTTGGACTCGCCTTAACTTGTCTTACACAAACTATGATACTTTGTGACTATTTTTCTACTGCTTGAAGCATTTCTGTTTTGCCTGAAATTGCCCGGCCCTATGGTATTTGTGGCGTTTATATATCTGCTTTAAACCCCGTCTTAATATGTATTGCCTTAAGTTGTCCTACACAAACTATGTAACTTTGTGTCATTTGCACTTTAGCTTGAAATGTTCCCGCATTGCACGCAGTTGCTCTAGATAAACTACGTTATTTTGTACATTTAATACTTTTGTTGCCAGCATGTTTGCTTACCTACAGTTGCCCTAAAAACTACGTTATTTTGTACCGTTTATACTTCTATTTTCAGCATGTTTGCTTACCTACCGTTGCCTTAAAACTACGTTATTTTGTACCGTTTCTACTTCTATTTTCAGCATGTTTGCTTACCTACAGCTGTCCTAAAAAATACGTTATTTTGTACCGTTAATACTTCTATTTTCAGCATGTTTGCTTACCTACAGTTGCCCTAAAAACTACGTTATTTTGTTCCGTTTATACTTCTATTTTCAGCATGTTTGCTTACCTACAGTTGTCCTAAAACTACATTATTTTGTACCGTTAATACTTCTATTTGAAGCATATGTGATTGCCTAGAGTTGTCTGTATTAAACTATAAGATCTTGCACTATTTATACTTCTGCTAGTAGTATTTCTGACATTTCCTAAATAAATTTGTTTTCTTGTGCCTATAAACTTTTGCTTGATGTATTTTTTGTAGTAGGAAACAACTTTAAAGCACGTTGATTTGTTTAAGCTACAATACTGCTGATGTTGCAGGGCTATGGGTGATCTCTAACTATTTATTGCCTGTAGTGCATTGAAGATTAAAGTAATTGACTTAGTGAACATATCCAAACTCAAAATTGTACGCTATTTGATATATATAAACCCAAGTGGTTCTGATCCCCACTGTGTTTTTTTCTATTTCATTATTACTTATGCAGTTTAGCATATTGAAAACTAATCATAATATAAATGTATTTATTTATCAGGTATAAATAGTTTAAAAACGAAACAAAAATATTTTGTTTTCAATAAGCTATACATGATTTATTTAATAAAATTATTTATTCAAACCTTTCAATGCTGGACAAATTCTCTTCCATACTGTAAGGCATCCACACCGTTGAAATTGGCCAAGAGCAAGTTCCATGTAAAACAACGGTAATCCGCCGAATATCAACATGATGAAATAAGGAAGTAAAAACGCCCCTGAAAAAAATGAAATAAAATCTGTATGTGACTGTTTTATTATGTATTAAAGTGTGTGTGTGTGTGTGTGTGTGTGTGTGTGTGTGTGTGTGTTATAAAGTGGCATTCGTGTATCATTTTAATAAGATTATTTCGTTTTAAAAAATCATTTTTGAAAAGCTATTTTGTCTTTCTTCGAAACATTTTGTGAGATATCATTTCGTTCAAGCGAATTTGACATTTAAGAATAGGGTTACATTCTCTTTTTAGCTCACCTGAGCACATAGTGTATAAGGAAATTAACGAGTTAAAAAAACAAAAGTAACGCGTTAAAAATCAAAATTTAATCAACGGCATTTTTAGGTTAATCCATTTGAGTGAATTAACAAGATACTTTTTCATTTTTTATAGTAATGAATTAATGGAATTAGCCTAACATTTATCGATATTTACATTTGCCTTGCAACTTTACTATATAAACATGTTTGAGACATGTGGCAAATACGGTACAATAACTGACATTGATCACATGATCATTACACTATGCGTATGAATATTTCACTCTCTGGACTATGTTTTAAGAAGTTTCATAACAAAACAACAACACGGCCTAGACAAAAATATTTTATTAAATTTAAAATATACATTGAATTAAATACACAGCGGAAAATTTCCAATCATCTAAAAAGTACCCTAATTTCTCCCATAATACTGAAAAGTGTGTATGGTACCATCTGTTCTATAAGTTTTATTTCCCGAACTATGGAATTTCACCACCAGTTAAAACCACAGTCATAGGCCTAATTGAGTTTCACATTGACGAGTCTGAAGAATATGTAACTTAAAAACATGAAATACAACCAAATTTTTTTCAGAGGGGAGATATCTCTTACAGACGAAAATAGCAGATGTTAAAAAAGAATATATATGCAACTGAGACGGTCGACTGTCCTGTAGAAATGTTAAACCGCTGTTTCCAGTGCTTCGATAAAACTGACAAAAATCCCAAAGTTTGTTCAATCAATATAATAAAAAGCCATGGCTGGTCCTGAAGAGTCTGATATATGGTTCATGCTTCAAACCACTTTTAAAACGCACATTTGCCCGTTTTTATCCGACATATGCCATGCTGCAAAAGTTGAAACTAAATACACTCCTCGCTGTTTGCGGGTGACGGCCATTCAGCATCTCAATGACCTGGGGTACGAAGCTCGGCACAAATTTGTTTATGTCGAACCATAAATGAGAAGCTTCTCCCAATCTTACAACAGAACTGTCTCAACACAACAGAGAAAAACGTCATAGTAACTCATTGTCAGAATTAACTCACCCTGCAAAAAATATTAAACACTGAATCAGCTGTTGTACCGCGCCTAAATGGGTCACAATCTGGGTCGCATCATGTGGTCAGTTCCACAAGTTCTACGAATAATAATGACAGAAACTATGACTTTCCAAAGCAGATAACATTTCCGTCATCCAATTAATTCACTCCTGGTTTCTTCGTAGATTCCAATTTCTCGCACTGCACTTTTAAATTTCCAAAAATGACAGCGAAAGTGAGACATCATTAAAAAAAATAATTTCGTAAAATTGCTATGAAAGTGACTAAATTGATGTTTTATATAAAATGTGCGAAACAATGTGATAGTTAATAAAACATTTCATAATTTTTGCGAGTTCCGTGTTTTTCATGTTGTACTATATTTTGTATACATTGTTACGCTGTTCCAATAATTGACCCCGCTTCTGGTTGAAGGCGGGAAAATTCAAAATGATGTGACAAAAAATCAAAAAAATTAATTAATAATTAATATAATGTAAATATAACCATTGAACAGCATAGCTATGGCAGTTATTGGATTATAAATAACGCGCGTTATTCAGTTTGCCTGGCAAAGCTATGTCATTATAATCCAATAACTGCCATAGCTATGCTGTTCAATGGTTAAATAGAAGAAAACCTTCAAAAAAGCAATATAAAAATTAAGTGAAAACTTCATTGTTAGCTGTACACATCATGACCTTGACATTCAGCTTCTGCAACTTTATAACTTTGTTTTTATGACTTGATAAATGTAAATGTATGTACAATATCTGATGATAATCAAATGTTTATATAACACATAAATAATAATAATAATAATAACAATAATAATAATAATAATAACAATAATGATAAATGATAATAATAATAATAATAATAATAATAATAATATTTATAATAATAGTAGTAGTAGTAGTATCATCATCATCGTCATCATCATTATTATTATTTATCATTATTAGCAATCATATTAAAATTCTAACAATTAAGTTTGATAATTAAAAAAAAACAAATAAAATGAAAAATTGCAAGTCTAATTATATACATATATATATATATATATATATATATATATATATATATATATATATATATATATATATATATATATATATATATATATATATCATGAAACAGACTATAGACTCAGGTAATTCTTTTGTTTTTTAAGTCCTGTGGGGATATCGGCACTTACAGTTTCAAAAAGTGGGGAAATAGAGAATAAACCATATTTTCTGGTTTTTTTTTGTTTTTTGTTTTTTTGTTTTTTTTTTTTTTTGGCAATGAAAAAATCAAGTTAACAAGGTTTATGAACTTTTTGTTATGTTAAAAATAAACGAAATTAATGTTAAATTTTAAAATATGAAAAATGCTACTGTATTCTTTTTGTTTAAAGTTCTTAAATAAAACATTTTGGATTTTAGATTTAGTTATTTTGATATAGCATTTATGATCATCCACTGAATTTAATAAAATCTTTGTAACGAAATCACTCCACCATCATTCGCTTTCGTTAACTAAATGATGTGTTATGAAACGTTTGTTTTGCATATGACGAAATCACTCAAAGAAACTCATAGAAACGTTTTAGGCTTAAAAAGGAGTAAAATAAATAAATGAATAAATAAATAAATAAATAATAAATAAATAAATAAATAAATAAGTAAATAATAAATAAATAAATAAATAAAGATCTATAAAATCAATAAAATTGAATTAATAAATACATGAATAAATAAATAAAATAAATAGATAAATATTAAAAATGAGGGAAAAAAATAAATAGATAAATAAAAATCAATAGTCTAAATAAAAATTAATCAAATAAATTAATAAATGAGAACATTGCAATACACACATGACAATACATTTGATAAAACGTGAGCATGTAGATAACTTTAATTTTAGGCTCAATTATAATTACTGCACATGTCATCTCACGGTGTATTATTAGATGACATCAGGTGTAATGTTCCGTGAAACAAGTCAATGGGATAATTAAGGTACATTACGCAAAATCATTATCATAATTAATATCGTAGAAATAAATAACTGGCCATGTTGAGAATATATCATACACAGATCTTGTTGCAGTGTTACACGTATTTAGACATATTATTTTATTGTGATGGGTATTTAATAGCCAATCAGATGTCATTGTCATTTGTCTCTATGCATGGGCAGGCATGACCTACATAAAACATAAAAAGTAGTGTTTATCTTTCATATAAAAAGTCATAGTGACCGTTGTATTATAAGGTGGGATCCACTTATATTAAATACAGGTTGATTAAGAAACAAAACTCTATGTCCATTATTTAAAGGTGTTTGTATTCAGAAATTTAATTTATTAGATTTTCGTTATATGCACAATTTTAAATTATGTAAATATGTCCCGAAGCGTTTGTCATTGAGGTTTAAAGTAGCAGACCACTGGTCATTTGTCATCACGTCCGAAGTCAGACATACCTGTGTTTACACTGAGTTCACGATGTTTCATAACGTGCTTTCGTTGTATACATTCTGAACATATATTCAAATGAACTTTGTATTTGCTTATTTGTAAACGTTTTCTTCAAACAAGTTTTTTTTTTTTCGTGAAAACTGAATCGAGACATTTTAAATGAAAGAGGATTGTTTTTTTTTTTTTTAATTTGATAATCCCAATATTTTTTTCTTTAAATGTGATCGTTCCATTCTTGTTTATGTACACGTGTAAGTATTTTTATTTTTTTAAAATCTAAAACCAAAAATATTTTTGTTAAGTTTTTATATTGAATATAATAATTTTTCTTTTTCTTTCTTTTTTCCTTTCTTTTGTTTTTTGTTTTATTTTGTTAATTTTGCGTTTTTCACAATTGAATAAATTTATATTAACTTTTTCCCGAAGAATTATATATTTTTAAGATGATTAAATATTTACTGTTTAATCAAACCAAACAAAAATAAATATATTTTTGAAAAAAAAAATACGTTACTTTATTTCGTTTTTTTTCAAATAATTTAAAACACATAGCTTTTTCTCAACAATATTAGTTCAAATCACAGAAAGATTTTTGCTACAATGATTTATAAAATAAATTATCCAACCTCTTTTATTAATTTAAAACAAATCTTACCTCCGCCGTTTCTGTAACAAATATACGGAAATCTCCAAACGTTTCCAAGATCTACGGCGAAACCAATAACTGATAGGAGAAAATCTATCTTTTTACTCCATGTTTCCCTTTCTTCTTCTTCTTTGGGTTTTTCTATCATAGCCTTTACATTCATATCTTTACCATCCAAAACAGGCGTGGAAGGCGTCGTTGGCCCTGGAGTCATCTTGGAAACGGAATGCGGGAACAAATGCCCACAGGTTCGGCAGTAACGTTTAAATTTTTAACAATCACAACTTAAAAAAAACTTTTTCAACCAGATAATGTAAACCGCATTTAGATGACGTTTTCAAATGAAACAACATAATTTTGTTATAATTGTACAATATTATCTTTCCAACTAAAATCTAACAACAGAAATTTCCAGCGATAGTTAAAAATCGGAAACAAAAATTGATAAAACAAAAGATTTTAGGATACGACGCATTTACCCTTATCCAGCCAAAATTGCAGCTATTTGTGACGTTCTCGGCTAGACCATAAATAAGTTATTTCTTATGTATGAGTAATTTTGTAGGAAGCCGAAATAAATTCATTAATTGGTTTGTTGCCATATGACCGACGTTATCCCCTTGTCTTGTTTCTGTAAGAGACGGTGATCAGCTATGACAAATTTTATGTATTGTATACATTTTGATGGCTTCATTACAATACTAATGGAACTCGAAATCGATGCATATTGCAAATAGGGGATAAAACAGCAAGCCCAGGACAAAATAGACTTGTAACAATCAGATGTATGTTTATTACAGCAGATTTTATAATTAGCTGGTTTGTTATATGTCTCACTCATCGTCATTTTTTTAACTCAGAAGTAAGCTAAAAGTGAACGACAGACAATAAAAACTAAGTGATAGAAATTATTCAAATCTGATTTTCAAAGACAAAACGGAGACAGTTAGAGACAAAATTCTAATCAAATTCTGACTAGTTAAGATAGCAATCTTTCTCCTAAGAATCGAGATATATTTTCTACCCTAGTTTTTAATATCGTCCTGGTATATTGATCAGTGATCAGAACCGATGCTTTATAAATGTTAATTAATTATTTTCATAATTAAAGGCTTCATTTTTTTAATCCAGATAAACATATGCTTAATACAATCTAAATCTTACATAACTAGTATTGCATAAAATAAAGGTTATACTTTTTTTCAGAAATTACTTCTTTTTTTATCCAAAATAATATTGTTTCAATTAAAAGGTATAATTTAAACGTAAACAGCAATTACAACCACACCACTATATGACTTTAATAAGAGTTTCTAATTTATCTGTGAAATAAAACAAAATTTTGTCATATATTATGAAGCAATAATTGGACTTTGTTGAACTGTATAACACTCAGTTATTTTACATTTAACTGTAGACTATGTAAATCAGAATATTAAAAGGGAAATATATTGGTATTTATTTCAAATTTAAAGTTAGACCAGTTTAATGCTTATTACACTGACCTTTTTGATGTAAGAAGAATTCGTAACTAACTGCCCAGTTTACTTTGACGACACCGAAACATTGTTGATTTAATTGCTTCCTATAATGCTTTACAAGACTTATTTTTGGTTGAAGGAGCCTATTCAACCTTCAATCTAAGTAGCTTTTTTTTTTACTTTGCCTACTAACAGGTTATACTGGAGGGAATCAGTATCAGACTGATTGACCTGTAAGTTCTACGAAGAACAGTGGACTCCTTTTTTGTATTGCGCGAACTTACTGAAATTGTTCTTTAATTAACATGAAAATATAGAGCATCATTTCTGTATATCACAAGACTTATATTTGTCTAAACTTAATACAATGTAGTTAAAAAAAATTACAAGATATTTTATATTTAACTTTTTAAATTTTTTTCTAAATATTGTTTACGGTAAACATAAATCACTGGAAGTTGTTGGTTCGTTTTTCGATTAATCAATTAATAATTAATTGGTATACAAAATGTATTAGTATTTATTTATTTATTTTATTTATTTATTTATTTATTTATTTATTTATTTATTTATTTATTTTGGTAAAGTAATTTTTAATTAAAATGTTTTGAAATACGAATCGATAATAGTACAATGCGATAGAAGTTAGATTGACAAATTAAATGTGGCTTTTCGTACCAATCAAGAATATTTTAATTTTTATCTAGACATCACAAGCTAAAGGGGATAATTTTACATTTACAGTGCGCCCATGGCAAGGATAATTCTCTAGCGGCAACGCCTACCGTGACACGAGGTATCCGTTTAGAGTTTCCTCCGAAGAAGCCCGTGAATGTCATAAATGAATGCCGAGTGCATGGCAAAAACAATTTTTATTTTCGTCTTGGTATTGGTGAGACCCTGCCGAGGTTTGAACCCCGACCATTCAATAAACGAGGAGTGACATAAATAGATACTTAACTCAAGAACAGGTTTATTATCAGTGGTCCAAATATCTGTATTGTATCGTCATCTTCGTGCGTTTGCTGTTTCTATTATTAACTTGCAATGTATCGCGATCTTGATGCGTTGCCTGTGTCTAACATTGACTTGTATTGTACCGTGATTTTGATGTGTTGGCTGTTTCTATCATTGACTTGTATTGTACCGTTATCATGGTGTGTTGGCTGTTTCTATCACTGACTTACATTGTACCGTGATTTTTGTGGGTTGGCTGTTTCTATCATTGACTTGTATTGTACCGTGATCATGGTGTGTTGGCTGTTATTATCATTGACTTGTATTGTACCGTGATCATGGTGTGTTAACTGTTTCTATTATTGACTTGTTTTGTACCGTGATCTTGGTGTGTTGGCTGTTTCTATCACTGACTTACATTGTACCGTGATCTTGGTGTGTTGGCTGTTACTATCACTGGCTTACATTGAACCGTGGTCTTAGTATGTTGGCTGTTTCTACCATTGCCTTGTATTGAACAGTGATCGGTTAGTTGGCTGTTTCTTTTATTGACTGTATTGTACCGTGTTCTTTGTGTCATGCATGTTTCTATTATGGACTTGTATTGTACCGTTTTCTTGGTGTGTAAGCGCTTTCTATTATTGACTGTATTGTACCGTGTTCTTGGTGTGTTGGCTATTTCTATTATTGACTGTATTGTACCGTGTTCTTGGTGTGTTAGCTATTTCTATTATTGACTGTATTGTACCGTGGTCTTTCTTGTGTTGGTTCTTTGTATTATTGACTTGTATTGTATCGTTATCTTGGTGTGTTGGCTGTTTCTTTTATTGACTGTATTGTACCGTGTGTTAGGAATGATGGATGTTTCTATTATTGACTGTATTGTACCGTGTTCTTGGTCTGTTAGCTATTTCTATTATTGACTGTATTGTAACCGTGTTCTTGGTGTGATAGATGTTTCTATTATTTACTGTATTGAACCGTGTTCTTGGTGTGATAGGTGTTTCTATGATTGACTGTATTGTACCGTGTTCTAGGTGTGATAGATGTTTCTTTTATTGACTGTATTGTACCGTAGTCTTGGTGTGTTGGCTGTTTCTTTTATTTACTTGTATTGTTCCGTTATCTTAGTGTGATGGCTGTATCTATCACTGACTTACATTGAACCGTGATCTTGGTGTGTTGGCTGTTTCTATCATTGACTTGTATTGTACCGTGATCTTGGAGAGTTGGCTGTTTCTATCATTGAATTGTATTGTACCGTGATCTTGGTGCGTTTGCTGTTTCTATCATTACCTAGGTGTGTTGGCTGTTTCTATCAATGACTTGTATTGTTCTGTGATCTTGGTGTGTTGGCTGTTTCTATCATTGACTTGTATTGTATCGTGATCATGGTGTGTTGGCTGTTTCTATCTTTGACTTGCATTGTACCGTGGTCTTTGTGTGTTGGCTGGTTCTATCATTGACTGTATTGTACCGTGATTTTTGTGTGTTGGCTGTTTCTATCATTGACTGTATTGAATCATGATCTTGGTGTGTTTGCTGTGTCTTTTATTTGCTTCTTTTGTTCCGTGATCTTGGTTTGTTGGCTGTTTCTATCATTGACTGTATTGTATCGAGATCTTGGTGTGTTTGCTGTTTCTATAATTGACTGTATTGTATCGAGATCTTGGTGTGTTGTCTGTTTCTATCATTCACTTGTATTGTATCGTGATCTTGGTGTGTTGGCTGTTTCTATCATTGGCTGCATTGAACCGTGATCTTGGTGTGTTGGCTCTTTCTATCATTGACTTGTTTTGTATCGTGATCTTGGTGTGTTGGCTCTTTCTATCATTGACTTGTATTGTACCGTGATCATGGTGTGTTGGCTGTTTTTATCATTGACTTGTATTGTACCGTGATCATGGTGTGTTAACTGTTTCTATCATTGACTTGTATTGTACCGTGATCTTGGTGTGTTGGCTGTTTCTATCACTGACTTACATTGTACCGTGATCTTGGTGTGTTGGCTGTTACTATCACTGGCTTACATTGAACCGTGGTCTTAGTATGTTGGCTGTTTCTACCATTGCCTTGTATTGAACAGTGATCGGTTAGTTGGCTGTTTCTTTTATTGACTGTATTGTACCGTGTTCTTTGTGTCATGCATGTTTCTATTATGGACTTGTATTGTACCGTTTTCTTGGTGTGTAAGCGCTTTCTATTATTGACTGTATTGTACCGTGTTCTTGGTGTGTTGGCTATTTCTATTATTGACTGTATTGTACCGTGTTCTTGGTGTGTTAGCTATTTCTATTATTGACTGTATTGTACCGTGGTCTTTCTTGTGTTGGTTCTTTGTATTATTGACTTGTATTGTATCGTTATCTTGGTGTGTTGGCTGTTTCTATTATTGACTGTATTGTAACCGTGTTCTTGGTGTGATAGATGTTTCTATTATTTACTGTATTGAACCGTGTTCTTGGTGTGATAGGTGTTTCTATGATTGACTGTATTGTACCGTGTTCTAGGTGTGATAGATGTTTCTTTTATTGACTGTATTGTACCGTAGTCTTGGTGTGTTGGCTGTTTCTTTTATTTTCTTGTATTGTTCCGTTATCTTAGTGTGATGGCTGTATCTATCACTGACTTACATTGAACCGTGATCTTGGTGTGTTGGCTGTTTCTATCATTGACTTGTATTGTACCGTGATCTTGGAGAGTTGGCTGTTTCTATCATTGAATTGTATTGTACCGTGATCTTGGTGCGTTGGCTGTTTCTATCATTACCTAGGTGTGTTGGCTGTTTCTATCAATGACTTGTATTGTTCTGTGATCTTGGTGTGTTGGCTGTTTCTATCATTGACTTGTATTGTATCGTGATCATGGTGTGTTGGCTGTTTCTATCTTTGACTTGCATTGTACCGTGGTCTTTGTGTGTTGGCTGGTTCTATCATTGACTGTATTGTACCGTGATTTTTGTGTGTTTGCTGTTTCTATCATTGACTGTATTGAATCATGATCTTGGTGTGTTTGCTGTGTCTTTTATTTGCTTCTTTTGTTCCGTGATCTTGGTTTGTTGGCTGTTTCTATCATTGACTGTATTGTATCGAGATCTTGGTGTGTTTGCTGTTTCTATAATTGACTGTATTGTATCGAGATCTTGGTGTGTTGTCTGTTTCTATCATTCACTTGTATTGTATCGTGACCTTGGTGTGTTGGCTGTTTCTATCATTGGCTGCATTGAACCGTGATCTTGGTGTGTTGGCTCTTTCTATCACTGACTTGTTTTGTATCGTGATCTTGGTGTGTTGGCTCTTTCTATCATTGACTTGTTTTGTATCGTGATCTTGGTGTGTTGGCTCTTTCTATCATTGACTGTATTGTATCGTGATCTTGGTGTGTTGGCTGTGTCTTTTTTTTACTTGTATTGTTCCGTGATCTTGGTTTGTTGGCTGTTTCTATCATTATCTTGTATTGTATCGTGATCTTGGTGTGTTGGCTATTTCTATCATTGACTTGTATTGTTTTGTGATCTTGGTGTGTTGGCTGTTTCTATCATTGACTGAATTGTATCGTGATCTTGGTGTGTTGGCCGTTTCTATCATTGACTGAATTGTATCGTGATCTTGGTGTGTTGGCTCTTTCTATCATTGACTGTATTGTATCGTGATCTTGGTGTGTTGGCTGTGTCTTTTATTTACTTGCATTGTTCCGTGATCTTAGTTTGTTGGCTGTTTCTATCATTCCCTTGTATTGTATCGTGATCTTGGTGTGTTGGCTGTTTCTATCATTGACTGTATTGTATCGTGATGTTGGTGTGTTGGCTGTTTGTTTCATTGACTTGTATTGTACCGTGATCTTGGTGTGTTGACTAGTCTTTTATTTACTTCTATTATTCCGTGATCATGGTGTGTTGGCTGTTTCTATCATTGACTTGTATTGTACAGTGATTTTGGTGTGTTAACTGTTTCTATCATTGACTGTATTGAACCGTGATCTTGGTGTGTTGGCTGTTTCTATCATTGACTTGTATTGTTCCGTGATCTTGGTGTGTTGGCTGTTTCTATCATTGACTTGTATTGTATCGTGATCATGGTGTGTTGACTGTTTCTATCATTGACTGTATTGTATCGTGTTCTTGGTGTTGGATATTTCTATTATTGACTGTATTGTACCGTGATTTTTGTGTGTTGGCTGTTTCTATTATTGACTGTATTGTACCGTGATTTTGGTGTGTTGGCTGTTTCTATTATTGAATTGTATTGTATCGTTATCTTGGTGTGATCTTTTTTATCGACGACATGTATTGTATCGTGACTTTTGTGTGTTTGCTGTTGCCCAGAACAATTAAGTAATAAATTTTCCTATTTGTTGTTTACTAAAACTCAGCTTAAACTTATTAGAACTCTGAATCTAACACTTTAAAATTGACTTTAACAAAATCCCGCTTGTCCTGAAGCGTTAAATGAAAATTAACAATTTAAAATCAAATACACCGGCTTGAAAAGTAAATCAGTTCTAAGAATTATCAAACTATAGTATAGAGCTGTTGAAAGTTAGACTTGGCTGCAGAGGGGTCGAGTCATGGATAACAATCTGTGAAAAGCTATCTATTACTCGGCCCCTCGGCAGCTCAGGCTGTCAATGGCTAGGCAGCTATTATTATTATTATTATTATTATTATTATTATTATTATTATTATTATTGAAGGCCGTATCAGCACTTTTATTATCATTTCCCATCAATAATTATTCTAGTTTAATCACTTCTAAAATACTGATATAAATCATTTAACTAAATTAGCTAAGAGAGGTCGAATGGTAAAAATAAGCTAACGAGGGACTGAGTGGCCAACAAACTGCCGAGGAGCCAAGTGGCCGAAAAACTTCAGAGGAGCCAAGAAACTTACGAAAGGTTAAGCGACCGAACAAGCGAAGGAGGGGTCGAACGGCCGAGCGGCATAAAAAGCTAACGAAAAGCCGAGAGGTAAAGTAGCTGAAAAGTTGCCGAGAGATGGATAGCTGCTGCTGTGATATAGCTAACGAGGGGTTGAGATAAGCTGCCGATTCGGAACTAATTCATTATCTTAGTGTTTAACGTTCGACAGGTCTTAGGCCAAGGGTATGTACAGTTCGAGAGATTTATAACAGGAACGTTTGCAACTTATGTTCGTTTTGAACATTGAAAATTGATTTTGTTAACGAGTGGGACCAAAAAGCAAATGAATTCCATCTTCTGGTCATATCAATTTTGTATTTTACACTTTCGATCTTTGTCGGTGTTCGATTAACATCCCTGTATATAATACCGACATTATTAGTCAGCGTCCTCTCCAGCGAGTTTAAGTCTTAAGTTTCTGCAAGAAAACTTACTGAAAATATTTTGACAAAAATTCCTTTTTTTAACACGACAAAATTCTTGTAATATGTTTTAAATTAAAAAATTTGGTCAAAAATGACTACTGTGGTTATAATGACAAAACTGTGGCGTTTTTTTTGTTCAAGAAACCCACTCAGAATATTACGGAAAACAATTCACAACTTAAGATGTAATTCCATCACAATATTTAACCTGCTCTGGGATTAAGTGAAACTGTGGTGAGTTTTCAGTTTTAATTTTACAAACATCTGTTATGTGCTTGAGGTTCATTTTTACGCAAGAGCAACTCTGGATATTAGGTTAAAATTCACAACTATGATTTTATGGTTTTTATTCAATCTTTATTTTGAAAAAAACCTACTTTTTTATTATAAAAAATTTCACAACTGTGATTTGTTTTTCAAGTTCAATAATTTTACAAGAGGACATGCTTTAGATAAAAACACAAAACCATCATCTATGATGTGGTTCCGGATTTTCATTTATTTAACAAGAAATTCTATACATATTATTGTAGAAAGAAAATCGATGAATTTGTAATACAACTTTTAGTAAGCCAAGGTATTAACGGATTCGATACTCAATACATGAAATATCACTGATAAAATTGATGTCATATAATACAATTTTGGGATACTATAAAAGATTGCTGGTATATTTAAATGTTTAATAAAACGCATTGTTTTTGCGTTTACAATGCTTCATTCCATAAGTCCGGGATTACATACATATAAAATATATGATTGCACATAGGGATTTTTGCGTCATAGAGGTTTCTTGAAGAGTGATTGAAGCTTTCATTTCTACCGTTCTGATTCCATCAGAATAACACTATTTTAAATACACAAATAGGATAGCATCATTTAATCCCTAAATTACCATATACATGAAGAATGGAAATCCCCTCTTTAATTTTTCTACTGTTGTAAAAGGTATTTATACCATACTCTCCCATAATGCGAACAAAGAAATGTAGAAATGAACAGTTTGGACGCACTAGCAGTCTTATTTATCTTTCTGAATTTAATATGATTGGTCGATTTTATGATTTGTTTTTATGCAATTTAAAAAAAGATTTTTTTGTGTTGAATATATAAATGGATATAAGAAACTTTGTAGCTATAGATACATTTTTCTTAGAAACTGAAGAATTGTCTTAACCTATACGTGATTGAAGTGATTGTTCTATGATGTTTTATAACACTTTCAAAATTGTTTAACTTCACTTGGGATTTTCAAGGAAACCATTTACCTCTGCCCAAGTAAAATAATAAATAAATAAATAAATAAATAAATAAATAAATAAATAAATAAATAAATAAATAAATAAATAAATAAAGTTTTTGCCAATTAAATCAAAGAAAGTCCATTTACAAACACTCATACTATAGCACGTTACCATTCATACAGCAGTTTAAAAATATTTAATATTTTATTTGAAATACATAATCAAAATCTAGTATCATTTTCGAAAAAGAGAAAATCTTGAAGGCAGAAAATTGTCTATCAAATACTTAATATATGTCTCCTTTTAACAACTGCAAGTCGTAAGTCCTACCCTGGCCAAATGTATGGAGAGTTTGCTTGACAAGAAAGAGATTGTGAGTACGAGTCCCGACTGAAATCCTCTTTTTCTCTTTTTAAATCTTCGAAATAAATTTAATGTTATTTCACGCACGCGTGAAAGTGTTCAAGTTGAAAACAAACGCACGGAGTTTTTTATTCCACACTGTTCAAGATGTCCGACTACAATTTAGACGAAATATTGAATCAAGCATTACATTTGGCTGAGAAATTTCAAAATGAGCAGGTATTTTTTACCGAAGATATATATATATATATATATATATAAAACCATAGAAGACTTTTTTCAAAGTTCTACAAGAATCTGTAGATGAACGCTGTACTTCCGTTCGATAGAAGAGATAGTTGTGTACATGTAGTTGTTACATTCAAATATTGCCGAACAGACGATGTTTGGTCGTGAATTGTGTTGATGGACGAGAACAACCTTAGACGAATCGAACGACTTCAACATTTTGAGAAATACAGAAATATTTAACGAGTTTGAGTTGGGATTCCCCCGCGATTTAGAAATTTTTTTCGCCAGAAGCGAGTTACCTTGTGTTTTTATGATGTGCTATGGTCGATTTTTTTCGACTTTCTTAAAACGGATCGTACTCTGGTAAAAAGTGTTTTATTATAGTTGATACATCATCAGGACATATTTAAAAGTAAAAAACTCTAGATAATTTTATTTAATTGCCCAGAAAAAATATCCGGGAAGGGAGGGGGGGGGTTGTTCATGTCCCCAAGTACCTGTGACTTTTAATTGTAGCTTTTCAAAAACGCAATGTATTTTGTAGTAAATTGCAGTTATAATCTGAAATCCAAATATCCCCACCATATGTGACAAAGGGCCTTATAGGTGTATCAATTAACTTCATTTGTAAGCTTATTGATAATTTTTGAAGTCCTAATTTGCTACATGTACGTAATGAAAAAAATGACTTGGTACCTTTGTTTGATAAATTTATAGCTGCATGTTTGAGGTTGCCATTAAATTGAAAATCTAATCCTACATAATTATCATTTACAATCTGTAACGTCAGAGAACTAAATATAAAATCAAATTTGCCATATATATGATTCGCTGTTTGTTGAAAACCATGACCTTGCTTTTATCAATGTTAACTTGTAGAATCCAGGTATAATAATAACAAAAGGACAATATTAAGCAAGATACTAGTATAGTAGGGTTTGTCATTATACTTACCAAGGCTCGATAGCTTTCACTCAAAACTTTGGTTTCCTACGCCATTCCAGAACTGGCTACCTCTACTTAAGCAAACAAATATTTTTAAGTGCATTAAACACTATTAATCAATTATACTACTGTGGATCAACAGAAATATGCATGTTTCAACTTTCTATTTTTCTCGTTAAAATTTGTCTTTATTTGGCTTTAAAATAGTTTGAAATTTACATTGATAAAGCAATCAAATACATCATCTTTATGATATTAAATGATAAGAAAAATGACACAAGATTCTATGATATGATGATAATGAATTTGGAAAAACAAACTATCTCTAAAAATATGAAATAGTAATAACGTCAAACCCCCCCCCCCCAATCGCATCTTAAACCGCTAAGTACATGTAATGCTGATCATTTTAGGAGACTAATTGACCCTATGAAACTAACGAGATTGTATAACAAAACACAACCCATACTTACCCTGATAGACAAGTTTTAAATTCCATATAAAAAAGACAAAGGCATTTCTGCATATAAAAAGCAATTATATAAACACAAGGTTCTGAATACGTCTGTCTACGTCATCTTGAATCCAGAATTGTAAAGCACAAGCATCAATGAATAAAATAATTTCTAATTATTATCAAACAGATGTTACACATAATATCTTTTTTTTTCAAATGTATTCTTATATAACATGTATTAGATAAACTTTACAGATGTAGTACTTAAATATTCCATAACGTGTGTGTTAAACATTTCGGGAAAAAAAAACATTTACGATGCAAATTCAGGAAAATCAACTGGTTTTACCGAGTAAACGTCAATTTAAGATCCCAGTTCCAAATGGAAATAAAAATTCGCATTTGCGGTAACTGTGCTATGTGTATTCATTTGTGCAGGAAAACATGTACAGGCTCACATACATGTGTATATTGGTGTCAAATGCATACGCTACAACAAATAAGCAGAATAAGTCAGAGGATAAATGTAATTAGAAAACGTTGATTATTAAACCCCTGGTTTAGGCATGGCACTGGATACAATTACAAGTTTTTATCTTTTTTTAACTCTCAAGATATGTAATAACCAACGAATTAATTGACACGTGTTAGTACAACGCTGATATTGCTAGACTAAGTTTATATAATTGTTCTGAATTTTAAGAAAAATCAGAAATACCAGCAGGCCCACATTTTAGGTGACTGGATTACATTGGACTTTTAAATTCCTAAGGTTCGTAGTAAAGCGGGAATTTGTTGTCTACTTTACATTTGCATTATTACGGGTGGATATGTCTTATCTCAGGTGTGAAAAAACCCGTTTAACACTAGGGCCAACTTCGATTTGTCCTAGTTGTGTTAATCGTGTTAAGGAGGTTAGCTCCAATTTAAATCGAACAGGTAGGGAAGCCGTTTCTCGTCTAGTACCCCCTAGGCTAGTTTAGTCGAGTTAAACGGCGAACGCGGGTCTTAAGTAAGAATTGTTGAATGAAAATTTGATTGATATTGTTTTGATACGGTACGACAGATGCAGTCGTTTTTGTTCTTGTTCAAGAACATGGTATAACTACGGAAGCCGACAAGTGCCACCTACAAAAAATAAATTAAGTCGTAATTACGATTTAGTTATGTCGTAATTACGACTTAGTATCTCGTAATTACGACTTAGTTTCTCGTAATTACGACATAATTATGTTGCCTACGAAAGCCTTTTGGGCTAAGTTTGGTAGAACAAAAACATTTTGTGTTGCGATATAACGCGTAACTTTCGTGTTATATCGCGTAACTTTCGTGAATAATGCGAAGAACAGTTAATAAAGCAATGGCGCAACATTTATAGGTATTTAAACATCGAACTTAAATGGAAAATTAACGATTTACTGAGGAAAATTCTTAGACATGTTATGTTCCATGCTGAAATTTATGCTTTTATGATAGCACATAAAATTTTGATTGGTATATCTACACTAAAAATATTAAAACGGTTAAAATAAACGAGGAGGAAGAATAACTAATTGACCGATGGTGTTATTTTTATCCCGAATAAATTACAGAATTATGGAATTCTCATTTAATCAATAATTGCGCATTTTAACGAAAAATTTAAGAAAGCAAGACAATAGACACATGATTTGACTTTACGGTGTCATTAACCACTTTTTAATTTTAATCATAACATACATTCAAAAATGGTATATGACAGTATGTTGGAATAAAACATAATTTTCACTTTGTTATATTTATACATTTTATGAATTAAGTTCTTATAATAAAACCATTAAAGACACAATACTGAATTACATTCTTACAAAATAAATGATTTCACATTTTTGTCTTTAAAAACAGCGCAAGACGATATCTCTCTCTCTCTGTCTCTCTCTGTCTCTCTCTCTCTCTCTCTCTCTCTCTCTCTCTCTCTCTCTCACACACACACACACACACACACACATACACACACACTATATATATATATATATATATATATATATATATATATATATATATATATATATATATATATATATATATATATATATATATATATATATATATATATATATATATATACATGTATATATATATATATATATATATACATGTATATATATATATATATATATATATATATATATATATATATATATATATATATATGCCAAAATGGAACGTGTGAATATAAATACTTAATTAATGGATTATTCTTTCAATATTTCAATGGCTGAATATGTAATTAAACAAATATTCTATTTAAAACTTCTTCATTTCCTCTCGAGTTAATTTTTTGATATTTTGATGTATTGAAACGCTGTTGTAATATTTATTTTTACAGTCAGATTAGGACAATCTAACTGCAAACTGGGACACACACACAATTTCAGGCGAGAAGAAGATTCGCGGAGGGAATGGGCCTATGCACCGCATACAACCGGTACTTTACAAAAACAGCACCGTCTTTGTAAAGTAGATCAAAGAGAAATATATGTATACACTTAGGACACTACCCCAAAAAGTATATTATCATATGATGAAACTGTGAGGGACCTGTGTCTTTTGCTTATGGAACAAAATGGTTATGCTTTGTCAGATGATGCAGTGTATGAAAAAAAGTTATACCAGGCAGTTGGTGTTACCAGAATCATAGTTTAAAACAATATGTGTCTTTTCAGTATGTACTCTATTAAATTTGTGTTAAATTATAACTGACATTATTATTATTATTATTATTATTATTATTATTATTATTTAGAATAGGTGATCAAATTTAAATGGTTGATCAAATTAAAGTTTACTTCCAAGTAAACATGACTTAATTATTATGTGATGCACCAATAAGATAACTTTATTTGTAAACAATTTGTATCTCGTAGGTCATTGTAGAATGTGACAAAAATGAAACAACCGTGGTATTTAATTATGCCTTTATATGAGTATCACAAGCTATTTTCTTTTCACTATTCTTTATTAATTTGCGTTGCTACAACACAGTAGACGCAATTTTCTAATTTTTGCAGTCACTAATAACAAAAACACTACAGCTGAAGAAAAAACTTTACTGTTGTTTTATATATATATATATATATTCAATATTCTGCCTTATGCCATAGCAATAAAATGAAATAAGTTATTAATTATTTATTAACCTATATAAATTGTACTTATGTTCATTTACTTATACTTTCTTATCTACAGAGGCTTAAATTATTATTATTATTATTATTATTATTATTATTATTATTATTATTATTATTATTGTTGTTGTTGTTGTTGTTATTGTTGTTGTTGTTGTTGTTATTATTATTATTATTATTATTATTATTATTATTATTATTATTATTATTATTATTATTATTATTATTATTATATATTCATTTATTTTCCTTGTCATCTACGTGCATTTTTATATACCACCTTCATTGTATTCTACCGCCAACTTATACATTGTAAATATGTTTGTGCCATAAGTGCATTTGATTATATTTATTCAAATTATTTAATTAAGTTTTCATGTTATATTGTCATTTATTTATCTAAATGTTGTATTGTTCAATATTTTGTAATCAATTTGTGTAAGGGCATGCGCCTAATATATTTGTATATAATATACCTCATGTACCACCTCCCGTGGGCTTGAGAGAATAAAGTGAAATTGAAATTGAAATTGAATTGTTTTGTTGACTTTAAGACAGCATTTGAC
Source organism: Tegillarca granosa (assembly GCA_029721355.1). NCBI lineage: Eukaryota > Metazoa > Mollusca > Bivalvia > Arcoida > Arcidae > Tegillarca > Tegillarca granosa. The sequence goes on along the minus strand of CM056607.1, from coordinate 5,005,017 downwards.
TCCATACCCAGGCTGAATTTATGGCTAAAATTAAACAAATCGGGTATTAACGGCAAATTATTATCTGTCATAAAAGCTATGTATGCGAATGTTCGGTCTTGTGTTATTGCAAATAATTGTTTATCAGGCTTTTTTCAAAATAATCATGGCTTAATACAAGGTGAGGTGCTGTCTCCAATATTGTTTTCATTGTATTTAAATGATATTGAAAGCGAATTTATTAATAACAATTTACCACATTGTGAGTTGCAGGCTATAAGTCTATTTTATTGATGTATGCTGACGATATGGTTCTGTTCGCAGAAAGTGAAGAAGGCTTACAGTCTATGTTAAACTCCTTGTTGCAATTTTCAAAAAATAATGGTGTAGCAAAAACAAAGATTGTTGTTTTTCGAAATGCAGGCACAGTACGCAAAGGTTGCCGTTGGTTATATAATGATCAATGGAAATAGTTGACCAGTTCAGCTATTTAGGTCTGTTATTGAACTATAATGGAAGTTTAATATAACCCAAAATAAGCTGACTGAACAAGGTCGCAAAGCTGTATATAGTCTCAAGCATAAAAATTTGTGTTTAAATGTTCCAACTATGTTATCTTTGTTTAATACGTATGTTAACAGTGTATTGTACTATGGCTGTGAAATATGGGTTGCTAATAAAGATGGCGGTTGAAAAGGTACAGCTTGATTTTTGCAAGCGTTTATTTAATGTAAAAAATTCTACAACAAATGCCATGGTTTATTGTGAACTGGGTGTCTATCCTCTAATTGTAATGAGGAAATATCGTATAATCAAATACTGGTATAAATTGTTGAACACAAATAATTGTATTCTAAAAATTGCATACAAAGTTCTATTAGAGCTGTGCAACTCCCACCCTTCATTTCAAAATAATTGGGTATTGTGTGTTAAGAATGAATTGTCGCAAATGGGAATGTACGACATATGGTTATCACCGGGAAGTCACGATATGAAATACACCTTGTGTTAAGTAAAACAAAGACTGTTGGACCAATGTAAACAGAATCTTTTAAGTCAAATAAAGTCATCATGTAAATGTCATGTATATAAATATTTAATTGATGATGTATGTTTACAGTTTTACTTAACCAAACCTATTTCAGCACCTCTCAAAAATCTTATATCAAAACTACGTCTGTCAGCCCACTGCCTAGCTATTGAATCTGGAAGGTACAAAAAGGTAGAAAAACAAAACAGATTTTGTTTTATATGTGGTGACTGTGTGGAAGATGAATATCATTTTGTTGTATTATGCCCACTGTATGTTTCACTTCGGCAAAAATATATCAAACCTTATTATTGGAAAAAACCAAGTATGTATAAATTCATCCAATTGTTGTCCTCTCGTAACCTCAAAGAATTGTGTAATTTAGGTAGATTCCTTAAATGTGCATTTCAATTACGTGTCTCTGTTATGTAGATTCTTTACTATTTTTGGTCTTTTCTCCACTGTCAATTTTGTTTGTAATATGTGTATCATGTATTTGTTGTTTACCTGACTATGTATCTTTGAGATTTGTATATATATACTGATAAGTTGTAACTTAAAGTAATAAAGAATTAATTAATTAATTAACATAGATATCATATTCAGACCGTAAACTCCCAAAAGAAATGAGTGGAGTGAAGTGTTCTAAGCCTGGTTTAACATGCTTTCATTTATGTCTAGGTGGTAAGTTCTACAATGGTGGAAGAACCAGAGTGCCCGGAAAAAACAACTGACTTTCGACAAGCGAACAAACACGTAATCGTACCAGTATATACATGAGTCGCGTTCGAAATAGCGAACTCATACCCATCGCCGCTTTCAGTTTAAACCTTCGGTGCTCGCAATATCACATAATAAAAGTATACAGATGATGGCCGAAATATAGACACTAAGTGGTCGAAAAGCTATCCGTTTTTCGGCCCCTCGGCAGTTTGAGTTGTCAACAGCTCGACAGCCGAGTTTGGTCACTAGCTAACGAGGAGTCGGGCAGCTAACAAGTGGTCGAGCAGTTCACACCTCGATAGCTAATGGTCAAGTTGCTGATTAAAATCAAGGCAGAATTAATCAAAGATGTTGGTAAAATAAACAATCTATTAATTTATTTCATTAATTAGTTAATAAACAAGCAAGAAAGAAATATAAAAATAAATAATAAATAAATGAAGTCTAGCAGAACTAAAAATATCGGTAATGTAAATAAATAAATAAATAAATAAATAAATAAATAAATAAATAAATAAATAAATAAATAAATAAATAAATAAAAAAATAAATAAATAAATAAATTAAGTAATTATAAAACAAAGCAAATAAATCAATTTCCAGAAATGTTGATCTTCACCTTCAGTCATCTTTAAAGGTTCTGCCAGTTATTACAATCAGCATTGTTTTTATATCAATTAACGCGATATTACGCGAGAGTTATTATTGCATTATAATGCAAAAGTAACGCGTTAATACGCGAATGTTTCACGTTAGTACTCGAAAAGCAGATTTTTGTTCTACCAAACTGAGCCCAATAGGCTCTCGTATGCAACATAACTAAGTCGTAATTACGACATAACTAAGTCGTAATTACGACATAACTAAGTCGTAATTACGACATAACTACATGTACTAAGTCGTAATTACGACATAACTAAGTCGTAATTACGACATAACTAAGTCTTAATTACAAGATAGTAAGTCGTAATTACGATTTTTTTTTGTAGGTGGCACCTGTCGGCTTCCGTATATAACAATGTAGATCAATTTAAAATGTGAATATAATTGATATAGGTCGAGATTTTCTGCCGTTTTCGAATTACGACTATAATTACAATATTTTTGACAAAATAAGAGTGGTGCTTTTTGCAAATAGAAAAGTTTCTTTAGAAATATTTCTTCCGCACTTGGTATCGATACTCCAGTTTTAAGTTTTTAAACCCTTATAATGTAGAATATATATACAGTACAGGTCTTTCGAAAGTTCACAGTGAGCAGACGAAAAGTAGCCGAGACCCGGCTGCCGAGGGGCCGAGCTGTGGACAACTAGTGGCCGAAAACTGTTGTTAACTCTCGGCCCCTCGGCAACTGGAGATGTCCACAACTCGGCTACTCGGTAGTCGAGTCTCGGCAGCTCATTCGTCTCCTCGCCACTTTGAACTGTCCACGGCTCGGCAGTTCATTCGGCCTCCAGGTAGCCGAGTCTCGGTCACTAGCTAACAAGTGGTCGAGAAATTAACATCTGAGAGACATTAATTGTATATATAATAATAATAATAACAAATATCATTCGGTAATGATAAGGACTTTAAGTGGAAATTAAATATATCAAATAAATAAAAAATAACAATAACGCATTTAAAAAATAATAAATAAATAAATAAATTAATTAATAAATAAGCAATTAACATCTGAGAGAGATTCATTGTATATATAAAAATAATGAAATATATCATTCTGTAATAATAAGAACTATAAACGCAAATTAAGTAAACTAAATAAATAAAAAAATAAATAATAAATTTAAATAGAAAATAAATAAATAAATAAATATCATTAAATAAATGGACGGTGGAAAAGATAATTATGTGATTTTTCCCAGAATTGCATATATTATTATATTCCATTATGGAGCGGGATTTTAAAATAAAAAAACTGGACCACTGCCATTGCAGTTTCGATTTAGTCATTTAAATTACCTATACAGGTAAAGATCAGGTGTCATAATCCTAATCTTTTAATCCCCTAGCTTGTTTAATACACAACTTCCAAATCCATCGGTACAAAGACAAAAGAATGTCGAACAAACGGAGTTTTATTTAGAAACATGGTCTCCGAGATCGGCCAGACTCATGTCATCAAACATTTTGATTTAGAAGAAGGTCGTCTAAAACGCTGCAGAAACTTGTTCACTGACACTGTTGATATATGAATATTATCTTCTCTACTAATTTTCCTACTGATCTCTCTTTTGACTTACTACTGAGTTACTAGGGATAATCTCACGATTTTCTCTAAAAATATAGCGATATACTTGTAATTGCAGGTATGTTTACTGATTTGATGTTTTCTAGCTGTAGATCACTATTGGCCGAGAGATAACTGCCGAGGGGCCGAGACGAGCTGCACAATTTTAGCTTTTGTCTTGAATGCTTAAAGGGGAATAACCCTTATTATAAACCAGGAAGTGTTTCCATATTGTTTGTTTACAGAATAATAGTTGAAATCGTTATGTATTAGATCCGAAAAATTAATCTTCTTCCTAGCAGTAATTCTGAATAGGCCTCTTCATGGTGGATGGGGAAAACCCTTAAAGGTAAAATATATTTAAAAACAATCAAGAGAAGTAAGACTGTTACTGTTTGAGCTTCTACAACTTCTGATTGGGGGGAGGGGGGGGGTGGTTGAATCTCTATATGTAGAAACAATTATGTGTATCAACAACGTTGTATATAGTAAGTAACGAACGTTATATGGAGTATTGACACGTTATATGTTTCGGTAATAGCCACTTTAGAAACTTATTTTCAGTACCTTAACATAATAAATCACTTCGTTTAAAGTTTTTTTTTCAGACTGTAATCACGAAGATCAAGTTTAACACCAAAGATAATATTTTGTCAATTGGCTGCTTTTTAACTTTTGTTTGAAGTGCAGCTTACTGAGTCAGTATACAATAGACACATATGCCTATCCCTGATCACATTTTCCTTGCACCGGATAAGCTAATGGGTTTTCAGTTCCAGTTCTCTAAATGACAAGCGCCAGAAAAAAGCAGTATCTCGAATTTGAACCGGACAACGTTTCCTGGATTTTCTTTCTACACAGGGTCTTGCTTAAAAACTACATTAAATTTATCAAGTAGTTTTGTTAAACATACACTTAAAAATGTGGTAGTACTTTTTGGGCGCATGCACACGTTAACGTGACTCGTGTATTTCGGTCAATCAGCTCTTGCTGATTGCTAGAGAAGACAGGTTGTGTCTATATTTATTATTCATAAAAAAGCATTTTACATTTGTGTTTATGTAATACTGAATTTTTTAAATTTGTTAAATAATTTATTATTTTTTTATGCAACATGCCAAATCGTTTCATAAATTAAATATTACAAAAACACATATGGAAGATCAAGATCAAACCCTCCAAAAGTAACAGGAAATTAAAAAATGCAGCGACAAAACCAGAAAACGAACTCGGGACCTTCCCAATGCTACCGACTGAGCTACCCGGCCACCTATCGAGCCCATTCCGTTACAATATAGTATATATATATATATATATATATATATATATATATATATATATATATATATATATATATATATATATATTTAACCGTATATATTTATCCCGCCTTCAACGAGAAGCGGGGTCAATTATTGGAACAGCGTAACAATGTAAACAAAATATAGTACAACATGAAAAAACACGGAACCCGAAAAAATTATGAAATATTTTATTAACCATCACATTGTTTTGCACATTTTATATAAAACATCAATTTAGTCACTTACGAAATTATTTTTTAAAAAAAACGAATTTCCTAAGGCGGATGACGAACAAGTTAACAGTCTCGAAGATTGACACGTAAATGATGTCTCACTCCCGCTGTCATTTTTGGAAATTCAAAAGTGCAGTGCGAGAAATTGGAATCTACGAAGAAACCAGGAGTGAATTAATTGGATGACGGAAATGTAATCTGCTATGGAAAGTCATAGTTTCTGTCATTATTATTCGTAGAACATGTGGAACTGACCACATGATGCGACCCAGATTGTGACCCATTTATATATATATATATATATATATATATATATATATATATATATATATATATATATATATATATATATATATAATTTTAGAAAGTGTGTGTGTGTGTGCGTTTGTGTGAACTAGCTATATTTATACTTTTTTGAGCGATTTCTGGTGTTAAAAAGACATTCATTAACGCATGCATAGTCAACTTCGGGACCTTGTTCATTAAAACAGTCACTTTAGAAACTTATTTTCAATATATTAACATAATAAATCACTTCGTTACCATAAGCGTGCCTTAGCCGTTTATAATTTCAATTTTCCATCCGGATTTGTGTACATGTGAATGTGGTATACAAGGTTTGTGCAAGTGTTTATATATATATATATATATATATATATATATATATATATATATATATTTATATATATATATATATATATATATATAAGAAAAAAAGTGTAATAATCTGAACTGCGTTTTTAAAAAGAGTATCACAATCAAAAACTTAACAACTAGTCTATTTCCTTTGGTAGAAATTACTTTCAAGGAGACTTGATATTTCAAAGTCGGGATTTTGAAACTGAAATATGGCCTGCTTTAATGAATTTACATAAATATACAGTTACATCACACGCCTTTAATTTTGTTAACTTATACATTTGTCTTTGTTGTAGATAATATTCTTCAATAACATTTATGGCGTCGGGGCGATTTTTTAAAAAAGCAAACATGATTTTATCAGCGGCTACTGATAAACATGCCAAATATCGATGTGGTTTATGTGATTCATCAGATAAAGTGTCGTTTACATGCGAACAATGCCAGGTAAACTTATGTTCGAATTGCAGAAAAGCCCATGCCAGAATTCAGACAACAAGTGACCATAAAGTCCATCCTTTACTTGACAAGAAAGGCCAAGAGCAGAAGGACCAAGTAGACAATGGACAAAGGACAGAAATGGCATCCGAATTTTGTAAAATTCATCCCAAAGAAGAACTAAAATTGTACTGTAAAGAATGTGATGAAGCAATATGCCCGGACTGTATCACCAGTTCACACAATCGTCACGACTGTGAAAAAGCTAGCGCCATGTTTGAAAAGAAAAAGATGAAAATAAATGACATTATTTTAACTTTAAAAAAAGAATATAAATCTGAAATTAAATTAATCTTGTCGAATTTGCGCAAACAAAGAGATGATTACGAAGAGCAACAAAGGAATCTAGCTGCAAAAGTTCGACAGAGGGAAATAAAGCTGAAGAATGATATCGGAAAGGTTAGTGAATCGATCGTGTCTGAATTTGAGAAAACGAGCAAACTGAATAGCAGAACAATGGATCAAAGCATCGTTACAGCCGAGAGTTTTGCATCCGAGATGAAGAACGGAATCAGTAATAATTCTGAAAAACCTGGAAAACAATCGTTTGATGATGTTGTAAGTGCAGAGAAACAGCTCACTGAGTTGTTGCAGAGAGTAAAGGTATTTGTGGATAAAAAGATTCCGACTTTGCACACAGATAGCTTTGATTACGAAGAGGAGTTAGATTTCCAACGTATAGAGACTTTGTTTGGAAGGCATGAGAACGATTCACTTTACAGCTCAGATTTTGAAGAATTTGAAAAAACTTTAACGTTTGAAGTAAAAGTAGAGAATACTTGCACTTTTCACGGGGGACCAGTTGTCGCAATCTGTCCTCGCGTCAGTCATATTTTATTTAGCATTAAAATGACTTTGAGGAAACCTGTATATGCAGTATTTATTTACGACATCACAAAAAGATTTACAGAGCTATTATATCAACTCCATCCCTTGATAGTAGACATGGCTGTTCTTAAAGACGGGCGTATTCTTGCAACAAAACCAGAGGAACAAAAAGTATACCAATTGACAGATGATGGTAAATTGCAAGTATTTCTAGACACAAAACCAATGTTACCGTATGGTATTTCAGTTTCCTCGCACACTGGGGACATATTGCTTGCTCTAAATACTGAGAATACAAAAGGCTCAATTCATGACGATAGACATTCTGTGATAAGACTATCAGACGGCGGAAAAGTAAAGCAAAATATCGAGTTTAGTCATGATCATAAGAAAATATTTAAGGATCTGTTTAAAGCGGTTGAATTGCCTAACCAAAAGATTTGCGTTATAGATATGGGTGTCCCGGATCTAAAAATTGTCAATGCCTGTGGAGTCGTAGAAACAACGTACAACGGAAACAACGTCGGTGATTCATTTTGTCCTAGTGATGTGGGTTGTGATAAAAATGGCAATATTGTCATAGCTGATGCTGTTGGCAAAGTCCATTTACTTAGCCAAAGTGGTCAGTTCATTCAATATTTGATGACCGAGAAAGTACCTCAGACAATTGTTTTTGATGAACAAAATTATCTGTGGATTGGATGTGAGAATGGGGAAGCATTCCAAATCTCATATAAAAAGAAAAACTACAGTTAAATATGAAAGATTGAATGTCATACGGTTATTGTTATAATGATGCTTTGAAGAGCGTTGTATTTGTTCTTGTTTACGTCAAACATGACTTTGTTTGTTTTTATGTACAACATATATGTTTAGTGTAAGGACTCAATTCTTCTCTTCTTTCAATTTGTGAATAAAGTTAGTTAAACTTCCAAATGTTTTGATAAAACACAAATATATCGACCCAAGTTCAGCTTACATCTGAAAATTGTGAAATTAGTTTAGATTAGGTTGGGTACTCTGAAAGGGTTAGCGACTCCTTTTTATATAGAAAAGACAATTTTGACAAAAATAAATATTTTTTTGTTGCAAAATGTAATATCCTTTCTTCATTGAAATTGTATATAACAGCACTATTTTCGTTCAGTTTAAACAGTGAAGGCATATGTTTTTTCGTCAAATTTATGTTAGTTTGAAAACTGTACATCCAATAGAATACTGTTTTTGCCGTTGTTATACATTATAAATATTTTATATTAAGTTTTGTTGTAAGAAGCCTTAGTTCTCTTTTATCTTGTAAATAAATTTTGAAAAATAAATATGTGAGTTTTATGTTTAAACAATTTATCTTTGTCTCTTATTGCGGCAGCTCAGTTGGTAGAGTGCTCGCTCCGTAAGTGGAAGGTTGTGGGTTCGAATCCCGCCCGGGTCTGACCCAAGACTTGAAAGTGGGAAGTGACTGTTCTTTCGCCAAGCACTCGGCATTACGAAATGAAAGTCACGGTTCTTTCGGATGGGAACTTAAAATAAACGAGGTCCCGTGTCATGGCAGGCATGACACGATAAAGAACCCTGCTGCATAATGCCATCAGCGCAACGCACAGGCAAAATTTTTGCACTTTCGCCTAAAGCTGGCGACGTCTCGATAGAAGTAAAATATTTTTGACTGGGACGTTAAACACCATTACTCAACTTTGTCTCTTATTATTATTCAGTAAATCATGTAAAAGTCTTGAAGTATATAAAACAGATGTCGAATTTTTTCAAAAAATATCTTTTTTGAAAAGCAAATTTCCGTTACTTTAGACTACTGGTTGTAAAAACTGTTTACAGTCACAAAGTTTTGAGGTATCGGATAAATATGCGATTGTTTAGAAAAAGTAACAATTTATTTTTTAAAATATCAAAATTTCGTCATAAGTTTTAAAATATATGGTATGTTTACGACCTCAAGTTTAATTCTTAAAGTGCTTGATACGAACATTATATTACATCAAGTGCCCGTTGAGACGACGTTTCTATGAGAAAGATGAGAAACTAATTAATCTAACAGGCGTTCAACAATAGTTTGAACAATAAAGTCAATGTAATACTGACTGGTACTTCATAAAACAAATAATTTTTAGGGATTAAGAGCAAAATTATTCTGATTAATTAGTCCATATATCATAATTTTTTTTTACATATTTAAGTTATGCAGCATTTTACTATCGCAGTCCACTCAATTAGATATTACAACATGTACAATCTTACGGGATGAATGTAATTGAAGAGGTAGTAAACTTACATTGTTTGTACAAGATTATGAAATATACAACATGACGTACATATATGCACGGAGTATTATCTGTGAAAAGACCAATATAAAATTGTTAATAGTATAATCGAAGTTGGGAATGAAGTATGGAGAAGTAATGCGGTAACACTGGTTGTACAGGATCAAGAAACTTATTCTGGATATATTTGACTTACCATAGTTCTTTGTTCCTTTCATTCTCAAAATTGACTTGCACGTGACGGGTGTAGATAGCTAGACAGGAGGTGCTTACCTTTCCGGAGCACCCGGCCTCACTTCCTTGATGGAAGTTCACGTGAATAACATATTTTGCCAGTTTGCAAAGTTTTTACTTTGTTTTTGGGATTGTGATATGGACAAGGACTGGTATGTTTGTTTTATTAATAATACATAGAAAACTACATGTTAAAATATGTGAATATGTCTTTTTTCTTTTTTGTGGTTTAGCCCATTTGGCAAGTAAATGTTTTGAATGCATGTTTTACGATTTAAAATATAGGACACATTAACATTTTTTATTTATGTAGTTTACCTCTTTCAGTCGGAAAGATGCAAAGTGTATAATGCAATATAAAAGAGCCGAAAGTTGTTTTTCTTTTTATTATCAAACACCATTACTAAGTGTAAAGGTAAAAATGTAAATGTAAAAGATTTAAGAAACTTGAAAAGAATACATTTTCACATTAATGACAAACTGAAACGATATATCAAAAAATTGTTTTAAATAGCATTTACCTAGTAAAAATACTATCCCTGTATATATACTGTTTTGGTATTTGTCACTAGGTAAGTCTACAAACATATTTTCAAGTTGAAGAAAATAATAGTTACAAAACAATTCAGAGTGCTGTTACTATATATGTATCTGTATCTTTTTTCAAATTTAACTTTATGTATAAAATTATGTATTATTTTATTTTAGTGAAATTCTTTATTTCTTATTGATAATTCAATAACAAAGCCGTACGGTAGATGGCAACGATTGATTTCAGAAAATAATTAACTTTAATAGTTTGCCTGTGGTTTAAGTGTTACTGTGTTCATAATTATCGGAAGACTTGTTTCAATTAACCATACGAAAACTTTACAACTGGTTTCTTTAGTTGCCGAGTTGTTAAAAGACGAAACTTTCCCATGACAGACAAATTGCTTACCGAAAATCAGTTAATTTTTTTTAAAATTGGCAGTTCACAAAGCCATTTTATAAGACATGTAATGTTAATTTTGTATTATAATTTATTTCTTTTAAAATAACAAGTCAAATTATTTATATTTTTCATTTAAAAATCGTAAAAATGAAATAATTTTTAGGTTATAAACAAACATAGTTTTAAATCCAGTTTTTTCTTAAGGATGTATTCAATAAATGGATAGTGAAAAAAGTAAAACTGAACAAGTTTATTAGATATAATTTTAAATACGCCAAGTAAAGTTTAAAATTTCATGATGCAAAATATAAATATCCAAATGACAAATCTTACTACAAAACATACGAACAGACATTTCCATGATTCATGTATTAACTGTGACCGCTCAAACAGGTACAAATTACTGGAACTTGCGGGTAATGTATGACTTTTGTTCTGAAAATAAATTACATGCACGTAATGTGTAAACTTCAAGTTGTAAATTTAAAGTTTGATATATATATATATATATATATATATATATATATATATATATATATATATATATATATATATATATATATATATATAGGTCGAGGTAAAGAAATTCCAATCGAGTGGTCAGATTTTTATCTCAAACGAGGCTCTGCCGAGTTTGAAATGTAATAGATCTGACCACGAAGTCGGAATTTCCCAATCTCGACCTTAGTCGAGTAATTGATTATTTTTCTCGCATAATATTTTCGAAAAAATACCGGAATCCTTTCTATTACGATGCAAGATTTTCTTGGCGGATGAAGACAAGACAGGCAAAAATAATAAATAACGTTTCACTCGATGCAGAATGTGAACCTATGCGGCAAAACAAAACAGCGATTTTATATCGTTATATATATATATATATATATATATATATATATATATATATATATATATATATCGTCTAATAAAATAGTATAATTCATCATGAAAAGTGTTTTCTGTCGTTTTCACATAATTTTTCCTTTACATTTGACCCCTGTCAATTGAAAAAAAGTTGTCCCCGTTCAATTGAGATAGGCTACACGCGGGGTGCGACATGGAAGAAATATCGTACCACCAATTCAGTGGGATAAATCTATCACATTTTCCTAAATGAGCAGTGCTGGGACGCAAAGCATAGTCTGTTAGATACACAAAACATGTTGTGTGGATACACAACCATTTACCGCTTCTACTCTACGATCTAGTGTTTTTTATAACCTTTTGTACATAGATAACTCACAATGCCTGTTTGACAAGAGATGCATATCTAGTTGGTAACTGTTATCTTTAATACAAGATTTTAATCCATATCAGTCGACTTGACGCTCTCTTAGCCTTACAATCGACAGATTTTCCCTTTTTGTACCAGAACGAAAAAAGATATAAATAGAGAACATAAAAGCAATAAAAAGATAAATAGCATTTATAAAGACTTAATAAATTAAGTAAAGTTTAGCTGAAAGCGTACTTGCAAACATTCATTACACCAAAAACCTATTAAATAGGCAAGAACAAAAGGAATATAATGAAACCACATATAAATACAGGCTTTGAAAGGAAACTAGATATGATAAAATAGTATCCATTTGTGTGGTTTATACACTGTTACATTGCCCTTAACATTATATTTATATTTAAAAAGCCTTAAACCGAAAACAGTATTATACTTACACTGTTTTTTCTTCCCAAGTACTTTCTTAAAAAATTTCTTTACTTTTTTTACTCCTTTTTTCACTTTATTTTTTACTTCCTTTACACCTTTTTTGAACTTATCTTTCACATCTTTAATTATCTTCACGCCCTTTTTAATTGTATCAACTACAGCTTTGGTCTTTTTAACTACATTTTTTATCTTTTCTACAGCACCTTTAACTTTTGTTACACCCTGCCGTACTTTGTCAACTACGTCTTTAGCCTTTTTTATTATTTTAATAACTCCTCTTTTTGCCAAATGGTGCTCTCTTCTTTCTTCTTCGGCTTCTAGTGTTTCGATTATAAGTGTTAAACTTATAAGCAAGATCAGCAATAACCCGGTTTTTTGCATCTTTGATTCTTGAGATTTCTTGTGATAATAAATCCAAGTATTATCAATCTATGACAAAATGAAACAAAATTTAAACTTGTCCTATTGGTCCAGTGATCCAGTTATATCAAAACAAATTATCATTGTTCTAATGTTGCTAAAAGTCGTAACGACTATTTTCGGTAAGGGTTAGTCTAAAACAAATTTGTGTATGCCTCAAGCATGTGTAAAGGTCCGCCCTGTACTAGCGCGACCGTGTAGCGACATTTTGTTAGGGTGCTATCATACCCAGTGAGTATAACGAAAAGCGTAACGTTCCCTAAGTCACTTTACACTGGCACTAGGTGAACCTATCGGAATCCTAAACTTTATACAGCTTTTCTATTTTAAATCATTTAATTGCCGAAACTGTGGTTCGAGACTCTGACCGTTCTCTTTTCAGAGGTTAACGCTTTACCATTGAGCTACTAAAGTGGTTGAAGAATCATTTTGTAGATCTTGATTATGTTAATTTGAAATTGAATTATTGAGCACAAAAAGCAAATAGATTATTACTATATCCAGTAAATTTCGTTGATAAAAAAAAAGAAAAAAAAATTAAAAATGATTACACAGAAAAATAACAAAAATATAAATAAACCAATACCTAAAGAAAATGAATTCAACATACCTTGTTTGCGCACAATAAATGCAACAAATGGTGTATAATATAACGAAGTGTCGTAATATATTATGCAACAAAGGTGTTAATAAACATTCTAGAATTGTTGTTTCAGTAACCACTTTTTTGTTATTTACACAAACTAACCAATTACATACAGAGTATATATATATTTATTATACCTCATGTAATTTTCAAGTTATTTGATTGGATAACTAACTGTTTGAAAATAAAAAAAAATTTCACCCTTAGATTTACTAAGAATAAAGAATGGCGCGCGTGCTTCAGGGTAACATTAGTTGATGAGTTATGGTAACGGGTTTTATTACAAAAAGTATCACATGCGCAAAAGGAATCCTAAATCACACAACCAAGCGCATTTCGATCACAAGCAGCTAAACGTTTGAAGGATACGATCTTTTATTAATATACATTTTATTCATATGCAAGCGTTTCCTTGATCAAGACTACCTAGCCAGGAGAAGTCAGCTGCAGTGTATGGATTGGTACAGTAATCACTTTTTTAAGTAACAGAGAATCTCAGTTTAAGAGAATATCTGGAGAAAGACATTTGGCATAATAAAATAAATATAACATTCATAAGAGGCTTCGCTTCGGTCCATATAATATTTTGGGGGTGCCTGCCCGATCCATAAACTGCGATATAGCCTGCAACCCCATGAAATATTTGTTATATATATATATATATATATATATATATATATATATATATATATATATATATATATATATATATATATATATATATTCTGTATTTAAATGGTATATTTATATTTTCTCACTAGTAAGTTTTCCACTTTGAAACAAATTTATATTATTTTGACATATAACTGTATCCGGATCTTGTTCATAAAATTTATAGGTTTAAACCACACATGACTTTGTAAGCATATTTCTTGTTTTTCTTTCAATCAGTGTTGAGACGTTTACACTGGTTGAACACGACCAACTAAATGCCCAATTTAACATCACCAGTAAAATGTTGAAAAGAAAATGCTTACAATGATTGTTCAGGACCAAGCAAAATAAACAACCTTATAAGGCGAATAATTTGCGGTGAGGTAATATGCTATTTTTGGTCTTACGGGGTGAAAGTTTTTAACCGATGCAGCGGATGAATTACCGTCTGGTAGTAAGCTAACACTTGTTGTACAGATTCAGGTAAAACGGACAACGTGACGGGACGAATCATTTTCAGGACGTAGCACCCTAACGTTGATTATACCGAATAACTTAGATTGTACAATCTGATTGGGCGAATAAAGGGTATAGGTAGACAAGTAATACCCACATTTTCTACACTAAACAACATACAACTTGTCTGGGCGTTTACGTGTGTTAATGAATTAGCCAGTTTTAAAATCCTTGTTTTGCGTTGGAGAATGAGATTTGTTCGTTGACCTATGTTTATATATATCTAAATAATAGTGCGGAGGGTGGTAGAATATCAGAATGTCAAACATAGGTACTTTTATTTGTATAGGGTCGAGCTTAAACGTTTGAAATAAATTTAGTATGCTGTTTCTATAATGTCTTTCACGATTTTTTAATTAAACTGAATGTATTATATTGTTAGTTTTTTTTAATATCTTTGGTAAATTGTTTTTTTTTTATTGTCACCCTATCAGGCATGTAACATTAAGAAAATATTATAATATACATATAAACAAAACCATAAAGCAATTCTATTAATTCTATTTCATATTTTAATTCTAGTATTGCATAACAATTATAATGATTTATAGTAGACTTTAAATTCTTGTTTATTCTTTATAATATTTTCAAACAATACATAGTGAAATAGAAAAACAAGTTGAGGCTGTACAAGATATATAATTCAGATTTAGTTTCAAATAGGTAAAGTTAAAGGAAGATCATTAAATACATGTATTTTGATATTCGACTGCCCATTATTTCCAAATAGTAACGAAAGGCACTTCCACGCTCCATGGTTTAACAGCGACGGCAGCAATGTTAAAATAAATACATGATTTATAGATATTTAAGGCATGCGTAAAGTTCAACTTGCTACTGTATCACGATATCGATCGTGTGTGTGTGTGTTTGTGTGTGATTTTTGAGTGAGCTTAAACACGTTCTATTGATATGACTTCTTTTTTCTACGGGGGTTCTCACTTTGAACATAAGTTACTGAGATTGATACTTTAGTAGTAATGGGCTTCGAAATCTTGATAAGAAGAATGGTTAACCCTGCAATCAAGCTAAACTACTGACGTTAAGGTAGTGAATTTGCAATTTTTTTTACACTATGTTAGATTAAAATCAGTTTTATAAAAAAGATATTGATTTATGCAGTAACTATGAAATCTTTAATACATATTATTGCAACTTTGATCTGTTGACTTGATGCCGTTAAAGTTTTATAATTCGAGAAATTCAACTTTAGAAAGTAAAAATGTAAAACTAAAGATTGTGAATATTTAACTATTAAGAAAAAGATAAATGTAATTTATAAAGTCTGAAAATAAAAGGAGAAAAACAAACTGTAGACAAAAACGAACAGAACCGGTGTGATAAGAATACTTAAAACTCTTATTTTATAAAAGCGTCTGCTTATAAGATCATAAAACATATCTATATGCAAATTTGAAAAAAAAAAATACAAAAAGAATATCGCAGTTATAAAATTTCTTGGTAATTTCAACTACATTCTAAAATAAAGTGCATGACAGACTCGATCATTAAACGTCTTAATAATCATTTTCTATTTATCAACAAATAGCAAAAAAAAAAAAATAATAATAATAATAAAAATAAATAAATAAATAAATAAATAAAAAATAAATAAATATTAAATAAATAAATAAAAAATACAATTAATAAATAAAAAAGGTAAAAATTAAATACCTACATCAGGTGTATTCTTTTTACTCTTTTTATTCTATTTGTTCGTTTATTCTTTACATTCGTTATAATTCTAATTACTTCTCGCAGAATTGGTACCACTACCCCGGTAATTACATCACGTCCTTTACTCGGACGATGCTCGCTCTTTTTCTTTTTTGGCTGTGAGTGTTTCGGTTACAAGTGCTAGCAAGATGAGGAATAAGGCAGTGTTTTGCATCTTTTTAAGTTTTCTACTGCCAAAACGGTCCTAGAGTCAAACTTCGGCTGTATAGAAATTTAAATTTGTCCTGTAGTATTGATCAAGTTATATTAAAAAAATTGTTACATTGTTATCTAAAAATAAACACTAATGTTTATCAAATGCATCGGTTTTTCTTCTACCGCCACGTGAAAGACATTGAAATACAAAATTATGCTATGTATGCTAACAATTACAACGTTTTAGTCTTGTGAAATATCCATCGCATCAGGATTTTTTTCTATTCACTGCGAAAGATTTTTAAAATTTAAAATTTAATCTAGAAACAAGTTTATGTACAAATGTATTTGTAACATGTCGAAGATTAAAGAAACACATTTCGAAGATGATAAAATGAAAAAAATGTAGCTTGACAATATGGAAATGGCAACAATTTTACCTACCTTGTTTGCGCTCATTCAATGAAATACACGGCGTATTATAAACCAATGTTTTTATATAAGTTCTGCAAGAAGTGTTTTCAAAAACATTTTCGAAATTGCATAAAACACTTAATTTTGTACATTTACGTAAAACAAACTAATTTACGACACGATCAATCAGATATTTATATATTTTTAACTAGGAGCCACCTCATTTGTACGAATAAATGATTTTTAATCAAATTTTTGCCTATAAATAATTGTTCAGAATGCTTAATACAAATGATATATATATATATATTCATATACATAAGTTTAAAGTGTAAAATGTTGAGTAAAATTCACATGGATATTAATGTTTTTTGTTGCAGTCAAGATTATTTCACTGAGAGAGAGAGAGAGAGAGAGAGAGAGAGAGAGAGAGAGAGAGAGAGAGAGAGAGGTTATATTAAATATTCTTTTGTATGGAATCAAAACTTTTAACAATTTTACAATAATTAATTGTCACAGAGAGAGAAAGAGAAAAAGAGAGATATTCATGTAGCTATACCATACACACACACACACACACACACACACACACACACACACACACACTTTTTTGTATATACCTATATTATTAAATTTGATGACAGTGGCTTATAAGTCTTTTGTACTGTACATCATTATATTCTACCTTTGTATTGTTTTCTGCGGGAGGCACAGCGAGAATATTTGTTTTATTTTGCGTGCCCACGTTAAAGCTTTTGTGTGTTCTCGAAAAACTACTGTTTAGTGAATAAAAGAAAATCTCCTTGAGCAGATAACTTCAGTACACAATAACTTCTACGTTGAACACGTTTGTGTAACCTCAGCGCAGCCGAAATTATTACGTTTTATGTATTATTTGCCTTGTGAAGCATTTAGAAGAGAAATAGTTTTTAATGAATTGTTGTTATAGTTTTGACGTTATTTAAAATGAACCCCATTTATTAAATCTAGCTATAAAAACATTTTTAAATAGTGCTTTGAAAAAAAATTTTAACCTATGTAAATTTTGTAATAAATTTTCCATAACCGAGTCAGACGAATTTGCGTTTTATAAAACATATTTCGATGCTGGATGTACAAAATATTAGACAAATACTAAAAACTTACAAAACATTGACAAATGCGTCAAAAAAAAAAAAAAAAAAAAAAAAAAAAATAAAAAAAAAAAAAAAAACAAGGGTTTTATTACGTCAACATGCTATCTGACAAAACGTTTCAAGAACAATACAAAATGCCCGTAATAGCCAAATAACAACCTTTGCAATGTTCTGTATGCTTTTCTATATTCAATGACATTAAGTCAAGAAATGCAACAAAAAAGTAACCAGCAAGGTGAATAAACAGACTTATATTTTCGAAAACGGAGAAAACTATTTTGTCAAAACAATGGCCAAACACTGCCAATGAAAGCTGTTTGCTAATGAAACATAAACCACCTCATCAATATTATTTCAAAAACCTTTTCTTTTCCATCCAAAAGTAAAAAATTTCGGATGTTACCGATTAGTTTAAACGTCTACGGTTAGATTTGTGATTTACCAATATATACAATGTATAAAGGATACCTTTAAGTTTTTCGGCAAACCTTTGGAGATTTGTTTATTTATTTATTTATTTATTTATTTTTTTTTTTTTTGGTTCTTTTTCGATATGACAGTCTTGAACGGTTTTGAGAAAATACTTCCATATTAACGAATAGAGTATCGACTGGTTTATATAGTTTGAAGTAATGTGACTCAGGGAGTGATATGCATGTCTGTAGGATATCTTAGCAAAAAGTCAGACCCAGTACAGCGAGATAGAACAAGACAAGACCTAATTACAAACTAACAATTACAAAAAAATAAATTGTCCTAAGAATATTCCTTAGTAAGTATTGAAAATCACATATTGCTTAAAAATGGATACGTGATATAACACTTTTGAACTAGCCAATGGTGCAAACTAGAAAAGAAGGGGTTTTAAAATTTTGGGATAGTAGAAGAATTTAGTCATCGCGTTTCTTAAAATTACTAAGCTAGTTCCATTATGCTGTTGTTACTATTCTGTCAGATATCTAATCAACACATTCTTAATTTTTCAATGTAATAATGTGTGCGATAAGGATATAAAATACCTGTTAAATTTCTATGTGCCATATGTGTACATTTCGGAAAATCATTCCTCATCAGTGACACTAGGGGCCAAAAAGTTAGACAGATAAAAATATAAGCCAAACAGTTGAAAATTAATGAATCTAAAGTTTCAAAATTATATGAAACTAAATCTAGCTAAGGAATGTTTTGCCTTAGAACACAGATTTTAGTAAATTTCAAAATTTTCAACATTTTCTTTCATGTACCTTATATATGCAACTATCAATAAATAATATTAGTTACAGGATAAGTTGGTGACCTAAAATAGTTTATACAGGGTCAGTTAAATCCATATCGGGCGAAGTTATTTGTAAATGATAAGTTATTTAAACACATGACAAAATCCTTAAACGAGTGTTACAAAATTTATTACCAGATTATTTATTATAAATGCAGACGGAGTTACAAAAACAGTCAACAAGTATTCAATAATTGTCATATATATATATATATATATGAGTAATATAATAGGAAATGCAACTCATTTATCGAGGTTAGAATCATATATCACATATTACATATCTCCTTATTTGACTGCCTTTTTTTGTCATGACAAATTGCTTTGTGGTTATCAGCTAAGGATTTTTGCCATACACTCTGCAAACAAACAAACAAAAAAGCTTATAAAATGTTTAAGTCGCAATTTAAGTTTTCGTTGCACTATATCAGTAAAACATTTGACCTAGTTGTCACTCTGACTCAACTTGCTTAAAGGACATTTTACAGCCTCACTCAAAACGTAGCAAAATAGAGTGCTTGTTCACACACACACACACACACACACACACACACACACACTATATATATATATATATATATATATATATATATAATATATATATATGAATAAGTATTTATGAAATTCATAAAGACTCGTTGCATAAAGACTTATTTACTTTTCTTACGAATTCAATACTTCACGAACACTTATGTAAAGTTCTCTTCTCTTTAAATGCCACAATAGAAACGGAAATCTAAATAACTTCAATCTGCATATGTCGGACTATGACATTTACGTTTTGCAAGTTTAGTCAGAAGCCGACTTGGAGTTATTGGAGGAAGTATTACATGAAATATGTTTAATCCCATTTCGACATACTCAGAATTCTTGCTACCTAAAGGAGAATTATTTGTCATGTTCTACTTTTGGATTTTTATGAAATAATACATTCAAAAGTAGCACATGACATTTTAATTTAACAATATTGCCTTTGAAAACACATCACAAAATTTACAAACGTATTTAAGAAATAAATATTCGTATAAATATAATTACAAATTTGTTGTTTTACTAAAGTTATAAGTTATATATATATATATATATATATATATATATATATATATATATATATATATATATATATATAATGTTATAATGCCGCTATATATTTCACTGTATGCATATCAAGACAAACTTGCGTCTGATCCCATTACATTGTATTAAACAATTTGCAATAAAATATGTTTAAACTAAAGAAGTCGAGGAAAACTAAATATGCTTAAGTGTAAAACCTTATATATGTACTTACATTACTTTTTCTTTCCAAAAATTTTCTTTAAAACCTTCTTAGCTTTCTTTACACCGTTTTTAACCTTACTCTTCACTTTCTTTGCTGTGTTTTTGATTTTTTCTTTTACACTCTTTACTTTCTTTACACCCTTTTTAACTTTATCAACTACATTTTTAACAGTTTTGACTTTATTTGTCACTTTCTCTACTCGCTTTTTTACTTTGTCAACTACACCTTTAGCTTTATCTTTTAATTTTTTTAACCATCCTCTTTTGACTAAATGGTGCTCTTTTCTTTCTTCTTCTGCTTCAAATGCTTCTGCTATAAGTGTTAAACTTACAAGCAAGATGAGTAATAGCGCAGTTTTCTTCATCTGTATTTGAAGAAAAAAAAAGAATCTAAATTACGAATTTTGTAAAAACACCTGCACCTATATAATCAATGTATAGAAAGTAGGTATATATATTCTAGAGAACATGAATTCGTTAAAGGAAATTACCTTAAAATTCATATGAATTACAGTAAAACTTCGATCGCTCGAACGTCGTTGCCTCGAATACCCCGGATAACTCGAAGTCATCTGTTGGTCCCGACCAATTTCCTATTGTATCCTATGTAAATAAACCTCGATGGCTCGAACTTCGTTAACTCGAATACCCCCGCTCGCTCCAACAATAAATATTTTTCAAAAGTATAAAGTTAGTCAAAATTCAACTTCTTTCGCTCGAATACAGTTTTTGTCAGAAGGACATGTGGTCCTGGTCATTGTAAACAAAACACAAGCTGCAGCCATATTACAGATTTCATCAAAAGTAATAGAGTGGAACGAAATGATTAATCTGGACAGTAACCTAAAATTAATTAATTAATTATTAATTAACCTACTAGGAGAATGTCGATATGCTCAGTTCTTTAATCTCTTAATCCGATTACGACACGCGGAAGTGTTTGATCGCTATTTTTAAAACACCTCAGTCGCTCGTGCCTTTTAATTGCACATCAGGATTCTGTAATTTACATGCCCTTGGATTATGTATAGTAATGAGTATTATCGTTATTTCCCGTGATTAAAACGACCGGTAATGATAGTGTTTTGCATTGTTTTTTCTTTAAAGTATTACATGTGCAACAAAGAATAAAGTAAGTTTATTTTGTTTCATCACCTGTTGAAATAAAATAAAGTGCCATGTTCTAACCCCGTAGCCATATAACATCATTGCAGATCAACATTTAATTTGAAATGTATTTTGTATTTTAATTCAGACATGTTATTCTTTTTTTTTTTTAATATTTCGTGATAAATAATGGATTTTTAATTCGGACTTTTCATAATTTGACCTTTTAGTTTATTTACATGTAAAACAAATTTAAAGATTTTTAACGGTCGGTAAACATGAGAACGTGAACCTCCAATCATATCTCGATGTTCGATCGCTCGAACCCCCCGATGGCTCGAATATTTAGTCGAATCCCTTAGACTTCGAGCCATCGAAGTTCTACTGTAGTGAACTAGCATCTAAATAAGAAAGGTTGTTTGAAATGTTGATATGCGTCCCATTTGCAATTTTTGCAACTATTCGCGACGACAGCCAGTTCATAAATCGTTTTTAGATAATTTAAAAAACTCGTTTATGCGCAAGATGTTCGATTGTGTTATGGTCTATCTTTTTGCAGCACTCGTAGCACCCTTAACTTGCAGGTACAGAGTCAGTACACCACAGTTTATCACACCTGTCAAACCATTCGATAAACTTTCTTTTAAATGTTCGGGTAAAGAATAATCAAATTGTATAATCTTACATATGAATCGGTCTGGTTTAATTTAACGACCTCCAGCACGCAAGTGGATTGCTTGATCTCTGAGTCACCTAGATGATTGTGTGCAGTTAATATAATCAAAATAAAATAATTCAAAGTTCAAGTTTGAAAACTTTTTTTTAATATCGATATACTTAAATATAGCAAAGATAGTGATATTGTTATATTAATATTTTTCTGAATGAAATATAAAACAAAATTATTAGATGACAATTTTTTCATATTATAAATTTTTCAATATTTTATTTAGAAAATTCAAAAATTTATAATATGGCAGTACGTCCTAATGTTATGATGGATTCAACAGACGTTGTTCTACAATTATTTATTTGTTGGAACGTAACCTTTAAAAAGTTTCAAAAAATAAAATGTATAAAAGTTATTTTCTATTGACTGTACATTCGTATATTATTGAAAGAACAGCCTATTACACTTCAGCTTGAGAAGTGTAGTGGTATAGCGGAATCTACAAAACATGTCGGTTGTTCTATTTAATGTATAGTCCCGGAATTCATTTCACCTATAAAGTTGAATATTATTCTAACTTTAAAAACTTATTTTTGAACATTAAACTACCATGTGTCTGATGGAACAAAAACACAAAGAACATACCATCTTTGGCAACATAATTAACAAAACATTCCTTTTAGAAAGTTTATAAAAAAACTGCTTACAGATACTTTTGTAACAAAAGCCCAACACAAATTGTTAAACATTATCGTGAAATAATAAAAACGACGAATGATAAAAATATGTTAAAGCAGAAAAATCTTCACTTCCATTTGTTATTTAAAGTATCTATGAGTAAATTATTTATATTTTAGTGTGTGTGTGTTTGTGTGTGTGTGTGTGTGTGTGTGTGTGTTGAGAGAGAGAAAGAGAGAGAGAGAGAGAGAGAGAGAGAGAGAGAGAGAGAGAGAGAGAGAGAGAGATATGAGATTGGAACTCACCTTAGGTGTTCTGTTACTGCATTGTATACTTCAAGTCATTAGACAATGTCTTATGTATATATCTTAAGTGAACCAATCTTGCGTATGTAATTAATGTTGTAGAAGCAAACTGTTTATAACATTTACATAAAATAGCTAATATCATACAGTATATTTTACGTCATTTCTGTTAAATAAGGAATAAAATACTTTTGTCCAGTAAATAACTTGTAGGTCAAGTAAGTATACATGTCTAGATTTTACCTCCAAATGACAAGACACGAAAAATTTTGGCACAATTAATTACTGTCTTCATTGTTTTTATATGTTATTTTAAGTGTGTTAACTTATGTATTTTGTGCTAAAATAAAGGCATAAAGTTATAGTGTCAGTAGTTAAGTATGTTTTCTGCATGGTTTTGAAACTGGATAATTTTTACAATATTTCAAAATTAAGGAAGTAACTTTTTTCAGCAACGAATAAAACGACTCGTTTTAAATGTTGCTGCTTTATATATATGCAAATGGAAACTCATGTTCTGCATTTCCGTACGTCGTATCGTCATGTTGCATTATTGCTAAATTATATATATATATATATATATATATATATATATATATATATATATATATATATATATATATATATATATATATAAATATATATATATATTTAGTTATTGACTGTAGACAGTTTATAGAATTAGGTTAGTCAATATACCCATAAAATTTATTTTTTAAATTTATTTTTATATTGTTTTTGCTTCTTGAAGAAGACATTAAACATGTTTATATCTTATTGATAGATAAATCAAATCTATATATAACTAATAAATACAATTCACAGGAAAACACTGTTAATGACAATTTTCTTAAAAATAGGACCTGTTTCATCATACATATAGTCATTTAATGTTAAACATCATGTCATCAAAACATAAAAACGGACGACATTATTTGTGTGATTACTACGAACGTCAAAAATTTATTTAAAAAAGTATTGTACCATGCTTATATCTACTAACAGTTTTTTGTATTTTAGTTTTTCTTAAAAAATATCTTGTTTTGAAAGTAAAAATTCACAAAAAGTCAATATGGTAAAACGGTATGTATATGTGTTCTGCGAAAACAAAATAAAAATGTTTGGTTATAAAACACATTATAAAAGACATGACAAGGTATAAATTAAAAAGTGTATTTTAATACAATTATTCTAAATACAAATGCATAATACATGACATATTCCTTATTTATAACACTGTAAAATCAATTAGCTTAATGATTTTTATGGTTAAGTTTTTATACAATGTTAGTATACAGTATTAGGTCAAATATAAACAACAACCTGAAATTTTAGTAATTCTGCAAAATAAAATTATTTTTTCACCATCTGAAATTGATGTATATTTTAATAAATAAGTCTATTTTTATTCACTTAACCTTTTCTCATTCGCGATTTAAATCTACAAACTGAATTATGTTATGTCATATATATAGTGTTCCATACAGGTTTACTACTCCAAGTTCTAGAAATACAACAATTTGCTTTTTAACTCTTTTTAAAACATAGCAGAGGTTTCATTTAACAACAAACATTTGTTTTATTTTTAAAGATTGGTGAACTACAGAAAAGACAGAACAAAAAAATACAAGATTATAATTTTTAGCTTTAATATTATGAGATACACATTTTTAGTGTTTTTTATGTTATGATGACAGGTTAAAATGTAATAACATTTAGCCATTAAAATAATGTATAACTGAATATTTTACTCCAACTGGAATTTTCGTGCAAGATGTTGTCAATATTTTGGTCCAACTGGAATTTCGTACAATATGTTGTCATAATGCTTCATTAGAGGAAACGTGATTGGCGTATATAATTGTTATATTTATAATAAAAAAGGTTCTATTGAAACAAGCTTTAGCTTTATTTCCTAGATTGTTTTGCATTCATGATTAATATCTCTCCACTGAACTTTCAAGAAGAATGGTTAAATTAAAATTTACCTACATTAAAGCGGAAAAATGTTTTAATGAAATGTAACCCCTGTCGTATAAATAGGAACAACATATTGACTTATTTCAGAACTTCTCTGGCTTAAAATAGGTTTAAAATCCGACATATTGAGTAAAGTAATAAAAGGGGGATCTGAAACGTTTTAAAGATCCTATTGGAACTTATGTTTACTTCAATTCCTCATGCACTACCGAATAACAATGCTCATTTATTTTAAGCACGCACCGATTAGGATTGTCGGAAAAAGTCACATTACAAATATTATGATCCCAAACCTATTGTAAGACTGTGTAACAGTTCTAAAGCCCATAACGAGGATAAATTTAAAAGCATAGACTCCTTTAAAAGTTATGATAAATAATGAAATATTACCATACACAAGAATTGAAAATATGAGCATAAAAAACAAAATATTTTAATGTTACCTTTTCACATTGAATGTAAAAATAATTTGCTAAAATAAAATGCTTTAGTAATTTTAAGCATTTGCATTTAATAAGGTCTTTTATAATCGACACAGTTATGTAAAGCAGTTTGATAAAAACTGTTCAGCAAACTTAGTTTCATCCACACATCTATTCCTGACTGTTTTGAAAATATATTACACTTTTTAAGAAAATATACCGATCTTTATTCAGTATCACTATATAGTTGTGCCTTTTCTAAATATTCCCGTACAATGTTGAAACAAAAGTGGTACTGATCCTAAAACATAAGTATTTTAATATTAGTTTCATTTGTTGTTAAATAAGCGAAAAATGACTGCCACTTTATTATTCAACTCTACATACATATATATATAAATCCTTTCTGTTTCTCAATAATCCCCAAATTTGGAATATATACATTCGATCTATCTTAGTGAGCTAGAAAAAATAACAAGACTCATTCTTCATATTTGGACATATACCTCAATTATAACACCAATGAATGACTACATCTGAAAATATACGGCATACGCGATGACTTCAATTTTATGTTGTCAACTTTCCGGTTTTTTAAATAATATTGCTACTTTAATTGCGTATAATGTGTTTGTTGCACAGATAATATGGTATGACAGAGCTTGCTTCTACTACAGGGACTTTCTACAACGACACATTTGTTTATAGATATGAAGTCACTGTATCCAAACTTATACAGGATATATTTGACTTCCCTAGTTCCTTTCATTCTCAAATTTGATTCTTCATGTGACGGGTGTAGCTAGCTAAATAGGTGCATACCTTTCCGGAGCACCCGGCACCACTTCTGTGATGAAATTTCATTTGTATGAATGATTGACCTTTTCCAAAGTTTTTACTTTTTTTCTTCTTTTTTTTGGGGACTGTAATTTGAACATGGACTTGTATGTCCGTATTTTATTTGAGCTGGCGCAAAATGATCAAATCCATTATCATCTTCGTTTGATTACAGAAATTCAATTTGTTTAATTTGTTAAAATACATCAAGTATAACTTGAGCCGTTTACAAAGAGTTTAACTGGTGTCTTGAAAGATAATATATACCATTTAGCAAAATTTTCAGCCGTCTTAATTTTTCAAATTTATTTAAAACTAAGGTTTGTTACCTCTTGCAAAGCATTTTTAGCTGGATTTGGATTCATATAATTTTGGAACTTTAATTCAATAATTTTCAACTATTTGGCTTATATGTTATATCTATCAAACAGTTCGGCCCCTAGTGTCACTGATAAGAAATGATTTTCCGAAATGTGCACATATGGCACATCAAAATTTAACAGGTATTTGTGATATTTATATGTATATATAAATTTAACATGTAAAATTGGCTCTGTCCACCACCGTCGAAAAAACTGCTTGTACAATGTAAGCAGTTTGTAAGATTCATTTTAACGATTCATTACTAAGATTAACGAACCAGTTGATGTGTAAACAGTTCTGAATAATTTTGCGGAGAAAAAATCATTCATCCTTGTCGATTTTCGATTCATTTTGCCTGCTGTATATCCTTTAGCTATATCTATAATTTTATTGCCAAAGAGAACTTAGTATTTACCAGTGCTAAACTCCAGTTATAACTATCATTTATTTACATTTTGATGTTGTTTTAGTTGCAACTAGTTTCATAACATGTACATATTTTTGTTTGTTATTTTTCGTTCATTTCATAATGATTTACAAGGATTTGTATAGATGTGTTATACTAATGTTTTCAAAGACACGTTTTACTGCCGGGTACCTCATTGAAATGATTATTATTTCTTTGTTTGAAAAGTAAAATAATTTTCTCACCACAGAGAAAAATTGCGGTCGTCTGATTTGTTGAAGTCTTGCCATTTGAAAAATGTCAACATCTTTGCTGCAGCTTAAATTTTCTATAACACTGTAAACTAAACAAAATAAACCGCAACACCTTGCTCCGTCCCTAAAATATATATAAACGACTGAGTGAATGGGGTCGTGTCTTTTTTCATTAGACATTATTACCATTAACAATTGAAATAATAAGATTGCATAAAATAAATTAATGTGGTTTCATCTTCATTAAAATATAAATTCGTTTTCAGAACTTAGATAATAGTTGTTTAGATTTAGGTATTGATCTGACCTATAGTTCAGATTTAGAGTAGCGTCTATTACAACAGTCATACAGTATACAAATTAAAATTTAAAAGAATACTATAAAGGAATTGAAACAAAAGTTTACTTTCCTTAACATGACACCCGAACCTAGAAAATGAGCATTTACTCAACACTTTATTGGAAATGATTACAATTTTATTACATTTGATTACATTAATGTAACCGTATTTAGAAATATAACATTTTAGAAACTGCTTAGAAACTGATTATTTTATAAACAGTAGCTTTATTAACAACCCTACTAAACAATTACGAAACACGAGGAAAGTAACTAAAACATAGCTCTTAATATGTATGATATTTCACTACTTTTCTTAATATGTTTATAAATATGCTCACAAAAATCATACTTACGAACATATGACTGTAATTGGACCATTATTGTTGGACTTATTCCATGCAAGTACCGAATGTATAAGGTCAAGAAAAGAAGTTTGTGGTCTTGGTGTTGCACTTTCATGTCTCCAATTTAAATATTGGAATAGCTTAATCAGTTTTCCATCGCTTTTTTTCTGAAGATACACAATCATTGAATTTAGTCCAAAATGACAATCAATAGATATTTGTCACAAAATGTACATATGCAACAAAATCAACATGGTTTATTTACTTTAATACTTTTCAGAAATTTCAAACATTCAACGAAAAATTTCTTAAAGAGCAATACATACGTTTGTCTTTACAGTATTATTATGTCGGGATGTCACATAAAGCTGTTTCTCTTAATATGAATTAAAATCGAAATTTAACAGAAATTGCATAAACCTAAGACAAAACCATTAATGATATAAAGCAAACTATAGTCTTAAGTGCATCTGTAAGCTATATTTACATTTTTAACATTTCCAGTTGTCATGTTTTATTCTGTAATTCATATATATACTCTTTGAAAAAAATGTCTAATTTTCAAAATGAAACAAGGCTTTACGGAAACCAAAAATAAATTATTTAAGAAAAGGAAAACCTTTTCCAATACATTCAAGTTGACTTCCTTGGTTCCAGGAATAGCCATCGACTCTGATGTTTTTGTCAGGATTAATTTACCAAATACCAGTTTGTTTTCATCTGCAGGGTACCAAATCAAATCCTATTTGAAACAAAATGATATGATGAAAACAATTAGCTAGATTAAGTTTCAATTTACTTGAAATAAACCGTGTATACAAATAACAACAATCGTTGTGACTAACGTGTATTTCACACAATTAACATGATTGAGCATAAAGTATATTTAAAACCTTGGGAAAATACCAAAAATATTTTGAAAAAGTTCAAACATTGTAATTAAGTCGGAAAAAAATTCAAACAATATCCATTAGCCAATCTTATAATCTTTTGGAGCAATGCTTTCAAGTAATTTTTTCAAAGTGACAGAAATTATTGAAAAATAAATGGACTTCTATTATTTTATTCATAAACTTTTTATATTCCTGCACTTTTGGAGTTTCTAGGGACCATGAAGGATTTTTTCTCACATTATAAAGGTTATAAACTTAAAGTAAGCTTCATTTTTTTAAATTCAATGCGCAGAACTACTATTACCCTTTATATCGGGAAATTGATATGGATTCTCGATTGCTTTTAAATGACCATTTTAGGTTTCTGGTATTGTTATCAAGTCGAAAATTGTTAACTCTTCCTAGAATTACACATTTTGGCAAGAAAACTAAACTTCAGATATTACAAGTCTTGATATGCTGTGTTGATAAAATACCAATGCAAGCAATGCGCGTTGTTGAATTTTTTTTTTCAATGAACAATTAACACTCCGATTTTTTTATCTTTACCTTTTCAAAACTCGGAATAGTTTCTAAAATGACAACTGTGAAAGAATTGTAGTCACTAATCATCTTCCACAAGTCGACAACTGTACTGGCAAAAGGTATTTGTGTGACCAAAAATTGCCTTGACATTTTGCAAGACTACAAAGAAAAAGTTAAATCAAATAGAAAACACACATTTAACATGTTTAAGACATTAGAACGAATACATGTACTCTTAAGTTATATGCAACTTAAAATTTGTGCACATCCGTTGTAATGTACTCATTTCCTGTGTTTTTGTTTGGTTTATTGGAAAATGATGCAAAAGTAAAATATTTGTTGTAAGCAATTTTTTAAAATACATTTTTACTTTGAGTAATGGGTATAAAATTGTCTAATATTTCAGGTATGAAAATACAAATGTATTGCCCTTACCGGTATTGCTACAGCATTGATGTAATGATCTGCGCCTGCTTTGCTGAGAACCAGTCTGTACGTTTCAACTGAAATAAGATTATCTAATTGTAGCTAGATTTGGGCCTATATTTGCAAACAATTGCTCATAATATGGTATTTTAAAACATCAATATCAGTAAAATCAGCTGGCGAGTTGTTTAATGTGACTTGTCTGTTTTTATTCTTCCATTTAATTTTTATCGGGGATTTTGAGAATTAGTTATATCATTATACGCGAATCTTTTTGTATCGCATTTTAATATCATTAAATTGTAATTTAATTTAATCTGATTTGTTGGATAACACTGACTTATGTCGCTGTCGCTCGGGCACTGTTTCTCCTCAAAACAACTCTATGAGAGCATAATGCCCGCAACAAAAGACAATAATAAGTTTAGTGCATTACATGACATTGATTAACTTTAACTTCAAAATCTGTACAAAACAGGTGGGGTGATTAACCAGGTTACTGCAGAAGGTTATTGGAGAAAAAATTATAAAAAAGACTTTTCTCTAAGAATTTAAAAAATTAATTTAACAAATTAACAAATTAACAAATAAAGTTTTAACTTTTAAACATTAATTTCATTAACCTAGAAGTCATTTTTTTTACTTTGTTGCTTCGCAAGAAAGTCATTAACATCGACGTTCCCGAAACGTCCGCCAGCCTCCATGTTGTTGTCTGTAAACAATAACGTGAGCGCCACCTGGCAAAATTCGGAATGGGAGATAACTCTGTCATGAAAAGTTGCAATAGTGCCCGGCACTATGCTCTCATGGTTCCTACTGTGTTATCCGATGGAATACCTAGTTTCTATCATGTGATGCACTAATGTATATTTTATTGTAAAAGCTAGTATATTTTAATGGACATATCAGTTCATCAAGTTTTGATTGCTTGTTTCATACGTCTGTGTATTGGCTTAGTTCGTGCATTTAAATGCAAATTATATTTTGTATTACTTATCTCAAGAAAAGTAACTCTTTTGTCTTATTTTGTTTGGTTATTTTTTTCTTTTGCTGTTTCATTTTCGAGTCAGTATGCCGCAGTCAGTCACACTATCCTGACAACAGCGTAACTGTCGATAATCTATCCTCCTAATGCTGAGGGCCAAGTTTTAGATGAGAATCTGTTGTTTTGCAAACGCAATAAATGCAATCGCTCTGCCACTGTTTAACATGGCAGAGAAATTCAATTACAACAGTGTATAGTTATGGTGTAAAGGTAAAAACTTTAATACATAAACACAAACCGATATGGTTACAGCAATTGAAATGTTAAATTTTTTGCTGAGAAGAATTGGCATATTTGACAATGAAAATTATAAAAAGATATGTTTTTTCCACCTGGTAAAACAAAATTATTTCTATTTTTTCCTCTATTTGTTTTCAACTTTGCTTCTCTATAAAATGTTTCATCATATTCCGGAAGATTGGTAATAAGCATCTAAAAAAAATATAATAAAAGTTTATGACTAGTTGTCCTTAGGTTTAATAATAATGTGTTCAGAAAACCTTTTAAGCAGTTACAATTATTCAAATTGTAAGCTTAGAAAACGTCTCTACTTGCACTTTGTGAAAGGCATTTAACTGAGCAAAATATTTCCTTGTAACAGAATGAACTTTTAATTTTTTTGTAATGGTTAGCTTTTAAATTAACTTTTAAACTGTAGATTTGAAAAATCAACAATCGTTAAGAACTTTCTTGCATATATTCTTCAATAACCTTTAAATAGTTTTTCAATTCGAGTGAACGCAAAAAAACGTTGTTCTAAAACAGAGTTTTTATCGGATTTTGTTTTGAATATTTTTAATCTTTATCATTTAAAAAAGTGAATTTAATAGTTGACACATTTAATAGTAAAATACTTATGGTGAACAAGTTATTACTGTATCGATATTTAATGAATATTTGCATAATAATCAAACCTCGTATTCTCGGTCTATTTTGTTGCCCTCTTCCTGTATAGATGTACGCAAATCGGATGTTGTTATATTGTTTTCTTGAAATTGTAGATATTCTAAATACAACTTGTGCAAAAGGACGTAGAGTTCCTGAAATTAATCGAATCTTTTATTACATTTAAATCTGATTAGTTTTGCAATTAAAAGTCCAAAAAGCAATTCATAGTCATGAATTAAAAACAAGTGAAGGAAAGTAATAAAGTTTTAGCCTGAATTCTGTCATTGCTGTTTTCGTGTTAATTCATTAAAATCGATACGGCTTAAAAGGTATTCGATTAACGGAGGCTAGTCACCGTACAACGTTGTGTTACTTTTTCTAAAATTACGTTGCTTATTTCAGAAATGACTTCTTACCACAGGGGTACGTGCGTTATTATTTATATGTTTGCAAAGTTTGTAAATTAATTCGTTTAAAAGTTATTTTTGACATTAAAATATGCGTATAAACACTGGTTACAAAACGCATGGGATAATACATTATAACAAAAATAAAGATATTTGCAATGGGATATGTTGGAGAACGCATTTTATTCATATAGAAATCATAGTACATTTAAAGAGAATTTTGTAAAAATAAAATCTACTGCCATGCGTTTAAAGTAACTTAATTCTTTTACCTCTGTAGCAACCATGTTCATACGATATTTTCTCATATCTGTAATAAGCTTGCATATGTCAATTGTTTCATTTCTGTAGCAACATTCAAACAATGCATCAAAAGCAATAAAAACCCCTGTTCTATCAGTACCATCACTGAAAAGAAACAATAATCTAGAAATGTTACAGATAGGTTAAAGTTATCAAAAATCGCATCGAGTCCTGGATCAATATCACTTTCACATAGTAAAAAGTTCAAGAAAACAACTAATGCTCATCCTTGCTATAGCTAAGGACATTGTATTTTTTCAGAGCAAAGCTAAAGTATTGCAAAATTATTGTACTTGTAAGTGTGTGAAAACCAAAATGAAGAAAAAGCCGGTTTGTTAATACATTTTATTAGATGAATAATATATCAGTTTTAATAAAATATATTTTAGACAACTTTTGCCTGTTTATTTTGAGAAAAAAATAGGCATCGTTTGACGTAGTTGGATTTGGTTTCATATAATTTTGGAACATTGGATTCATTTATTTTCAACAGTTTGGCTTTTTGTTTTCTCTATTAAACTCTTTGGCTCCTAGGAGTGGATTTTCGAAATGTGCAAATATGGCACATCAAAATTAAACAGGTATTTTTGTTATATATCCAATACCTATGATGTAAAATTTAGAAATTGTACACAAGAAAGCCTTTATCAAGGTATCTTTATTATTATAATTATGATCAAAGCTCTGGAAAAGATAAACCTGGGTTAAAATTTTATAGAAACTGAAAACAAGGTATCATGAAGTTAAAAAATCATAACATAATACATTTTATACCTGCAATGAATAATGGCTGGTCCAGAATTGTTGGCAGAAATCATTTCAACATATTTTTGATGTAACAAAAACAGTTGATAAGGATGTGGTCCACTTTCGTTTGGCCATGATATAAACTGGAGGTGACACACTTTACGTACCTCGCCTGTCTATAATTATGATATAAAAATTTTCGTCGAAAACAGCAAAACAGCATAAATTAGCGTTTTAACGTGAATATTCAAAATGAAAATAGTCTTTCCAACAAAATATCTTATTCCTATAATAATAACTTTTTAAGAATAAAATTAAATTTGGTTTTACTGATTTAAAAAGAATTCATTGTGAGTACACAAAACACAAACATAAACATTTTGGACGACTTTTCGACGTCTAGTAAAATCAATGTATGTTTTTTTTTTTTTTAGTTTTTCTTTCATATAAAAAAGGAAGCGATTGCATCTACACTTTAACAATAATTCGATTTATTAGAGCATCGTAATTTTACCTTTTATTTTCTAATTGTTCTCTACGATACTTTGGTCAAATGTTAAGATTTTAGATATTTTAAATCATCGTTTATTACGCCAATACCTTTGTGTTTTTGACTTTAAGTTTTCTTGTTATAAATTCAGATCCCATATTCGCTTCAAGAAGATGTATTTCATAGGAGTGGAACCCTATTACACTTGAAGACACCGGCCAATACTGAGAACTTGTTTCCTAAAATAAAAAACAATCATGCCACAGATGCATTTTGCACACAGAAAATATCAGAGCAATATTGAATTTTTGGAACATTTAAAAAGCCACCCAAGTTTATTTGTAATTGAATGAATATTTGGAGATTTTAGATTGTTTAAAATGGCTAACAAAATATAGAAATACCAGAAATCTTAATATTGTGATTACCTGTTTTTCCTCAATAATGTCTGTAAGCATGACAATAACACTGGATTTAGTCTGCCATACCATTCTCCAAAAATCTTCAACTGTGTTTTTCATTGGTCCTGAAATAAATGTTTTTAGCATACTCCATAGACATTCAGGCTCAAATTGAACTCTTTCAGGATCGAATATTCTAAAACTTGTTGCAATATGAAAGGTCACATTAACAAAATCCAACAAAATCCCGTTCTGTTTTAGATCATCTGGCTTTTTATCATAAATTTCATCAAGCAAAAAAGTGTTTTTGTCTTACTAAGATGTCAACAAAAGTTTTTTATTTCAATTTTATTGTCATTTGGTTTATTTTGCTTTTTTAGATATGGCGTCGTCCACTACTAAAATAGATACTGCAAAATTTAAATTTAAATTTTCTTTAAAGGTTCTATCTGCAAATAGTTGAGTATGCAATACATATTACATTTTGTTATTGGTAATAAATATGCCTTTGACAATATATCAATTATTGTGTAAATATATACATTCATTATAAAAAAGAAGAAGAAATTTTGAAGCTGCAAACCATTAACTTGGAAAGTTTAAACCGATAACAACTAAGAACACAACATACAAAAAGTAAATGAAAAAAGCAAAACGAAGCAAGAAAAGACAAGAACAATTACCAACTATAACACTAACAACTCTTTACGGGAACCATAGTTGTGTTGTTGCAATAATCTAAGAGGGGCTCATATAATTTTTTAAAAGATATTCTTTAAGTAGGCAAATTCAAATTGTAACCATAATTTAACCAATCATCGAATCAACATGATTTTTATTTTTTGACGTTAGAAACACTGTTCATTGATTTACATTCGTTATTAAAATTAAATCATTACACCTTAAGCTGCATTACAAAGGTTGTTTTCATTTACATACAATAACGTTTTTTATAATCTGTTGATTGTGACTTTTAAGATTTTTGCAGGTTTTCGTTTTGCATGATTTTTTGTAATTAATCATTGCGATAGCAGATCAGTTTAATTAATTGCTTAGCATACCTTGTGTTGCAATATAAGTTGAATCTTTCATTAGACCCTGATAAATAAAAAATAGTATACATTTAAATGCTATTTTTGCATCCATTATACCGATTTAAAATGCGATTGTTTCCATACCAGTTAAGTACACAATATTTAAATACAATATAAATATATACTATTGAATTTGAAGAACAAATGCGAACTTCTCGCAAGAAGAATTAGAACAATATTGACAAAGTACTTGTTATGATATAATCATAATCGCATCGTAATTTACCTTTGGTTGTTTGCTAAAATAAGATTTTTTTAATCATTAGAAACTTTGAAATTAATAACCTTTAAGTGTTTAAAGTGTCTTATTTCAGGTTTATTGATTTTTATTTGATGTTTTAAGTTGCACTGACCGACTACAATCAAAGTGTCTTTTACCATTCTTAATACTTTTTTCTATTATAATGGCCAATAAAAAATCACATTTTTTAAAAATAATATAGCAAATCAAGCATTGCAGTTTTAGATATATTGTTTTTTAACCAGTTTTAAAAATATTTCTCAAATTACGTCCTTTTGATATTAATTTTAAACAAAATAACCTGCATTAAAATAGATTGAAATGTTTTGGTTATGCTATGTCAAAAATAAATTATGCAGTAGTAAAGTTATAATATATATATATATATATATATATATATATATATATATATATATATATATATATATATATAACACTTACATTCATATAACTTGCATTAATATAATCATCATCTAGGTTTTGGTGGTCTGAGGTATCAAGTATTACTCTGGAATGGTCATCTAAAACATATTTTTAACGTTTCTGTAAGATCTATCGGCAATACAACCTATCAAAGTCATTATTCAGATTGATGACTAGTTAAAAAAAAACTTGTGTCTTCAGAGACATATTTAAAACATCTCTTTTTGACAATATATAGATGTTGCTATAGGCCTTATCAATGAATCGTTGAATCTTATTCATGTTTTCCGCTTGCAAAAAATTGTGCGATTCATCTTAAACACGTATGTCGTTTAATAATAGTCCAGTGCGCATCAAAAGAAAAATCTTTGCATATGTTCTTTGAAAAAATTAAAAAGAAAAAACAAACAAACAAAACAAAAACGGTTATTCTCTTCAAAGTAAAAATATAACAACACAATTTTATGAAAATTGTAAAATGATAAATTTGGAACATGTAGTAGTATAGACATACATAGAATAGAAAGAATATATTCAGTTAACTATGTTTAAAAGTAGTTTCTGAAAAGAATTGAGAAAAAATTCATGGACCAAGCATTAAAATTTCAACATAAACTTTGAATATCGTTGTATTTTTCAAGACATTTTAAATATCCTACTTTTATTTGTAAAAATAATCATATCGTAACCAAAGCAAATCAGATTTTACAATTGCTTGTTGAATACATACAAGGTAGAATATTTTTGTTCCTATTTTTCTTTTTATTTTTTGGTAACATGCCAGCTGTTTGTGGGTATAATGGTCCTAATGGGATATTCTAAAACAGATAAAAAAGCAAAGACAAAAACATTACAATTCAAAAATTACAAGTTCGTTTTTTTCATACAATATTTTCAATAAAGTATCACGGAAAGAACAAATAAATTACCGCACTTTTAATCTTTAATATCAGAATTCAAACCCAAAAGTGCTGTGATTAAGTTTTAATTAGTTTACTAGTTTAGAATGGTTAATACAGAAAAATGATAATCTACACTTATGGAATCCCTTTTGTAATTTTTCAATGTCTATTGAAATTTAAACAAAATCTCACATCGACCTGGTAACAATTATCTTTCTTGTCTATGTTTTCATTTTATAAAATGTTTATCTTATGTGACTAAAGTATTTATTGAATTTAATTACAGATTTTTCAGCTAGGTCATTTTAGATTCAAGTTTTTCCTAATTTTACTTTGTGAAAATCGAGAATATCAGTTTAGACAAATAGTGAACATTTCAGTATATTTTATGATATATCATGTCGATCTTTGAAAGGTCTTTTCAGTCACTAGACTCAACAAAAACATGGCAACATAAAATTGCTTATCGTAAGAGGTTAAATTGTTTTTGTTTTTTATTTATTGACCTTTTTTACGTTAAGACAGCTGAAGATAAAACTGCAAACTGTTTATTAAGGTTTATAGTTTTTATCCCATGGCATTCCTTTGCATGAAACGTAGAAACATCCAATGAACGTTGCAAAGTATCATTCGAAAGACAAGCGATTTGACGTGTCTAGCAAATTTAGTGGTTATTTCAACGTTGAAAATAGCATTTAAAGTTTCCAAGAATCAGAATGCAATCATAGGAGGTTCATGTTATACATTTTGTATATTAATGTATGCCCTGGAAAGTTGACTTTACAACGGAGAAGAACTTTTTTGTTTTTGTTTCTAAATAAATGTCTTCTTTACTTCTTTTTTCTAAAAATAAAAAAATTTTAATTTTTTTTATTGAATTCCCATATGCACATGTATTTTGTTTATTTATTTCAATAGAGCTATCTTACTGTTTTTCTATCAATGTCTGAATTTTATTAGAGATTTCTTTGTTCTTAAAAGAATATACTTTTATTTAATGTTTTGTTTGAAAATAACTGACATAGGTACTAGATTTCATAAATTCATTTCTCTTAATATCAGACTTATTATTTCATTTATATCAATTTTTTATTTATTGAGTGTAGATTTGTCTTAGTTGGACAAATGCATCTTCTGGTAAATACATTAGTTTTTATTGATACTTTTTTGCAATTATTGCCTTTTTTACTTAAATTGAAAAAAATTGAGTAAATTAAAATGTTTTCCAGCATTTTAAATGTTTTTATCTTTTAATCTTGAGCATTTATTTTTTAATCAACAACAATAAATAATGTCTAAAAAGTTGATTTTTTAAAAAAAAGTTTGTAATACATAAACATCCTTTCGTTTTTTCAGGATTTTACAGGTACTATTGATAATAATTGTGACAGAATAAAAAAACAGACATAATAGATGAATATACCTTACAATGGAATCCCCCAGCATACCACGTGATATCCTATAGCGTTTGTGCAGAACAATTATTTCCATTGGTAATGGAAAAGCATAAAGTGATGTTTTACCGTATAATGACGTTTTTTTCGGGATAATTGACGTAAACGTTATCAATTTTATTCCGCAAAAACGTAAAGAGGTACTGATCACGTGGTACGCTGACTGGTTCCATTGCAGCCTGTTAAGATATTTTTAATATTTAAATCATTTTTCTTAAACTTATGTATCTAAGTTCAAAATGCTTCACATCGGCGTTATGTAATTATTTCAACATAAATTGAAATATTGCTGTTAAATCTTAAAGAATGTAAATTTAATCAGTATAAAAGAATACGTTAATAATCTTACACACTATGTATACTGGAATCAAAGATTAATACCCAGTATCAAACTAAATAGACGATTAAGCAGAATTTAAAAAGTTTCAAAAATTGGATGCTATCTCAGACAAAATGTGGCCAACAAAATTATACACTTCTATCGATACATGTTGTAATTTTACAATGTCTGAAAAAAGTGGGATAAATTTGGTTTTCATATGTCAGAGTATTAGGCAGCAAAGCAAAATTTACATGGATTGTTTTGTATATTTTAATAGTTTACCAGAACATTTAGAAACAATACTATGAAAGAAGCGTAGTGCTGTAAGCAAATGTAAAATCAATAAATATTTATCAATCACCTTAGCGTATGCATACCAAAATCATGGAATTATATCTGAAAGCTTTTTAAACTCCTCCGTGTAGGAAATTGAGTAAGAAATTTTTTACAATTTCAAAGAAAAACATACAGATGAAAATTTCGGCAATAAATGTAATGATTGATTAGTTATATACGTATATAAATACACGACAAGTATTTGTAAATATAACCTTGTGCTGCTTCTGAATAGTTTCATTCTTAATCTTTACAGTAATCTCATCTTTAATTTTGTCCATTCTCAATATGGTATTAGTTAAAAAATCGTTTACAAATGCCGTCTCCTTAACGTCATCCGTTTGAATGACTGAATAATCTGCAATATGATAAAAAATGAAATTGAAGTAAAATGATATGCAGAAATTTTTATTGTCAAAAAAGACAATGTTAGCATGTTTTTATTAAATGTTTAAATACGTTTCTTACCTATTCGATATAGTTTTAACTCATGTTCTTTAGTAGATTTTCATGTAGTTTCGTTGCAATCCTAAATACACTTAATGAATTCAACAACAAACAATTACATGTATATAACACTACTTCGCGTATGTCATATAAATGATTATTTAACAAAAATACAATAACTTACTCGTTTTCCCAAAGACTACAATAAAATGCTATAATATTTTATTACTGGCAAAAGTTAGAATCTCATTCGAAAAAAATTGCTGATCAAAAATGGGTGTTTTTTAAAGGGAACCCTGTTTTCTTCACTATCTTCATTTGAAGTCATTGTGATTTAACTGGGTCTTAAAACATTATTATTTCAATCTATTAGATAATTATTGTGTATCATGGACTTTATTGCTTTTATATTGTCTAAACGTCATAGTGGTATAACAACAAATACATAAAAAATAGCCGTTAACTTTAAGGAACGTGGTCAATAGGCGTAAATGTTATTTTTCAAATTTTTAATATGTTATAATAAATTCACGTCAACTCCATGTCCAACTGACAATAAAAAATAAATTTAATAAATAAATTAAATCAAATAAATAAATTAATTAATTAATAAATTAATTAATTATTAAAAGTAAAAATAAAACACAAAAATACCAGGCCATGTGAAACAGAAAAACTGGTCAATTTAGTTATAAACATAAACTTCCACTAAGGGAATGAGGCCGAGTGATCAGGATGGGTAAGCACTTCCTGTGTAACTAGCTACACTCGTCACTTGCAAAGTCAAATAAGAGAATGAATGGAACATTGAACTATGGCAAGTGAAATATACCCAGTAGAAGGTTTCATACAGTGACTTCGCAAACATCAACAATATTGTGATGACAGCCATAAAAGTTTTTAAGGGCCTTAGTTTTAGTATAACCAATATATTCAGAAATATATAATTACAAAACATATAATACAAATACCAGTTAAATTTTGATGTTCCAGATGTGCATATTTCGGAAATTCATTTCTCTTCAGTGACACTAAGACAGAAAAATTAATAAATAAACATATATAACTCTTACATTGGATTTGGAAACAAGCCAGATGCTTAAATTAATCCGTCTCCACTTCATAATTTACATTTGTGACCGATGTTGATATATGTAGTTTAAACAAGTAAATAAATAGTATAAGAGAGCGTACCTTAATTTCATTAAACAATAAGTCCGTGTACCACATAATATTAAATAGTTACTGTTGAGAAACAAGTCATTGTATCAGGAGCGTTTGGTGAGTTCAATATATCTTTAAACAGTTGGAAAAATTTCATCGTGTTGTGCGTCGGAAAGTAAAACTGTGTCGCCATATAACAATAATTCAATACAAATTTTATAACTTTGATTAAGTGTGGAAATGGTATTTTTGCGAATAATATCGTATTTGGGACAGGTTAGCAAAAAATGGAATGTTGACTATACTTCCCCACAAGAGCACTGAGAACTGTGAACCAAACTTTTATAAAAAAATATTTATATAAAGAACTACATTTCACTCTAAGCATAGCATGTTTAATTTGACCTTGGCTGATCCTGAATAATAGAATGAAGGAACTTTAGATGTATTGTCAATAGATCGTTGAAAACCATAAAGAGTACCAGTTTTTACATCTTGGGGGATTTCGTTCCAGTCTCTAATGGTTTAAGGGAGAAATGAGTTATATTAAAAATTTGTTTACAGCGTATTGTCTGCAAATGATTGTGCCTCGTATCATAAGAATGAGTAAACCCGTTGGGAATTAAATCTGTTAAATAGTCTAGTGTTCGTCCGTGGTATATTTTGTAAAACTGAATCATTCGATGTTTCTTCGATTTGTCGTGTAGTGTGTCCCATCCAGAATCTTTGTTTAAGTGAGTAATGCTCGTCAGTTTGGTGGCTCCAGTTACTATTCTGGCTGCTTCTATTTTAATTATTTGAAGTTGTTTTGCTAAATTTTCGGTCATATTGTCCCATACTATGTCAGCATATTGTAATAAGGGTCTTATAAAAGTAACCTTGAGTCAAAAATTTAATTGTAAGCAGCTGGCTACGATGTAGAAAGTTCCCGTACGATACCGTATCAACTGTGAAACAGGAAAAGCAGGAATATTGCTGCAAAAAACAGGACGTTGAAAATCGAAATATTACAGTCGTCACGTTTGTTGTATAGCTTCAGATGTATCCTTTCGTGGGAGTAATAATTCATATATAAGTCTAAATATGAAGCAGAGCATGAAGAATCAGTCGTTTTTTTTATTTAAAACTCACTTAAAATAGATGGCTCACACATTCTTCAAATATGGGATTATTTATAGACAGAACTTGTGTTGAATGATTTCGCTGCATTCTTCTCTCCGGATTTGACAAGCTTTCGTAAGAATTCTGATTTATGTGAATTAAGAGACAAATCAGCAAGATCAAAATGCACAATTTGTGTCCATTGGTATATGTTGATGGAAACTTCGGTATATTTTTGATTGCAGTTTTTACAAAGTTACCAGAATCAATGTTGTGAACTAGATATATTTTTACCGTTTCAGTAAAATAATTGTTTATTTTAAGCGTTCTTTCAATTCAAAATAAGAGAAAGTGTTGTAAAGTGTAGAAAAAAAAGCAACATTTTTTATCGTTTTTACCAAAGATAAAGCATTTGAAACAAAATGTTCAAGTAGTTCTTTATAATTTGTGAGAAACAACATTTGTTTGATGCCAGAGTTAGAGTTAGAATATGAGTTTTCTGAACAAGTCTGAAGGCCAGCTATGACGACTGTAAAGTTTTTTGTGTTAGAATTATTAATAATGACTTGGTATTGCATTTAGAGGAATCTTTCCTTGTACGGATTTTTGTGAAGTTTTGAAATTCAATACAGGTAAGAAAGTTCTTCCTGCTTTAAATTGATACCGAACGACTCAAAAACTCCCCTATTAGTGGACATAACGTTGTATTTGGTAAAATTAATTTAGGTATAATAAGGATTCTCTGATATTCTTTCTAAAACTGGCCACTTTGACATTCAACGGAAAATAATGTTTTTGGAAGTTTTACAACTGGCACAACAAACTAATATGTTATATATGTTCGTAATGATTGCAGAAACCTCATGGTCCATGAGAACTAACGGAGGTGTCAGTTTGGCAATCCTTGGTAATTTAAAGTACATAAAAATTAAACACAAAAATACCAGTCATTGTCTAAACCCGTTCTCACTTCCTTAATGGAAGTTCACGTGTATCAATAATTTTGCCAGTTTTCAAAGTTTTTTCTTCTTTTTTGGGATTGTGATATGGACAAGGACTGTTATGTTTGTTATATCAGAATTACCCAATGGAAAGTAAACAGACCAGTTGGGTTACAAACATAGACTTGCATCAAGGAA
This sequence comes from Tegillarca granosa, assembly GCA_029721355.1. NCBI lineage: Eukaryota > Metazoa > Mollusca > Bivalvia > Arcoida > Arcidae > Tegillarca > Tegillarca granosa. The sequence goes on along the minus strand of CM056607.1, from coordinate 4,961,772 downwards.
GTAAGATAGTATGCTCCATAAGGGTACGTTCCTCCTGTTTGGCTAGCTGCACCCGTCACGTGCAATATCAAATTTGAGAATAAATGGAATTTCGAACTGTAGAACTTCAAATATACCTAGTATAATTTTGAAAAGCGACTTCATAGTTTTTACCAATATTGCAATTACGACAATAAAACAATTGCAACAAAACACAATTCTGTTAATTGTTGTGTCGATCTGATTTAAAACGGTTCTAAAGCTATAGGAATCAAATGTATAAAGCAGTAGTATTTTGTTTCAAACAGAAGTTTCGATTTCAAACTTTGAATTTAAAACAAATTTAGCCTATAGGAAACAAATTATAAAGCAATGGTATTTTGTTTCAAACAGTTGTTTCAATTTTGGATTTATTGATGAATCAGTGAACAATGTCGGACGATAAATGCACACTTTATACAATTTTTCTTTACAAATAAAAAATACATATCAAAATGGGAATGACTTAAAATATGATATAATTGATATACCTGTATTTTCAGGAAGACCGAGCTCATGGTACACGTGATCAAAAGAATCATCTTGTTTGGCTTGCGATTCGTCTACATCTTTATGCTCCTTGCTCCCCTGAAATATACCATTCATGTTTTCTGGTTTTTTTTTTTCAGTTTTTATACATTGTAGTATAAACAAAACAACAGATTAATTGATTTCGTTTTTTTTGTAAATTATTGCATCTGTTACCTCAGTAGGTAGTACTTTGTAATACCAGTTAGCAAAATTTTCAGCCGTCTAAATTTTTTAAATTTATTTAAAACTAAGCTTTGTTCCCTCATGCAAAGCAACATACAGCTGGATTTAGATTCAATAATTTTCAACTGTTTGGCTTATGTTTTTTATCTATCAAACTTTTCGTCGCCTATTGTGACTGATGAGGAATGATTTTCCGAAATGTGCACATATGAAATATCAAAATTTAACATGTATTTGTGTTATATATTTGTTAAATGTATAAAACTACTGATTCCATTGATTTTCATTGAACCAATAAAACTTGAAAATATATTACCCTTTTCTTCGACATACATAAATTGTTATCAACACTGCTACCACAATAAAACCTAAACCACCAACCAATACCCCGACTATTACTGGAAGCGACATGTTGCTTAATTCTAAAAAAAATAAATAATTAAACCTATGTTGAGGTCTCATTATGATGTCCGAAAAGGCAGTTATTATTTTATGTAATGTAATTCAAATTACAATTCAAAAGAGTTAACTTAATTCTTTTATAAATTATAAAAGTTTGAAGTATAAAAAAATACTAGGGTATTAAGGACATTGTATAGTATATTTCATTGTATCTTTGTCTCGTCTGCTTGTTTGTTCAACATGAAATAAAGTTATTTTAGCGATGTTGAAACCATTTGGTAATTGTAAGATATAAAATTTCAAAGACAAACACGATCACGAGAGTAAGAAATTATCGAGAAAGCGAAAACTGATCTTTGCACCGAACTTACCTCATGCCTGTTTAATTAACTTTACTTAACTTTAAATTAAAAAGACTACAGATATCTTAGACGTTTAAAATTTTATTCATGAGATGAAATAATTCTCACTTTGTAAGTAATAAAAATCTTGTAAAATGTAAAAAGTATATAAAATACATTTGGTGCAATGATACCTACCGACTGCAATGATACCTACCGACACTACAAGTGTCCCCCTGGTATCCAGGTTTGCAGCCAAAAATATTGCATATACCAGTTTTTGTGTCACAAGTTCCTTTTACACAGTTACAGGTGTCTTTGCAGTCTTGGCCAAATGTCTTATAATCGCATTCTTTATGTTAGAAGAAAAACATTGAAAATATTACCTATCGAAATATTCGCAAAACAATAATATTAATTCTAAACTTGAAAACCATACTCTACCTTTTTTACCGACGCTTATCTAATGGATCTACTAGATAAAGGTAAAGTTAAACTCACTTTAGTAAGTATGTTACGTTGAATTACGTTTAATTACAAATGTTTGGTCAAAATAAGCAAATGCATATTTTGTCAATAAACTGCCAATTTTCGGACATGGTGATTCAACACCTAAACATATTGCGTGTGCAAAAGAAAATGAACTCTGTTCATGACAGATGTATTACTACAAAACAAATTTACAGAACAAAATTGTGATGTTTTGTGTTGTTCGCCTCTTTGGCAAATTTTGCCAAATATTACAAATACACAGGAAACTCTACAAAAAAAATTATCAACTATTCCTTTTACTTTTGTCGCGCTTTCATAATGGCATATACTGTTACTTTGTAATAATTTTTTTTATCTGATAGATATTACTACGGTATATGAATTCGTGAAAACTAATAAGCGATTTCAAAATATATATACGAGTTCATAGTTCAGAATACAACGATGATAGAGTGAATTTGTTTTGTTTTTGTCATTTTAAAATATACAGTGATTCAAAACATCTTATTTCTAACTTTATCAATCCAATAATATTTAACTAAATTGAATCTATTCATTTTTTTTTAATTTTATTTGTGTTTTATTTTATTTTTTTTAATTTTTTTATTTATTTATTTATTTATTTATTTTGCTGTGGAAATTATAAAGTTATTTTATACAAAGTTAATACATGCAACAATTTGGAAATAATTGTATCCTACTGTATGATAAAAGTATGCTTGTTGACGACAATTATGATATTTTGTGCTACTCCTTTCACTGCAACCAAAAACCAATGAAAATATTTTCTTTAATACACAATCCAAACTTACCTATACTACAGCTATTTCCTTTCCATCCTGGTTTACATCCTGGTTTAAAGCATTTACCATCTGTATTATCACAACTTCCCTCTTTGCAATGACAAGTGCTATTGCATTCATAACCAAATTTGTTCGACATACATGCTTAAATAAATTTGTATTTATGTAAATTATGAAACGTGACGTTTTAAGACACTCTAAGCATGGTGCAGTATATAAAATGTATATCAAAATTGTTTTCCATACAAGCTTATTTATATTTATCAAGTCGCTTTAGGTATGACGCTGTCGATAAAAATTTAAATAAATGGTTATACATATGTATATAGCTATCTGATCAAATTATGATAGAGACATAGGTAAGCATGCTCACACAACTATACATATATGTTGTGTAAAAATGTATGAAGCAGAACTGCTTGTAGGAAATGTTAATAAAATGGGTTTGTTAAAGTTTTATAACATATGTTCTAAATAAGATGTTTTACTCATAAGTGATTTTATCGAAATTCTGGGAAATTAAAGTATAAAAAGAAATAAAATAATGTATTACAATATTGACATACGTGCACTACAAGATGTCCCCTGCCATCCATCTTTACATGTTGGTGTTACACAGTCACCGGTTGTTCGATTACATGGACCGGTAAGACAATGACATGTAGATTTACAACTAAATCCGAATTCATTTTGATTTGAATCACATGCTAAAATATTAAAAACAAATTGAAAGTTGGATAGGATGGAATTGAATTAATGGATTTTTAAACTTCGCCAGGTGAACTGACAAATATTCTTTTTTAAGAATCTGTCCAAAATTGATAATTGATATTACGAAAACAAATTTTGTGTGTTTTAAATAAGTTTACTAGTAAACCCGCATTTAAGTAATATACTATGTCTTTATGCTTTAAAACTTACTTTCATTATTTACTTCTCAAGAAAAATGTATCAAAAACAAACACAGCATGACGTATATGTGCTTATAAATTGTTATTAGCTGATATTATTATTATCATAACAATAATTTGAAATTCTACAAATAATAATTCTGATCATTTATCCCTTTTACTTTTGCGGTGCTTTTATAATACCATATGATACCATATACTGTTGCCTTGTTATAGATTTTCTTTTGTTCGACTTTTTAACCACTGTGTAATGTAATACTGTTACTTTGTTTACAATTTCTGAGCACCCGGCCTTACTTTCTTGATGGAAGTTCACGTGTACAACTAAATTGGCCAGTTTTCAATGTTTTTATTTTGTTTTCTTGGATTGTGATTTAGACATGTTTGCGATTTATAAGTTCTGTAAGGATTATAAAGTTATGTGATAAAGTACAGGCTCAAATTTAGAATGAATGATAAAATTGCTTGAGTAATGCAGTCTCTGATATCTCTGTACTACATGTTATTACAAAATATATTCATTTAGTTTTTCTAATTAACCATCTTAACTTACGAATACTACAGTTATTTCCTTTCCACCCTGGTTTACATCCTGGTGTAAAGCAATATCCATTTGTGTTATCACAACCACCTTCTGCACATTGACAAGTGCTATTGCATCCATAACCAAATTTGTTCGACATACATGCTTAAAAAAATATTTAAATAAATTATGAAATGTGACGTTTTAAGACACTTCAGGCATGGGGCAGTATATTAACTGAAGTTATGAAGCCACGAATTAGTGCGTCTAACGATGGTTCACATAGTACAAAATATTAGCTTTTGTAAATATTTTGTTTTGGATTCCGAAAGAAAAAATATACCCATGAATAAGTAACCTTCAGTTTCTTCTACATTTGGAGAATATATTCCAGAAAAATTGTATATATATATATATATATATATATATATATATATATATATATATATAAGAACATAAGAATATATATAAGAATTGCATTCAAACGGTAACACGCTAATTAATTATGCATTATTAAAGTTGCAAAAAATTCAAGTTTTAATTAGGCGTATTAACTCAGTAGAATAGAAAACTAGCAAACACTTTATAAACAACTAAATCAATGAAGTTGACTGAATTACTTTTATATAATGTTCATCAATACTAAATGTATCTCTTTTCCAGAGGAAAATATCTCAAAAAAAAGAAGATATAAGTAATTGAGATACTCAGTTATATTGAGACGGTCTGTTTTTCTAGGAAAAAAGAATACCCGAAATAAAAAATTGACCTGTCTTCGTCAAACTAACTTCCTCATACTAGTATGTATTGTCCCGAATGACACTTGTGGTTGAGAAGATAAATGTCACAATTGATAAACATCAAAATGTTTTTTCCATTTTACAAACTAATTTTTAGTTTTTGATTTGACTTGTTTTTGGATTTAAAAGAATGTTTGTTTTCTTAGCAATATTAAGTAATTTTCATAATCAGTTTCATATTCATGTCAACATTTTACAGAAAACAAAATATACGTAGAAAAATGTTGAATATTAGGAGTTTCATATGGAAGAATAATTAAAGCAAACTTACTAAATTATAAAATATACAAAATTATATCATATTAAAACTGCTTTTTGACAATATTTACGTGTACTACAGTTATCTCCCTTCCATCCAGCTTTACAGCCAGGTATATCACAAACTCCAGTTAAGCGGTTACAGGATCCATAGTAACAATGACAGGTAAAGGTGCAGTTGGCACCAAACGTGTTTACAGAACATGCTAAAATTGGATTAAAAAATAAATATAAAAAGTAAGAAATTAAACATATATGACCAACAAATTAATTATATAAACATCCATTAAAGGTGATAAAAATATGTCACAACCGACAGAACGTTTTTATACATATTGCTTAACAAACAGTTTATTGATTTTAATAATGATGTAATTATCTTTTTCATAAAGTTACAACTTAGTATCAACAATTTTGTTATAGATAAGTTTAATTTGTTCAATTACAGGAATAAAGAAAGGGAATCAGTTCTTTATGTTACACCGCGCATAAAACATAATACAAAATACTGAAAGAATCCTATTACACAGTGATATAATTAACCTTGATTGCAGCTTGTTCCACGCCATCCAGATTCGCATCCCGGTACAAAGCACGTTCCATTTTCATAGAAGCAACCTTTTTGTTTACAGTAGCAATTAGATGTACAGTTGTCCCCGTATTTGTTTTGAGAGCAACCTATAATTGGAATTAAATTACCTGTTTATGATTCTCATTGACATTTTTGCCTACACTTGACCATATTAAATTACTTTAGTTTTAAACGGCATTATGCTGTGCAGCGCGTTTCATATATATATATTTTTTAGAACTTGATGTTATTGAAGTTTTGAGCAAAAGCTTCTAAATAAAATTCTGTAGCTGATTATGTCTTTAACTGATACAGAAAATATTTTTAATACTTCTAGTTTGGACGTGATAGGATAGGCTACTATAAGGACTCACTCTTTAGATTATTTCAAGAAAACATACCAATACATATTAAAATTGTCTAATTCAAAGTTGGAATTTCAATTTGTGTCTCGCATTTAAGTAAAATAATCAAACTCAAACTTGTCATTCAAATTTCATCACAAAACATATATTTATTTTAATTTTTTCAGTTTCCATAACTTGCACTGCTTTTTTATATCATAATTTTCATAACTTGCACTGCTTTTTTATATCATAATTTTCATTACTTGCACTGCTTTTTTTATATCATAATTTTCATAACTTGCAATGCGTTTATTATCCGTAGTATCAATTTAATTGAGACATAAACCAGTTTTTATAACAAATCAAATTACTACTTTGACAAATCAGTCGTTTGCTTTGCGCTGAATAAAAAATACCAATGAAAACAGAGACACTAAAATGTAATTTCAATGGCCTGAAAATGAAAAGGTTATCAACAAAAAGCACCCTTTGCATTCATGAAAAGAAACATTGAAAAATAGGACTTAATGCTGTAGAAAGATCAACAAGCTCAATGAAGTTTGGCAAAACGTTCGTCTTGATATTCTCTTCGGAGTTAAATTCGTGTTTCAACAAAAAAGCCTCAAAAGAGATGTTTGTTTACCTCGTACTTTTTGACGGTTCATATAACTAAATCTAAAGATATTTATTTATGTAATTAATGTCTAATTAAACATACTTTTTAACCATTAGAACGATCAATATTTTTTTTTTATTTGTATACTATTTTTGCACAAAAAGAGACCAAATATTGTGGATAATGTAAATGATATTATTACGTTTTAAGGAAGCTAGTTAAAATACTGATTGAATAAATTTCAAGAGCTCACAGAGATGAATGTAACCTGATTCCTTAAGTTTTGCCAAAGGGACTGGTAAGCTTTACTAGCAAACATATTGGCTAATTTTTTGTTCATAGGTAAAGCAAGCTACTCCCCAACTCACACTGCCCCGGCCAAAAAGTCGATATCCTGTCTCCTTAACGCCGAACGCCAGGCGAGGAAGACGTACCTTTTACATTTTGATGTAATGTATGTTGTATGCATGCTGGGATTTAACCCATAACTTCATGCTCTCGAGGCCGACGCTCTACCACTAAACCACCAATTGGTGGTTATTAAACATTGTTTGAAAAATTTATCACGGAACATTTTAATATTATGAATATTGTTAATTCGCTTGTCGAATAATATAATTATTTACTTATTTTACTGAAAATATTAATTTTGTGAAATGAAGTTTATTAGTAAACGTAAACAAGATTAAACAGTAAACGTTAAAATATGTTAAACCTTTGCATTATTACCTCTGTGCCAGGTTGAGATTATGAACATTCTTTTATTAGTAGCTCAACTTTCAAAAACGTTTGAAATGATAGCTAATTTCAAATCCTTACCATATATTTGAACTTCACAAAGTTCCAATATAAGTCCATATTCATCAAACCATAAATTGTTTGATATCCTGACATAACGAGCAGGTCCTTTACATGCTTCCACAGTAACTATACTTGGTTGATCTGTAGCATTTTGCTCAATTTGGTCTTTGTAACATGGTTGTTTATTTTCCCATTTACCATCAGTACTTTCAATAATTTGAAACCCGTTTATTCTATAACCTAAAGAATATTATTATTATTATTATTATTATTATTATTATTATTATTATTATAGGAAGTATTGTTGGAGCCACCGCTTTCTTAGAAAAATTAAATTACTCGCATTAAGCTTGGAATTTACTACTTACTTCGGTCAAATCGTAGCTGAAAATCGCTTGCGATTAAATATAAAACAATACTTGTTGCCGAAGATAAATTTTTGGAAACAATATTTTAAATAATTCTTGAGAATGTTTTAGAATATACATTTGGTTCTACAGATGTAGAAAAGACATTATATGAATGAGACCGAAGGTCATCTTTGAAGATTGTAAATGAATCCTTTCGTTATGAAGCAGATGCTCTTTTTGGAAAATTACTTTTCTACTCAGAGCATAATAGGAATATTGTATTTTTAAACATTACATATAGAAATGAAAATTTAATCTACGCTTTTTTATAGGAAATTCTTTCTTGGATCACATACTTAGTAATGCTGTATTCGAAAATTCATTTTATTATTATATGTAGTAGGAATGTAATTGGACTTGAAGAAAAACATTTTTATGATTTATTTCTTTCCAAAACAAAATATGATACATATTATAACTAAACTAGGACTAGAGAAAATCAAATATAAAAATCAAAAGCTTTGAAACATTTTCTAAATTTCAAAAGAAGCGAAACAATACAAAGAGAAATATAAAGAGATTACCATATATTGCAAAGAAGAAAATAGTAAGGACATAACATATTTTCAACAGGCAACTTCTGTTAAAATAACCTGTCGTTGAAGTTATTTTAGATAAACATATTTGAACTAAAACAAGACAGGCAAGCAAATGTGAAATCCTTTAAAAATAAATAAATAAATGAATAGATAAATTAATTAATAAATAATAATAATAATAATAATAATGATTAATAAATAAATAAATAAAATTGGATAAAGAATATGTTTTCTAAATTATCATTTTGACATCAAAGCTCATCTGACATATAAAAAAACAAATTTGTTCATCATTTCACATTTTTGCTTTCGTCAAACTAGCGCAAGCGAAGAATCTTACGATAGTAGTTCGATAGTAAAAATAGATCGTTCGTGTAGGTACGTATCCCACAACGGTTCTTTACATGAACGAACGTAATAAAACTATTTTGCCGTGAAACAAAGAAGACATCTCCTGTTTGAGGTGAAAAGATGATAAATTTTCACAAATTATTGCTATTTGAATCATTAAAAGATTTAGTTCGTTAATTGTGACGGTTTCTGATGTTATAATGTTAATTCCGACAATAATGATGCGTAAAATGATAATGATGTTGGTGATTAAACTGTTTTATTGACATTACTTTTATTTTTATAAAAACAAAAACAGTAAAAACACAATATGTAGTATAGGTATCTTATATATGTATTGTAAATTCGCAAATTGTACCTCGATGGCGTTTAAAATATGATTCTCATCCTCTCTAAATTCTAAATATAATTCAATCTGTTATTGCAAATGACATTGGATAGATGTATTAGCAAATTAAATATTTCCTTAAAAAACCGACTTCTTACAGAAAAAATTACTCGAATGCGCGATAGTACTATGCAGACCATACACACAAATCTGACGTATATACGAAATTGTTCATACATAAATATCTAAAGATAAAATAAGTGTTTTCACATGGCGAATGGCTATTACATTACTGATGCGACCTTAAGCATCAATACAGACCAAAACCAATCAACATTGTTGAATAATTGTTAATAATTATAATAAATCGATTACAAAAATCGCAATAATTCTTACCTAGAGTAATCAAATTATAAAATACATATTATAAAGGGTTGAAACAATCTTTACTAAACATTGACATTTCTATATCAAAGGAATTTTGAACTCACAATTTGAGATTGAGAAATTTTGAAAAATAAGTTAAAGTCTTGAAATCAAAATAAATGCAGTAGACTAACTTGCAGTTTTTTTTTCAATTGTTTGTTTAATTCATATGAATATTGATCACGGATCTTCAGATTTATGAAATTCAGAATAGTTACATAAAACATAATGCACTTAACCCGTTTTATTTAAAACACATTTGCAGCACAAGTTATACGTTTTTCTCGGATCATCGTCTTGTTTGCGAAATATGTAATCTATAAAAAGACTAACAAACATACCCAAAATAAAACTTCAACTTTCCCAAAATCATTTTTATCTTTTTGAATGAACAGAAAAACAAGAGCACCGTCTAGTGGAACATGATGCCCTATTGTCTTATCAAATAGTAGTATTTGCCAAAAAGTATCACGTAAAACACTGAAATGCGTAAAACGAGAACGCATGCTTAGTCAAAACACTTACACAATTTTGTTTATTCTTTACAAACTATATATGTCACATGAGACAGGACAATTTGTGTTACACAGTAGCTGATCTCATGTACAAACTACCTGGCAATTGGTGTACGTTATGTCTTAATTTTAGTAATGATAATCATAGCATGGTATCAGAAAAATGGTCTTTAATTACAATAGTTTTTGCAAAGTGCAAAGGGTCCTACAGTGTGGTTTACAAATGTAGATGGCAAGGCAGTGAAATGGAATTGCAGCAACGTTTCGAGCGTTATAGAACTGACACTAAATTAGACAAAAAACAACTTAAAAATTAGACAAAAAACAACTTAAAAATTAGACAAAAAACAACTTAAAATGAATCTTAAAATGAACTCTCTCTCTCTCTCTCTCTCTCTCTCTCTCTCTCTCTCTCTCTCTATATATATATATATATATATATTTATTTATTTATTGATTTATTTATTTATATAAACTGTCGAGTGACATTTCTTGCCTGATACACTTGTAGTTATATTACCTATGTTGTTTGTAAGTGGTAGCTCGTATATATTGACTGGTAAGAGTATTATGTCTGATAAAGAATTAAATGACAATATCAATCAAATAAATAAACGTCAACGTTGTTTCCCAGAACAATCACCTACTACGTCAGTTAATTGTGTAATTCCTATATCGAATAAAAGTGGAATGAGAAACATCAATACATCAATGGAAAACACTTCGCTTAAATTTCCAAATCGCCCCAGCCTCCACAAGCGCATTTTCAACATTTTCAAACATCGCCACAAATGCACTTTCAATAAAAAAAAAACCAATTTATCTGAATCCAATATAAAGCCTATCAATTATTCTATAAGATCAACCATTCGAAATGAAATGTCAGTTAAATCATCTATGAAGTAAATGATTGAGGGTATTTTTCAAGAATTAAGGGATGGGATGAAATCAAAAACTTCGATTAGAAAACCAATCATTAAAAAAGGGAAAATTCAAAATTAAAGCTTAGGATGGACGAACTTGAACAGTACTCAATGAGAAATTCAATACGAGTGTCTGGCGTTGCTGTACAACAAGAAGACATAACAGTTTACTAGTTCAAAAATTGTATAAAGAAATGGGAATTGAACCCAAAATTGAGGATATTGACCGATCATATTGTACAGGCAAACCTATGACTGGAAAAAAACCGACAGATTCTTATCAAATTTACAAATTAAGGTATCAAAAGACTTATTAATAAGCCTCGATAATCTCTCTATCGACAGAGAAACTGCCAAAATGTATATATTAATGAAGACCTAACAAATCGTCGTGAGAACATATTCAAAAGTGCAAGGAAACTCTACGCAGACATGAAAATACCAAAAAACCTGGACCTGGGATGGTAAAGTCTTTGCGACTGATCTTAATGGTAAGAAATTCAGGATTGATAGTCAAAATGATCTCAACTAAGTTCAGTGTAACATCACAAATTTCTAGGTCTGATCAACCAACAACATGAAATTTGATATTATATACAACAAGTCATGGAACCACATTGTGGTTGTAATCCTTGGAGTGTCAGGATGTCAGGAGGCTTGTTGTAACAAGCTTGACTACTTTTAGTGTCAACTCTTTCAGGTAACTTTATAATATTTGTATTATTATTTAATTTATTATTTCATGTTCTTATTACTTGAATTTGTATACTTGTACTAAGCGATAATGCATACCTTTAATTAATTACTGTGCAATGCCGTCACTATTGTGTTGGATGACAGCTGGTCATTATATATCCCTTGATTTATTGATAAGAATTTAACCATTAAAGTTAACATACTTTATAGATATTGTTATTTGAATTATATACGGGTAATGCTTCACACTTTACCTTATGAAAATCCATATTCCATTAACTTCTTTGGAATCAATCATTACTGGTCATGAATTTTCTTTTTTCCCCTTTGCTATTTTTTTTCCTGAGTTTTATTTAACGTAGTCGTAAAGGATATTTTTCTGAATTGTTTATAACTATAACATTCGTATCTTTTATATCAGTATTTTGTCTGAGTCAGTGAAGTAAATGTTATTATTCTTGCCACCTCCGGTCACATCCTAGTTGTACTCCTCTTCAACGATTTCTTCTATCGTGTTATGGGCAGCAGCCTCGATGTGTAATCAATCATGTTACTGTCGCTCACACTTGAGTATACACGTTGGTGTTCAGGTGCTTTACTAATTGGTTGATCGTGATTAATTGATCTGAAACGGTCTTATCTGTTCTGTCTATTATCGGGCACATAGAAATAGTCCCATAACTTTTAATATTTGCTACTTCTCCGGTTCTATTTGTACCGATTCCTCAAAAAGTTTCCCGTTTATATAAGGTTTGTCAAAATTAGGAAATATCCCTTTTTCCTGTCTCCTGCTTTATCCATTACCTGGTTTACTTTCTATTTCTTTTGGAAATTGTTCACTTATTCTGAATGAAGAACCAGCTCTCGGTGTTAAAAGTGATTTAACAGTCGTAGACTGTCATCAAAATCCGAAATCGATGTAATTTTTTAAATTCAGCTTCTTCATGAAGTCTAAATTTTTTTCGAAAAGATTTTGACAATGATTCAGAGTTTTCAGGATATGGTTCTTAGTTATATATTGAAGATGTGACCTGACTTTATGGAAATATTTAAGATTTTTTCCCATTTTTCCAGACTTTGAAACTTAGTTACTTTTAAGTAAGTTTTTGAACGGGGTTCCTACTTTGTGAACTCATCTCCTCTTATAGTTTTCAACCAAAAGCCTTAAAACTTCACAGACTGTTTCTATATATATTTTCTATATATATTGAATATAAATATAAAGCAATTTTTGAACGGGAGTACCCACTTTGTGAACTCAACTCCTCCTTCAACTTAAAACCTTGAAACTTCACAGAATGTTTCTATATATATTGAAGATGTGCATACCAGACTTTATGGAAATTTTTCAAGATTTTTTTCCCATTTTTCCAGATTTTGAAACTTAGTCACTTTTAAGCAATTTTTTGAACGGGGGTTCCTACTTTGTGAACTCAACTCCTCCTACAGTTTTCAACCAAATACCTTGAAACTTCACAGAATTGGTTGTATATATTGAAAATGTGCACCTGAATTTATTGAAACAAACTTCAACCCCCCCCCCCCATTTTTCCAGACTTAGCTGGTACAATGTAAAGTTTCTGGTGCACATTTTTACAATTTACTTTAGCTTTATGAAAAATAAAGCTTTAGAAAATGTTAAAACGATTGAGATTTGCCTAATACAAATATATACTTGTTTCATTACTTATGTTTCATTTTCATTACTAAAAAAATAAAAAAAAAAAAAAAAAAAAAAAAAAAAAAAATAAAAAAAAAAAAAAAAAAAAAAAAACTTTTGCACCTTGATTTGTGCAATTATTTAAAATTCCTTTCACACTTTACACCCATTCAATAGAAATTTAAAACAACAACCCGGCCCATTGAGTCTTTCACCCATTTTGTAGTTTTTTACCTGAAGTTTTAGCCCTCGAAATTCCACATCACTAGCTGCAGAGATCTTTTTCACTTCATTTAACTTCAAATCAACGTTCTGAAAATTAGTCTCACAATGTTTTACTTTTTGAGCTACTAGATGAACTGGTGTTTCTATTTCATCTACACTTGTGTTACTTTAAATAAACGACCATCGATTTTGTCTAGTCGACTATCACTTCTATCAAGTCTGGTCAATTGTGCCACAATATTCTATAATCTATTCATCATTTCATGCATACAATGACCAAGATCAAAAGATATATGCTTGTGAGTGTATTGTGTATTCGTTTGTTCATTTATAAACTGTCTTGCCATCTATGCATTGCCTGCATTGTTCAGTTCAGGATAATTAACTGATTGCGCTCCCAATTGCTTGGCTAGCACTAACCACATTCATCGTATATAATAAAAAATTTAATCAGTTAAATCTATTACCGGTATACAAGTTCAGCACTGTATACTGATATATATCCCTTACACACTTAAGTCTTTGTCTTTGACAGGTTGGTATCCAACGTGAACACCTACTAAAGAATAGGCAGGTAGGTGTTCATGTTGGATACCAAGCTCGTCATGTTTAGGTGATTCTATTGTGTAGAACAAAATGATCTCCTAGAATGCACGTGCGGCGAACAACAATGGAATCAATGAACTGTGCATAATCCTAAAAGAACACCGAGCAATAATACAATTTTTAAAATGAGAGAGAGAGAGAGAGAGAGAGAGAGAGAGAGAGAGAGAGAGTAAAAAAAAAGCCAACAATTTAAGAACGTCTATAACGCTTCACAATTTTAATCTTTTTTATCAAAATCATTAATTATTTACATATAGCGCTATTAACGACTTTGTCTTGGAATTAAATCCATCCAAAGAAGCCAGAGAAAACCTGTTCCCTGAAATATACAGAAATTGTATACTTTTACAACTTGAACAAACAATACAATAGAAAGTAACCAGGCTCAATTGTTCAGCTACTAAGTATATAAAGGTATACTCCTCGACAATGTGTTTTTCGATTCTTAAGATATATTTTCAATCTTGTACCTAGCGGTACTGATTAGGAATTCTATATCGAAATGATTGTCTTTTGATGTTAAATGTAATTCGGGTATATAAGTACTCAGAATGTACATCACACTTTGACACTTTGGTTTTATGGAAAATGTCAATCTAGTCGGTCGTGATAAAATCTGAATGTTTGTGAAAATATTTACACAGGAACACTAATAAAAGGTAAATTATTACCTTTCGAATGGTTCTCGAAAAGCAGTAACCTCAAAGTCCTTCCTCATGTTAGCAAGTCCCAGGAGATTGGGAAATTCAAGAGAGTTCGTATAAGGGGAGACAACTGTGTCGATCAAACTGTACAACAAATTGTACACGTCTCAGAATTCTGTTTTTAAGCAAGATTCAGAAAAATGGGCATCTAGACAGTAAAAGTGCTTAATAAAATAGAATAGACATGGCAATATTGTTCATTTAAATATTTATGGTATATTTTTAATAATTTTTCAAAGTATTCAAATCAAGCTATAAACATCAATCTCAATCAACGAAGTTCAACGTTATGAAATTATTATTCACAATACTCAATGGAATTTTTTCAGTGTTCTTATTTCTATGAGTTCACTCGCGCAAACGATGGCAGGGGGAACTATACAATAAGAACCGCTATGTATTGTTTTTAACAATGGCTGCCAGTTAACTTACAAGAAGCAACACGTACTCAGTTTTATAGTCTGTATCAGATACCTTGAGTTGTCGTTCATTTAGGTATTTACTGTATATAGTTTGCTAATTTAAAACAGACTATAGACGGGACTATTTTTAAGGATATCCATACACGTTGGTAATTTAGAGTGATTTCCCTTGAATCATTCCTATTTTTCATTTCCGGTTTGGAAAACTACGAAATTTTTGAGAGCCGTTTATTAATAACATGATGATTTTTTCACAAAATTTTTATTAGTAGAAACATAGAGAGATGATACTGAATAACTTTGACTAGTTAAATTTTTTAGACAGCTATTTTGAAAAACTAGTGGGACATGCTACTCATGTATCATCTATAATAGTCGATAACTACCTTTTCTCAAATATTTAAATATTTAAAATGTCTATCAATATGTTTTAGGTGATGAATACATTGTCAATTTTTTCTTCTTCTTCTAAACCAAGGCTTGACTCAATACTCTGATGCAACTACCCGCGATAGACAATTTTCTTACAAGGAATAAGTTAACATAATCTCGTGCTATCTATGAAAATTAATAGTGAGTATTAGTCGATCTTTCAAAGAAATCCGTATTTTGGGGTGATTATAAGGGGCAATCGGGTATATTTATAAGATAAAACGTTTTTCACAATTTAAATACCTGTGAATAAATAAATGTTAAAAACAAATACCTATTTTTAGGTAGATTAAATTATGTGAACCATCACAATGAAAAAATATGAAAGTGTAGTAACTTGGTGTCTAAATCGGATATTGACCTCATTGATCAGTGTGCTGCAACGTTCGCACGAGGACAGGTTTCTTAAATTCATGCACACCTCCAACTCGGTCAATATCTTGTTCATATTTATTATTATAGTTAACAAGTATTAAGTACGGTCACTAGTCAGTAAATTGGTGAACACTTTTTAATCGGTTACAAAGGATATATAAGTTTTGACTCTAAAAACCCATTAAAGTTCAAATTAATGATTTCTTACTTCTTGTATTGGGTTTCCAAATTCTTTGAAATGACATCAGATGTAGCTTAAATCAAATCCTTTAAACGTCATTAAACATCATTTTCATCCCAAATTCTCTATGTTGGTAAAACACCTCCTTTGCTGGCATGCGCACTTAACTCTTAACGTTCAATATTCAGTCTATCTGGGGCGCGTTTCACGAAGCATACTTAGGAAAACTAAGGAAAAAGTTCTTTCCAAAGTATAACATAATTCTTTATAAAATTCAAATTTTGATATATCATAAAACCAGTGACATCTTACTTTGCCATAATCATGCAAAAAGCACAATTTTAAGTGTCTAAATAATGGTTATCGAGAGTTATCTCCCTTTATTTCTATGATGCTGTTAATTTTTTTGGATTTTTAATGAAAAACAAGAGAATTTTAGTAGATAATGTTATAAAATTTCAAAACTTTATGAAATATTTCATAGTTAATTCATCCATTGCAAATTCTAATTGATTTAGTTCAGTCTGTTCTATACTTTTGAGAGCCGTTTATTAATAACATGATGATTTTTTCACAAAATTTTTATTAGTAGAAACATAGAGAGATGATACTGAATAACTTTGACTAGTTAAATTTTTTAGACAGCTATTTTGAAAAACTAGTGGGACATGCTACTCATGTATCATCTATAATAGTCGATAACTACCTTTTCTCAAATATTTAAATATTTAAAATGTCTATCAATATGTTTTAGGTGATGAATACATTGTCAATTTTTTCTTCTTCTTCTAAACCAAGGCTTGACTCAATACTCTGATGCAACTACCCGCGATAGACAATTTTCTTACAAGGAATAAGTTAACATAATCTCGTGCTATCTATGAAAATTAATAGTGAGTATTAGTCGATCTTTCAAAGAAATCCGTATTTTGGGGTGATTATAAGGGGCAATCGGGTATATTTATAAGATAAAACGTTTTTCACAATTTAAATACCTGTGAATAAATAAATGTTAAAAACAAATACCTATTTTTAGGTAGATTAAATTATGTGAACCATCACAATGAAAAAATATGAAAGTGTAGTAACTTGGTGTCTAAATCGGATATTGACCTCATTGATCAGTGTGCTGCAACGTTCGCACGAGGACAGGTTTCTTAAATTCATGCACACCTCCAACTCGGTCAATATCTTGTTCATATTTATTATTATAGTTAACAAGTATTAAGTACGGTCACTAGTCAGTAAATTGGTGAACACTTTTTAATCGGTTACAAAGGATATATAAGTTTTGACTCTAAAAACCCATTAAAGTTCAAATTAATGATTTCTTACTTCTTGTATTGGGTTTCCAAATTCTTTGAAATGACATCAGATGTAGCTTAAATCAAATCCTTTAAACGTCATTAAACATCATTTTCATCCCAAATTCTCTATGTTGGTAAAACACCTCCTTTGCTGGCATGCGCACTTAACTCTTAACGTTCAATATTCAGTCTATCTGGGGCGCGTTTCACGAAGCATACTTAGGAAAACTAAGGAAAAAGTTCTTTCCAAAGTATAACATAATTCTTTATAAAATTCAAATTTTGATATATCATAAAACCAGTGACATCTTACTTTGCCATAATCATGCAAAAAGCACAATTTTAAGTGTCTAAATAATGGATATCGAGAGTTATCTCCCTTTATTTCTATGATGCTGTTAATTTTTTTGGATTTTTAATGAAAAACAAGAGAATTTTAGTAGATAATGTTATAAAATTTCAAAACTTTATGAAATATTTCATAGTTAATTCATCCATTGCAAATTCTAATTGATTTAGTTCAGTCTGTTCTATACTTTTTACTCATTTTAATGCTCATTTTGTGCGAGTTTGCAAAATTGCCATCAATTTGGCAAATAATTAGTTTTTTATTGCCAAAGTTTGCTATGTACATTTAACATAGGATAACCAGGAATGCATCTTTTCATTTACTTTTAAGCTTTAAACTATTTGTCAACAGCATTTTAACTCAAATGTACATAATCAGTTTGGCAAAAATTGCAAAAATTAGCCCAAATGAGTGTAAATTGGCCACATTATGGAATGCATGCCTATGAATTGATTGTAGCCAATTTTGACAATTTTTGCAAATACCAGCATAGTGTTGCATAGCGTTTGATTCGTAATATTGTCTTCTGTCAGAAAATAAAGTAAAATTATGAGTTTTGAAATTTGCATTAGCCTTATGGTAGTAGACCTCAGTCGTGATAAGGCCGGATGGGGGACGGTCAAAAGTAGTGCATATAAAAAACTCAGGGGTCTTTACTTAGACCCTGCTCATTTAAATTTGTTAATAGATAGCACTTTGCAATTTTGCCAGGGTGAGAGCTTCTGAGGTTTGCTAAAGAATTAAGCTGAGTTGGATGACTATCGCACTATATTTCCAGCGTAAGGACTTGAGCCGCACAATGCACTTCCTATGCCTGGACCACATTTTGCATGTAAACATTGCCATGTGCTTTTAGCATGATTGACACATTTTCCAAATTTCTGAAAAAATGAATCAGACAAGGTATTGATTTTTTTTGAAAAAGAAAAAAAGTAATATTTGAGGATTCAGGGACAATATGTGCCAATATATGTAGTTCGGGGTTTGTTGACCATCAGATTCTATGAAAATGGTCTATTTTGAGGTAAAATTTTACAATTTTCTGTGTGGTTGCCATGGTAACAAAATGTTTGCTAAACTTGTTAAAATTTGCATTTGGGTCATAAATTCAGTATAGAAATAGTGCTTGAATTCTTCTGATTTTAAAAAGTATCAACATTTCTGGTGTTACTTTAATAATTATTGAAATATGGGTGCATAACACTAAAGGTGGTATGACCAAAATTGGGCAATTTTGGCTGTCATTTCATGACTGAGGTCTGCTTACCATAAGAAAAGAGACAAAAACATGTAAAATCACTAATTTAATGAAAAATGTCTGCTTTCAACTTGTTTTATGTTGTTGAATTACAGTGGGTTTGGAAAAATGCAGAATGAACTCATTTGCAATGTTTTTCAATGTATGAGGTCAAAGGTCAGTTTAAGTGCAAAAAGGTCAAATTGCCTAATTTATGTATGTAAGGCTTAAAATGAGATGTTTTGAACAATTTTTCTGTTATTTTATGTAATTTTCCTGAAAAATTTGTGAGAATATAATTGTTTTATATGTTAAAACATCAAAACTCCATGGAAACTGTATCAGCATGAACAAACCTACCAGTTTTTCCATCTGAATGAATTTCAGTTTGTGCTCTGTTTGATATTATGTATCATCATAAGAAGCAAAACCATTGCTAAAACTTTTGCCAACTGCATAAATCTAATTTATACATTTATAATTATCACTTTTAACTACATAATTTTTATAAAATTCAAATTTTGATATATCATAAAACCAGTGACATCTTACTTTGCCATAATCATGCAAAAAGCACAATTTTAAGTGTCTAAATAATGGATATCGAGAGTTATCTCCCTTTATTTCTATGATGCTGTTAATTTTTTTGGATTTTTAATGAAAAACAAGAGAATTTTAGTAGATAATGTTATAAAATTTCAAAACTTTATGAAATATTTCATAGTTAATTCATCCATTGCAAATTCTAATTGATTTAGTTCAGTCTGTTCTATACTTTTTACTCATTTTAATGCTCATTTTGTGCGAGTTTGCAAAATTGCCATCAATTTGGCAAATAATTAGTTTTTTATTGCCAAAGTTTGCTATGCACATTTAACATAGGATAACCAGGAATGCATCTTTTCATTTACTTTTAAGCTTTAAACTATTTGTCAACAGCATTTTAACTCAAATGTACATAATCAGTTTGGCAAAAATTGCAAAAATTAGCCCAAATGAGTGTAAATTGGCCACATTATGGAATGCATGCCTATGAATTGATTGTAGCCAATTTTGACAATTTTTGCAAATACCAGCATAGTGTTGCATAACGTTTGATTCGTAATATTGTCTTCTGTCAGAAAATAAAGTAAAATTATGAGTTTTGAAATTTGCATTAGCCTTATGGTAGTAGACCTCAGTCGTGATAAGGCCGGATGGGGGACGGTCAAAAGTAGTGCATATAAAAAACTCAGGGGTCTTTACTTAGACCCTGCTCATTTAAATTTGTTAATAGATAGCACTTTGCAATTTTGCCAGGGTGAGAGCTTCTGAGGTTTGCTAAAGAATTAAGCTGAGTTGGATGACTATCGCACTATATTTCCAGCGTAAGGACTTGAGCCGCACAATGCACTTCCTATGCCTGGACCACATTTTGCATGTAAACATTGCCATGTGCTTTTAGCATGATTGACACATTTTCCAAATTTCTGAAAAAATGAATCAGACAAGGTATTGATTTTTTTTGAAAAAGAAAAAAAGTAATATTTGAGGATTCAGGGACAATATGTGCCAATATATGTAGTTCGGGGTTTGTTGACCATCAGATTCTATGAAAATGGTCTATTTTGAGGTAAAATTTTACAATTTTCTGTGTGGTTGCCATGGTAACAAAATGTTTGCTAAACTTGTTAAAATTTGCATTTGGGTCATAAATTCAGTATAGAAATAGTGCTTGAATTCTTCTGATTTTAAAAAGTATCAACATTTCTGGTGTTACTTTAATAATTATTGAAATATGGGTGCATAACACTAAAGGTGGTATGACCAAAATTGGGCAATTTTGGCTGTCATTTCATGACTGAGGTCTGCTACCTTAACAACGAAACACAACATGGTGTCAGAATCGTGAGAATTCTACGTCAACATTGGTCATAGATTGAAAATTAATGGTAAATATTGCTAACAGCAAGCAAATTGATAAACTGTCAGTCTGATTATTAATATGGAAGGGCATTTATCAGGCACACCAAATTAAAGATGGACTGGTATGCGGGTGATTTGCCTGCAGCATGGAGATCATTTTGCAGCCATTACGAGTTCTGGTTTTAAGGACCACCCTCCAAAAAAAACGAAGCAGAACAGTGTAGTTACCTAATAATATGGAAAGGAACAAAAGGGAAAGATATTTATTAAACGTTGAATTTCGCTGACGAAAATGAATGCAAAAAGTTGGCCTTGCATCATGAAAAATTTCAAGACCACTTGCGTCCAAGGTCAAATCGAATCTTTTCCAGATATAAATTTTGGCAACGTAAACAAAAAGAGACAGAAACACTTGAACATAACTACACAGAGCTCAGAATGCTTGTCAAAGACTGCGACTATGGAGATATAGATCAAATGGTCAGAGATGCATCGTGTTGGGTATTTACAATGACAAGGTCAGAGAAAATTGCATCAACGAGGGTCGGAATTAACACTACAACAAGCCGTAACATTTGCAAGAACATTTGAACTATCACAGTCACAATTAAAGTGCATGAAATCTGAAGAGGACAAATCTGTAGACATGGTAAAGGAATCTGCCAATTTTTCTAAACGTCAGAGAGGTCAACCAACACCTACACATAAGACTAATAGATTTAACAACAAAGCCCAAGTTCAACCGTGTCATAACTGTGGAGGAGTTCATGATCGAAAGAACTGTCCAGCATTTGGCAAGAAATGCAGTAAGTGTTCTAAAATAAATCATTTTGCAAAAGTGTGTATGTCAAAAGAGAAAACAACACGAACACGACAGATGCACATGGTGGAAATTGAAGATGATGCAATCGACAGTGAATTTTTCGTGGGTACAGTGGAACCTGATTATGATGTGAAGACTATCCACCAAGACGAATCTGAATGGACAGAAACTCTAAATATTAATTAATATTAATAAAATACCTATTACTTTTCAATTAGATACATGTGCTACGTGTAATGAAATGTCTTTATCTAATTACCAAAGTACACTCTTAAAATTACCTTTAAATAAACCAGATGCCCCACTTAGGTCATTATCCGTTGAGGAATTTGTTTCTTGTACGCCTAATGCTAAAATATTTAGTAGACTAGATGCCATTAGCGAGTTTTGGCAAGTGTGTCTCGACGAAGAAATTCACATTTGTGCACGTTCAACACTCCATTCTGGAGGTATCGGTTCACTAGATAACCGTTTGGTATTAAATCGGCTCCGGAAGTGTTTCAGCGAATCATTTCCGATATGGTGTCCGATTTAGACGGTACCGAAGCTGTAATCGACGACATATTAATATATGGAAACAATCGTGCTGAGCATGCTGAGCGTTTAAAACGAGTTCTAGATAGATCTCAAACTTGGTCAAGGTAAATGCGATTTACAAGAAGTCAGATAAGTTGGACATCTTCTTACCTCGGAAGGTATCAAACCAGATCCCGAAAAGATACGTGCCGTTGAATCGATGAGACCGCCAACCTGTGTCAAAGAATTACAAACATTCATCGGGTTTATTAACTATTTAGGAAAGTTCATGGAGAATTTCTCAGCAGTAACTGCTCCGTTACCTGTGTTACTTGAAAAAAATACAGTATGGCACTGGGACAAAGAAAAAGGGGAAAGTTATTAACAATTAAAAACAATGGCAGTAAACGCGTCCATATTAGCATTTTATGATGGTAACAAACCATTAACACTTAGCGTCGACGCAAGCTCAAAGGCTTAGGTGTAGTCCTGTTACAGGAAAAGAGACCAAGAGACCTGCTGTCTGCATCAGGCTCAGTACAATTAGCACAACTGTAACAAGATAATTGTCTTGTTAGAAGTTCCCATGTGTATTTGCTGTGCTTATCTAGTGAATCTTACGAGTACCGGCTATTGATTTAAAAAGTTTGATGTCATCTCTAGGAATACATTTGGCAAATCTGCAAATATTTGATGAAGATTGGATCAAAATCTTCTCTCTCTCTCTCTCTCTCTCTCTCTCTCTCTCACACACACACACACACACACACACACACACACACACACACACCTTCGTGTTGCCCTCCGCCTCGCTTTCTGACCTTTAATAAACTCTGAACAACTGTCGTGTATAATTTTTTGAATTATTTTAAAGGTTAATTATTTATTTTCAATTGCTAAATTTTGCTTAAAACATGCCTCTGTAAATATTTTATATTGTAAATATCATGCCACTTTTAAATTTTTATGAAATAAAATAATCAAAAGTAGTTGCCATGTCCTACATTTGATTATAATTATATATTACTTCATTAAATTTCAGAAGTTTTTTTTTTTTTTCATTTTTAACAAAAGTACAAGTATCCAGGCTTACCTAAACATACGCCTTCTGCAATTCAAAGAAAACTTTGGAACTTGGAGATGTTCTTCAGCAAAGTTATACAAATCTTTAGCTGACCGAATTTGAATTTTTCCTCTCCATACAGCAAGATCTGCCTGGTTTTTTATTTGGCCACCAGCTGCATCGTTTGGTCCTTTTCTTTGAGAGTTTTCAAAGTAATTCCTAATCACTTTATCATATCCTAGAGTAGATTTATCAACAGAAATGCCTCCCATACAATGTCTGCCTTTATACTGACACGGACATTCATCCGTAAATTCACACATTCCACTACACTCGTAATGTATGCTTCGCAGATATTCTGCTACTTGCAACTGTGGATATTGTGAAAATTTGTGATCGTGGTTCAGGTCCAGACTAATTAAAAATAAGTGCTCGTTTATTATATTTGGATGTACGTCAGAACTGTCGACACCATCACCTTCTAGAATAGAATGCCGATATATAACACTAACGTGCAAGCTGACTTCATTCTTTCTGAAAATAATTACTTTGTAGTTCGTCTTTTTCAAAACAGTTATAGTTTTCTGAAAAATCGTGAACACACATGCAATGGTTTTGCAGAAAATTTCACTGAAGATGTTTTAACTGCGAGTTTTACCACGTGGCTCGGAACTGGTAGAATGGAAATGTAGCTTGAATTTGTTTTAGGTAGGAAAACATTTCCCCGGGCTTTGTTTCTTTACAAAACACTTTTGGCTTCTACGTGATACCGACACAAGCATGTGTGACTTCTCTGGGTCTTATGGGCTGTACATAGAAGGGTTTGCACCTTTCAAATGTCCTTTGACACATTTTGATTTCGGGATGAGCTTTTTTAAATTCCAGATAAACATTCGTTTGTGATTTTCCTAAGAATGAAACCATATGACTAGAGTAACATTTGGGTCCAATGCGAACTCTCTTTTATTGCATGTTGGTTTGGAATTGTCGGGAAGAAGCCAAAATTATAGGCCAGCTTTTTCTCTTGTTCACTTAATGAATCAGACCTAGTTTTTTTCTGCCCGTATGCGTCCAAGATGACTTTTACGAAGTAAGAAACATTGTGCGAATAGCCTTCCCGTCAGACGATCTTATTATGGGAAGACCAAGTATCCTTACTACTTTCTTCTGAGATTTACTATTGTGTACTGAATTTCCATTCACAGAGGCACAAATTACATTTACAGCGGCCCTAGCCTCGTTCGATCTTTCCATTTTTAATGACTTAAAAGCCGACTTCAAATCATCAAATACTGGTTTTAAATTAGGGGTTTCGTGAAACATATTTTTCCGGACTGTTTTCGCAGTAGCCGATTTATATTCTAAGTATGCCTGCAAAACAGTTGATCTTCGTTTGGAAGACTTTTTCTTAGCTTATTTATAGATCGACTCTTTTCCATTTTATGTTAAAAGTATATTAGTATCAGATTGATTCCGAAACCATAATTTTATTTGTTTTGCCCTATACTTATGAACTCGGTCCAGAGTTGATTTTCTTCTGCTTTCTTCTTTTTCTTTTTTCCTTTGCCTTTTCAACAAAGCTTCTTTGGTTTCAGAGAGTGTTGTGTTTCGTTTTCTATCATTTCTTTCTTTGCATCTCTGATAGGATTCTCGCCTTATTTTCCTTTCTTTCGATAGTGTCCGCTTTTGATACCATTTTTTAAGTTCAACTTAAAGTTTAACTTTGTCATTTCTCAAACCAATTGGCTAGTTGATCGATAGATTGATTGGTTTGGTTGATCGATTGATTGATTTATTCTTTTGTCGAATGAGTAACTGACTGATTAGCTGACTGATTGAGTGATGGATGGAGTATTTTATCGATGTTAGGTGACGGAATGAGTGACTGACACAAGACCAACCCCCTCCTTTAAGGATCTTTAAGGATCCTTAAAGATCCTTAAATATGTCCTTAAAGATCCTTAAAGAGGCCTTAAAGCCTCCTTAAAGCCATTCCATCTTTAAGGATCTTTAAGGGACCTTAAAGGACTCTTTAAGGACATATTTAAGGATCTTTAAGGGACCTTAAAGATCCTTAATGGAACTGAAATTTTAAGGATCTTTAAGGAGGCTTTAAGGATCCTTAAAGATGTCTCATCATGAAAAACTCAAATTTTTTTTAATTATTAATGTAACGATGGCTATTATATTCATTCAGTTAAAAAGTATGATTTGTTTTTAGTATATTTTGAATTTTTATAGTTTATACAACATAGGAGATATAGATAATGCTTGTCTGAATTCTGGTTTCTACATTAAGTTTTTGTAGAGGAGCCGTATGTCTTTTCTAAAAATACCTGTTTCTTAATTCATAACTGAATTAGATAAAAATGTGCAGTTTTCACAGTTTAGATAAACAACCCGTATTTCATCAGATCGGCAGTAAGCATAAGTAATTAACGGTGTTTGTTAATTGTATACAGCAGTACTTGTTTGATTATCGATCCCAGGTGATTTCACGCGCGGTTTTTGACTTTGATGTGCAGTTTCTTATCTAGGTAGGAGATCACTATGAAGTCAAATAACATGTTAAAATGATTACCTAACCCTGAACTCTGGGTGTTGAAAATAAAGGTGTGTTTTTGAAAGTGATTTTAAGAGACAATTTTAATATTAAAATATTAAAACATACATTAATTAAAGAAATAAAAGTAATCGCAAAATAATCTAAGCATGTCTTATATTTTATTTTATTTTATTTTTTTTTTTTGGTGGGGGGTAGTGTTATGCATATATGCAAATAAAGCATGAGAGAGAGAGAGAGAGAGAGAGAGAGAGAGAGAGAGAGAGCGGGCACATTTTAGTGTCTTTGAATTGACATATATGGAACTCATTACTGACATATGATGATATCGGATTTCGAATAATTTCAATTCCTAATGAAAAAGAGTTGGTAAAGTAAATATTTAGAACAAAATAAGAACATTAGGGAAAAGGTTATTCTTTTCAATTATAAACAATTTATGAAGTGAACATATTGAAGTAAGAAACCAGCCACAGAAGATAACCATTAACTGACAAACTTTACCCAGTTGGATGTGAATTTCTGCAGCCAAGATGGAGTGCAGTGGAATAACGTCGATAACCTCTCTCTCTCTCTCTCTCTCTCTCTCTCTCTCTCTCTCTCTCTCAATGTATTCATTTCCCGATCTTGTTGTCTCTCTAAATTAGTTTGCACTGAACCCCCCCCCCTCTCTCTCTCTCTCTCTCTCTCTCTCTCTCTCTCTCTCTCTCTCTCTCTCTCTCTCTCTCGTACATTGAATTCTTGACTTGCCCGTAAATGAATTTTAAAAAAAACAGCTTTCCCTCTCTATATATTATATTTTTGACTATTATCTCTTTCTGTATTTAATTCGCAACTTGACGGTGAAAAATAGGTAATCCCTCCACACACACACACACACACACACACACACACACACACACACCGGGAATTTCTGAATGATATTACTAGTACCTTAGTATATTATGTGTACTGCAGATTCCAGAAAAAAAATTACTGTTAATTTTTTTTGGTTGAAAAATAGACTCGGAAAGACCATATCTATCTATCTATCTATCTATCTATCTATCTATCTATCTATCTATTTATTTATCTAGTTATTTATTTTGGACATTATGGCCAATTATTTAATTTATGGCCAATTATTTAACTTAAAAGCTGTTTGTACAGTTAACATACTGTTTCTTCTGTATCAATAACATCTCTAATTATTACATATAAATAATAATAATTTTCAAGTAAAAGGAGTTAGAAAGAACAGATGTCATCAACATTAATTAATTAAGTGATTAATACACTTGATCATCAAACACCATCTTGCTGATTGATGTTAGATATACTAGTATATTACAGGTAAATTTTGGAATGCATTCCTATCAACACATATTTTATCTAATGCAGTTAAAATTCTATATATAGATAAAAATGATGACTGCAGCAAATTATATATGAAATTTTTATAAAAATAGATAAATAAAATTAATTTGATCCTTTTTTGTAAGAGATATTTTAAAAGAAATATTAAAAAATTTTCACAATAAATGTCCACTTGCTTTCTTTCAGTCACGTGATCTCATTTGCATATTGTTAGAGACATATTTTATAATTATCATCATTAGGATCATCTCTAACATAGCCACATAGGTAAGGTGATGGACTCTTAACTTGAGGGACCAGTGTTCGAATCCCAGCGAGAGCGGATAACAGATGAAAATTTTAATGATAAAATTTCTTGTAATTTCTATTAAATTAATTAAGATTCAATCACACTATAGAATGTAATATAAAAATAAAATTAAAGAAATAAATTTAAAAACTTGAGATTAAAAATTATATAAAGAAAATTAATTTATTATCACTTTATTTTTTCAAAATTAATAATGCAATAGTTTTTTTTAAAATAATATTTAAAAAAAGATAATGATAAAAATAACATTTCATTGCTTTTTAAAAAAAAAAAAAAAAAAGGAAAAATATAAATTTTTCCTTAAAGATCCTTAAAGCCTCCATAAAGATCCTTAAAATTTCAGTTCCATTAAGGATCTTTAAGGAGTCCTTAAAGACGCCTTAAAGGCATATTTAAGGATCCTTAAAGCCCCCTTAAAGATCCTTAAAGGGACATTTAAGGCAGCTTTAAGGAGGCTTTAAGGATCCTTAAAGATGCCTTTTCATCATGTGTGACAATTTGATTGATTGATTGATTGATTGCTTGATCGATTGATTGATTGATAAATTTGTTACTGTGTGTCTTACTGATTGAATGATTGATAGATTAAATGATTGACTGACTGATCGATGAACGGTTTGATTGATTGATTGTTTAATTGATTGATTGATTGATTGAGGATGGATAGTCCGTCTGATAACACGGATTTTCTCTTTCCAAAAACACATACATGTATTTCTATTGACGTCCAGTGTTTATGGCGGCGAATAGATTTTGCACCCTTTGTCTGGGTGGGCCAGTGGAAATTCAGGCAAGTTTGTAGGGTAAATGAATGTATTAAAATGTGCGAAAGTGTCTTAATTAGTCGAAGTCATAATATAATAATTCCCCATTCAGGGGTAGAAAACTAAATGTAGTCCTTTGCAAAGATATGGCAATTTTTTCCGATGAGAACCAATTTTTAAAATGCCTTAATAAGCATCAATGCAAAATCACATTGTAAAATGCATAATATATATATACATTTTTCTTGCAACTTGAGCCAGATCCACAAATTTCATCAAGCAGTCCAATATTTTTTGATAGGATATTAAAACAATGAATCCTCTACATTGCCTTTACGGTGATAATTATTTCTTAATTAATTAAAATAAAATATGAAGTAAAAACGTTCAGTGGGAACTTATTTAATGTATTGCGCACTACGTAATTGGGTTACGTAACGTGAATTTTTCGTTCATTTCATTACTGGACATTTTTACCTCAACTGGCAATAGCCAGCTGAGCTTATGGCATGGAGAAGCGTGCGTGCGTGCGTCCGTGTGTCGTGCGTAAACTTTAATCTCCTCCTCTGAAACTACAGGACAAATTTTAACCAAATTTGGTGTGAAAGGGACGTCAGTGATGCAGATAAAAGTTTGCATAAATCAACTTCCTGTGGCATCCAAGATGGCCGCCGTTACTATAAATAGCAAAAAGTGATAAATGGCTGATACTTGTTTATTTATCAACCGATTTAAGTTAAATTTTGTATATAGAAAGTAGATGCATAGTCATTTAACATATATAACGGATTTTTCAGAAACACTTTTTATTGGGTCGCTATTAGCAGAATATTCACATAAGGTGCTATATTTAGCCAATTCTTTGAAAATCTTCTCCTCAGGAACTACTGGACCTATTTGAACCTAATTTTGTGTGTAAGGTCTCTAGGTGTTGTAGATTAAGGTTTACCAAATATCAACTTCCTGCGGCATCCAATACGGCTGCTATTACTATAAATAGCAAAAAAGTGATAAATGGCTGATACACATTGATTTATAAACCCATTTAGTTCAAATTTGGTATATAGAAATTACATGTGTAGCTGTTTAACATATAATACAGATTGTGAAATTTCATCCTCAGAAACTACTGGGCCAATTTGAAACAACTGGGTCAGTTTGAATGAACTTTGGTGTGCCAGAACCCTAGCAGCTACAGATTAAAAAACTGCACATATCAGTTTCCTGCAGCATCCACAATGGCCACAATTACTATAAATAGTAAAACATGATTAATGGCCAATACAGGTTCCTTTCTCAACACATATGATTAAGTGTTAAATACAATAAATACTATAAAGTCTGGTATATATATATATATATATATATATATATATATATATATATATATATATATATATATATATATATATATATATGTAACATGTGTATTGCCTTTCAATTTTACACAAAACTCCATATCATAAGGTGCTCCATGGAAGACAGTATAATGAGACACAAGTCACCAGTACTTTATGAACACAACTTTTCAATATTTAATTTTTAATTTTTTAATGATATGTTTTTAACTGTAATGATATTCTGCATTGGTTGATGCATTTAAATATGGTGAGTATACTATTTAGCTCAAAATTGATACATGTAAGTGTGGTATATTTTGTTGATGGTAGGTTTCCCGCTCTTCTTATATTATTTGGAATACATTGGACTTTATCTTTACATGTAATATAAATTAAAGAGGTGTCCCAAATGTCAGTTTGTTTACATGAGGTAAGCAGAAATAAAACCTGAATTTTAACAAATAATTCTGTGTTGTTGATATTGTTTTCTTTTTTATTTTTTTCATTCCATGATTTATCAATAAATATTAAATTATGATCCTATCAGTATGATACCTTTGAGGAATATTTAACATTTAAGAGTTATATATATTTATACTTTGACTAGTCCTGAAAATCATGACTCTTAACGGCTTTGCTATATGTATATGTGCCGTTACAGAGTCATGAGTCCATCTTTTATGGAAACAGCAATAAAATGCCAGTTGAGCGATATAGGCCCTATTGAGCCTCTTGTTGCTGGATCTTTCTATTTCCGACGTTTTCCATTTTCTTATCAACATAGAGCAACAAAACTTTGTAGATGTTTTTTAAAAGTACATTTACTCACAATGAAAATGTACCATCAAATATTTCATTTTTTTTAAAAAAAAGACAAGTGTATTTAAAATATATAAGTATTTTTTTCAATACCTTTCCCTTTTTGTGTAATTTGTGCCGTTTTCCGCTGCTGTCTCCGTTACTTCTTAATAATTGTAAACGTTACATGCTTTTTTCATTGCTTTTGCGACCAATTCCACAGAAACGGAAGAAGGGAATCGAAAAAAGAACCAGTTACGTCACTCACGTCACGTGTGGATTATCCACGCAAATTTTCCCGGAAAAAATACGCTTCGCACTTTTATTTATTTTTTTTTACAACATAATGCGTTATATAGGCGTTTTTTCTGTTACGCGTTACATATATACAGTACAGGCCTGTCGAAAGTTAAACACTTTAGTGCCGAATTAGTGCCGACTCGGCAGCTCGTCTCGGCCCCTCGGCAGTTATGTCTCGGCCAATAGTAATCAACAGTTCGGCACCTTTTCGGAAGCTACTGTCCATCGCTCGGCTGTTTTTGACTGTTCGGCACTTTTTCGGCCGCTCGGCTCCTCGGCACTTTTTCGGCCACTCGACCCCTCGATCGTTATCTAGAAAACATCAGTTCATTAAACATGGTTGCAGTTACGCGTATATCACAATATTTTGGAGAGAATTTGTGAGATTATCTAACTCTGTAGTAAGTCAAAGAGAGATCAGTATGAAAATTAGTAGAGAAGATAATATTTATATATCAACAGTGTCAGTGAACAAGTTTTTGCAGCGTTTTAGACTACTTTTTTCTAAATCAAGAGTTTGATGACAGGTGTTGGAGTCTGGCCGATCTCGGAGACAATGTGTCTAAATAGAACTCCGTTTGTTCGACATTCTTTTTATATCGTACTGAGAAGGTATTGAAGCCAGGTATTTGATGATGACAGGGGAACAGATAAGAATTATGACACCTGATGTTTACCTGTATAGACATTTAATGACTTAATTAAAACTGCGATGGCAGAAGTCCGGTTTTTTGTTTTAAAATCCCGCTCCATAATGGAATATAAAAGATTTATGCAATTCTTGGGGGAAAAAAAATCACATATCTATTTTTCCGTCGTCCATATATTTAATGGTATTTATTCATTTATTTTTTATTATTATTTTTTTATTTATTTATTTATTTTTTATTATTTTTAATTTATTTATTTATTTATTATTTTATTATTTTTTTAATTATTATTTTTGAATTTATTATTATTATTATTTTATTTAATTAATTTGCACTTATATTCCTTATCATTAACGAATAATATATTTTATTTTTATTATTATTATTATTATTATTATTATTATTATTATTATTATTATTATTTTTATTATTATTATTATATAAAATTGATCTCTCTCAGATGTAAATTGCTGGAAAAAAAATCCCATATGTATCTTTTCCACCATCCGTTTATTTATTTTCTTTTATTTTATTTTATTTTTAATTTATTTGTTTTATAATCATTATTTTTTTTTTAAATTTATTATTATTTTTTAAAGTCTTTGTAATTACCAATTGATATATTTTATTATTTTAAATATACAGTTAAACATTAATCTATCATATGTTAATTGTTAGACCACTCGTTAGCTAGTGGCCGAGACTCGGCTACTGAGAGGCCAAATGAACTGCCGAGTCGTGGACAGTTCAAAGTGCCGAGGAGCCAAATGAGTTGCCGAGACTCGGCTACCGAGTGGCCGAGCTGTGGACAGTTCCAGTTGCCGAGGGGCCGAGAGTTGACAACTCTTCGGCCACTAGCTGTCCACAGCTCGGCCCCTCGGCAGCCGAGTCTCGGCTCCTTTTCGTCAGCTCAGTGTTAAACTTTCGACAGGCCTGTACTGTATTTTTAGGCAACAACAAACTTCTAAAAACACAATAAATAAAAAAAAATTATCGTTTTCTTATATTATTTAACATATAATATTTTAACTTCATTGCCGTTTCAATACGACAAACACTACCCCACCTAAACAATGTTTCATTTCTATAATGTATCACCAACATCGCGCGTCACGTCTTTACAATATATTACATATGTAAGCTCTAAAGAATTCACTTGATTTATTTATAATATTAGGTATTATTCATGGAAATCTTTAAATTCTATAAATGCACGAGTTGTTCCGGTAATTTTTCTCAAGTTTTTCCTAATTTAGGACCGGCTTAAACGCAAGAGTTTGAACTTAAAGTATAGCATTTACTAACTCTTTCCTAAGTTCGAACTTAGGAAACGTATGTGAAACGCATCCCAGGCCGTTTCTTTAAATATTCTGTTTGTCTTAAATTGTGCGCTGCTCATTTTAGTTCGTTACATATATTTTTATTTACGTTATTAATTTTTAACAAGTGATAGACACCATACATTTATTAAAACAATGTCTATGATTAAGACATGTAGGTTTGTAAACAAAACAAAACATTGTCTCATAAAACTTAAAATTTAAAAAAAAATATTGACGAGAGAAGAATGGTGATATTTGAGTTGAGTGTACACTCAAATGAGTGAATAATTGTGAAACTGGGGTCTGAAAATTTTCTATCTGCACTTCAGAATAAATTGTTGAGGATTTGATCCAGTACATTTACAGAAAGGCCTTGAACCTTGGAAGATATATTTCTTCCAAGCACAGTTACTTTTGAAAATTATAAATGAGCCTAACTAAATACACATGTCTAATTCAATCTTAATTGATGATTTTTATTAACTTTATACTAGTTCTAAAATATTTAATAATGCATTGCAGTATCAGAATTAAGAAAAAACTGTCAAATATATCAATTTAAGAACAATGCAGATTTAAAATAAAAAGAAAACAAAATAGTAAGAAAAATATTTTTGCATTCATTAGTTTTTAATTTTATTCAACATTTATGATGGTAATCGAGTCAATTAAACCTTTTAAACACTTACTCCTATTTTGTCAGCTTTTTGTGCCTTACTTTTGGAACCCTTGATGTTTTCTATATTTTTATCTGTTTACCTTTGGAACGTTTCAGTTTCAATGTGCAGGAAAGAAGGTTCATATCTACCATCATTAAATTTATTTTTAAGTGCAGAAATTGTGTTTTCTTATATATATGTTTTCTAATATAGTTTACACAGTCAATTTAAGCAGGTTTATCAGACTTATTATTCATGGAGATTAATGAAAGTTTTACCAACCCCAGTTTGTTTCTCGGAAATTCTCTCTCTCTCTCTCTCTCTCTCTCTCTCTCTCTCTCTCTCTCTCTCTCTCTCTCTCTCTCACACACACACACACACACACACACACACACACACACACACACACATGTTAATGCATTCAGTACATAGTTTTTTTGTGTATAAAGAAGTGATTAAGAGAAAGAAACAACAACTACCAAAAAATCGGCAATTCATTTCTGTGGAGTCAGTTATTGACCCTATATAAGGTTTGAAATTACAATCGGCAATTTCATTGAAACGTCGAGTTTGTAAACAAAAGCACATGTATTGGCGCGTAGAAATACATTGCGTGATCGCAATAAAATAAAACAAACAAACCAGTCCTTGTCCATATCATAATCCCAAAAACAAAGTAAAAACTTTGAACACACGTGCCAAAAGTTTGTTAACTTTTCATAATGGCCGAACCCATGAAACTCGCTTCGTAAAAAGTAAAGATTTCCGATTTGTTTATAATACAACATAGCGTTCTGGTATTTGAACCGCTTTTAAGTCATATTCCTTAATTATAAAAATATAAAATCAGAAATATATATATCTTCTGCTAAGAGAGGTAACTCTAGTGTTCACAAACATTGGATGCCACGGCAGTGAGTTATCTGAGGAGACGAAAAACAATATTTACGTCATGGTCAGAAACGGTTTGAAGTCAGTAAAGGTTGCCAAAATTCTAGACTTATCCCCATCTACAATTTTCAAAGTTTTGAAGTGGCATCACGAACACCAGACCAATAGAACCATGCCAAGAAGTTGAATGCCACCTGTAATGACAGATAAAGGGAAACATTTACTGTCACGTATTGTAAAAAAGAACCGCCGTTTGCCTTTGGATGATATTACACGTGAATTTAACAATTTAGTGCCGAGAACTGTTTCTACGAGAACTGTTCAAAGGGAAATTTATAAGCTTCAGTACGGAAGAAGAACTGTGGCAAAAAACCTCGGTATTCTTGAAGTAACTTACAGTAAAAACGTTTGCAATATTGCCGTGGGAAATTAAATTGGGCAGTGGAACGGAACTGGAAACATGTTATTTTCAGCGATGATATGACCATTGTTATTAAACCAGACGGAAAGTTTAAAGTGTAGCGAAAAAATGTGAAAAGTGGCGAGGGTATTGCTTATCTTGGCAAAGGCCCATAACGAACTTTAAAACTCATGGTTTGAGGGAGCATTACATATTTTTGACGTGGAATCTTGACTATTATTGATGGCAACATTAATTCGGAGAAATATAATTTTCCACTCTTGATGACTGTTAACGGCCTGTTGTTGTGAAATATTTCGAAGACCAGCATTGGTATTTTATGGATGACAGTTGTCAAATTTAAAGATCCTGTGTTACGGAAGCCCTGCACAGAGTACAGATTTAAATCCAATCTGAAATTGTCGGGTTAACTTCAAAATACTGTGCGGGGGAAATTTTTCCAGATACACACTAGCGATGATTTGAAGAATGAGCTTCATTGTGCCTGGAATAAGATCTTTGGTTATGTATTTGCAGGGAGTTTATGCCACCTTACCCATTCGTTGTCGATATGTGATCATTTCAAAGGATTTTGTCACCAAATATTAATAAATTCCGTCCACAGACAAGGCAAAGTTACCATTTATTATTGATTTTACATTTCGACAGTGGCCGCCATCTTGAAAAAAAGTTGCCATTTTTTGGCACACGAGTATAGATAGCACGCGGCGTCTTAACTCCGACTTTAAAACAGATTAAACTGCGGTCGGTATCCAATCAACATTAAGTTTACAAAGTGTTTGTATTCGAATTAAAATGCAATTTGACCTTATTAAAACAAAATCCCCAAAAATTGCTACTTTAGTTTAAACTTGCTTTTTCAACTTGCATGGAAATCATAACGGGAATTTTAAGTTGTGTACGTTATTTCACCTAAAATGTTTCCTAGACATTTTGCCATATTGTTAGGATAATAATTAAGTTGCCTGTTAAGTCTGCTGTAATAGGGGTGAATATGAGAAAATTACAAAAATCTTACATTATAATAATGATTTTTTGGTTTCCAATAATAATAAACAGCTGCGCCTGGAGCGCATGATACGCCCGTCAGATATTTAAACTTCTTTTTTAAACAACTTGACATTTAGCTGAAACATATTTTTTTAAACAAAGTAGCAAATTTATTTCTCAATGTTTAT
The DNA here is from genome assembly GCA_029721355.1 of Tegillarca granosa. NCBI lineage: Eukaryota > Metazoa > Mollusca > Bivalvia > Arcoida > Arcidae > Tegillarca > Tegillarca granosa. The sequence continues at coordinate 4,925,630 of CM056607.1, read as the reverse complement.
TCACAAACCTTTTTGATTATAGGACAAAAATAACACAAAAGTTTCATAAAAAAAAAGTTCAAATGGTTTTTGAGTTACATCATGCAAAACAATGCCTAAAAATTTGACAATTAAAGGCCAATAACTCTACAACAAGAAAACATACGAATCTCAAAAATAAAAGGGAGCTCTCTGCCATGGATACCAATATAACACAAAAGTTTTATTCAAATTGTTCAAAGCATTTTTGAGTTATTATACAACATGCAAAAAAATGCCTTAAATATGACAATTAAAGTCCCATAACTCTGCAGTGACAAAAAAAAAAAAAAAAAAAAAAAAAAAAAAAAAATGAATCTCAAAAATAAAAGGGAGCTCTCTGTCATGGATACCAATATAACACAAAAGTTTCATTCAAATTGTTCAAAGCATTTTTGAGTTATTGTACAACATGCAAAAAAAATGCCTAAAATTTGACAATTAAAGGCCAATAAATCCGCAACGAGAAAACATACGAATCTCAAAAAACGAAAGGGAGCTTTCTGCCTTAGATACAAACATTTCACAAAAGTTTCATTAAAATTGCTCAAAGCATTCTTGAGTTAGCGTACGACGTGTGGACATACGGACGGACGGAAGTCCTAATACCATAATATGTCCTGTCATAGACGGCGTATAAAAATATATATGTATAACCACAGCCTACATAGACATTGTTCCAACCTAGTAACGTACACAACGTTCCCAACATCGAAACTGTAAGAGTATATTTGGTTATTAACAATGAAATACCCTGCGTTGATCCAGTATCGACCGTAACCGGAACATATCAATGTACACACATTGTACACCATTACTAGTTGAAAGGGATAGGACAAACATGAAGACTTCAATTTTTTCATTGTTAACTTATCATTTCTCTCTAAGTAGCAGCATGCCTTATTACGATGTATTTATTTTACAGCTGATACGGTATTGCACAGCTTGTTCCTACCACGGAAACTTTATACAATTGAACATTCTGCTTACAAAATAATTGTTAACTTAAAGGTATTGCACACTAAGGCACCCCAAGGTCTCCAAATATATATTTGAATATATTTGACGTCCCAGAGTTACATGTTCCTTTTATCCATAATTTTGATTTTATACTTTCCGGGTGTTCTATTCTTCAGGAGCACCCGATCTCACTTCCCAGGTTAAAGTTCACATGTCTATTTTTTCCAGTTTTTAGCTCGACTGAGTGAAAGGTCATGTGAGCTTATGGCATGGTGCGGCGTGTGTATGTGCGTGCGTGCGTGTGTGCGTGCGTGTGTATATGCGTGGGTGCTTTGTTAACACCTTCTCCTCCAAAACTGCTGGACCGATTTCGATGATACTTGGGAAAATGGCTTCAAATTGTTATAACTTGACTATTTGAACAGATAATAACATGGGGTTTTAAGTTTTGACTTTTTCTTGAAATGACCTTTAAAATAGGATCAATATGTCAAGGTCATGACCTAATTTGTGATTTATGCAGTTTTATGCAATTTTCTTGCTAAAATTAAGAAATATATGAATACAACATATGTTAAAATGTTCAGCACGAAAAAAATTAACAATGTACCAAGTTTTGTAACTATATGATAAACCATGTAAGAGTTGTTGTCCCTGAAATGTTCTTTTTGGTTTATAAATACTGAAATTGTGCATTAGCTTGAAAACTATAAACTTTTTGAATGTGCATTTATAAAAGAATATTGTAGGGATTGATATGCCAGTCATTTTAATGTATGGTTCAAGGTCATATGTTGAAGTTTAAGGTCATAGCCGCAGAAAAGCTGAAATTGTTAATTATCTTGAAACTGTTAACTTTTTGTACAAGCATGTATTTTAGAATATTGTAGGTATTGATATTATGACCATTCGATATAGGGTTCAAGTTCATATGTGCAAAGGTCAAAATCATGGCTGCATAACTGTATAGTTAATGGTTTGGAAATAATTCATTTTACTATTATAATAGTTAAATCATGCGTATGAGCTATTTATGAATGAAACGTGACTAGATATTTCTGATTAATTATTGCTGGATTTCCAAACTTGGGGAATTTTGTAAAGTTTTTGTAATAAAGTTCTTTGTATGTTCTTGGACATTTCCTCAGGTGAGCGTTAAGGCCTATAGGCCTCTTGTTCTTGTATGAGATCGTGGTTTGAAGGTTTATCTTTTAGTCTCATACCATCCAAACAATAACAATCTTTTGTAGAAATATGAAGAAAAATAGATGAAAAAGCTTGCTAATAATAAGATATAGTAGATTTCTTTCAAAATAATTAAAATAGTCTACTTTTAAAGCAAATTTCTGATTTTAATTTACATGTATTTCAATTTATTTTTGCAATGGTGAATTAATGGAAAACATTGAATGAATCAAAATATTAATCTTGCATGTTTAATCTGTGCAAGGGCTATAAGCATGATATCACAAATTCAAATCTTAATAATATCCACTAATATGACTGATTAAATTTCGTGTCTGGTCAGTATTTGTCACTGATGTAAAATGAGTAGATTATTTAGCAATTCCACACAAAAGTATACACTATCTAGCTGTGTCTGGGAAAATATAGGAAATATAGATATCAATGTATATCTTGAATAATTCTTAGTGAAATTTATAGAAATAATAAATCAAGACTTTTGAGAGATACTTATCAAATATGTCAAGTTTGAATTAAAGCAACCTCTAAAATCGGCAATACCACCAGAACGGGTAAGAATCAATACAAATTTTGGAAAACATAAATCTTTTTATAAAATGTCTAACAATAACAATGGCCCTTCAATTTAAACGTTACAAACAATACAGAAGATATTGATTTTTTTTTTTCAAATATCCGGAAGAGCGCCGTACATAAACTAGAATTGTCATCGATCTTTTCGCCCTTTATATTGTTTTTTGGGTATTATATCTTTTTTTTCAAATTATACGTCACACACACACACACACACACACACACACACACACACACACGGGGACATTTTTGTGAAATTTTTAAGTTTTACTGACTTTGATCATATATACATGTAATAAGATGATGATCATTCTTTTCATAAACGTTTAAATGTCAAACGAGAAAAAGAAATATGCATTTGAAATTTCTTTCATAAACAGGTATTTTCTGTAATCATACACTATGTAAATGTTTAAACAGAAAACTCAAGCCAAATAAAATATAGGACATGGAGAAAAAGGTTATGGCATCGTTTAAACTATGTAAAACAATATAAAATCATATTTAAACATTTCAATACTGAAAAGGAAAATATAATATAGACAAATTGACAAATCTTGTTTTGTGCATGATATGAATTAAACCGTTCACACTGTACTTACTTGTGTTATTCCTGTGGTATATTATGATAGATTTTATTCCATATATCCTGCTTAAATCAACTTGCCACCATGCATTATACTGTTTCGGAACAAAATATGTGCTTGCGCAATAACCATAGCGTTGGTTGATGTAACCATTTACAGCCTTGTTTGCATCAATGTGACTACTGCTTTGTGTTGCTGACTTGTGAAGTCCTAAATTTACTAAAACAAAATTTAAAAAGTACAACGAAAATAATATAATAATATATTATAATTATAATACTAATTATAATAATACTTAGGGACTTAACAATTACATTTAATTTATATCAGACACTTAACACTAATTTGATTAACTCTTCCTGGAATCGAAAGTTGCTGGTTTTTAAAAAATGGAATATTGCCATCCGAACAAATGCAAAATGCATAATGGACACACAATACAACACCGCGTACTGGACGTGATTAAGGCAGAATCGCCATCAGTTAGGTGTGTACATGTGTTAAATGTCTCAAGGTTGATTAAATCAACAAACAAATTGTTATTACTGGTTCCTTTTCTGTCCGTCTGAACTTCACTCTTTGTCACATTTGACCCCTTTTTAAAACGTTCGTGTGTGTATGTGTATGTGTTTTTTCTGGCAAGACTTTTAGAATAATTGACACTTTATATATATGTACAGGACTCTGATGCTTTTGGGATTTTGCAAAGGAATCTTGTCTTTGAAAATATGATCCTTTAAAAATTGAATCTTATTTGATGGGTTTGCTATTCTATTTGTTGAAGCTAAGTCTGTGCCTGATATTAAAAATTACATACAAAGATTTTTTTCATTTAAAAAAAAACTCCTTAAAGTCATTATTTGAGTGTCCAAGGTCATAATAAGACTTCATTAAAACAGGTGCTTCTTGCTAGAGCTTTGAAGTTGATCAAAGCAAACTCAATCTTTACCAAGTTAAAACATGAGAGTCCTTCATATTCGAAGTTAATGCTTCATTCTTAATTACCTGTACTTGTATATTATATTTCTGTAGGCACTTTTGGGAGGTTGTTCATGAATTCACAGAAGAACAAATGAGACAGTTATTACAATTTACAACTGGTACTGATCGTGTGCCTGTTGGTGGACTTGCTAAAACTCAAACTTACTATAGCAAGAAATGGTCCTGATTCAGAAAGGTGAGATCATAAGAAACAAATAAGTTTTAGGAACTGTTTTATTAGTGCAGTTTATCCTTTATTCTAAAATTGTCTAAGTAAATGTATTTAAGAGTATTGAATTCTTATTAATACTTGATTAACAACACCAAAATACAACATATAAATAATTAAAATTAACGATTTCATTACAAAAATTGTGTTATTCAATGTTAAATAAGAGTTGACACTTATATACCTGAATATATTCTGCTACAAAATCAATTTTGTTTTTAATGGGCATTCCGGTTTCCCCAAACTGACAGCCATGATATAAATGATGACAAACTTGACTGTGGCCTGAAACAGTATGACGGCAGTCTACTTTGTACAACTTTCCTTTTTTACAATAAAAATATACATTTTTAGATTGCAGTAATACAAACATAACTAAAATCACCCTCAGTTAACGACAGGTAATATTCCTTGCCAATGGGCAATATATTTTTTTCAATATAGCCAATCAATTTATCTCTGAAACTTCAAAATCATTTCAATATTTGTAAACCTATAGATATCTGAAATATCATTCAGGAATTAATGGAGAATTATAGCACAAAGAATTTTCTGTCATTAAACGCTATTTTATTTATTTATTTATTTTTTATTTTACATTTATGTTAACATTTTTTATGTTTTTATATTTTACACATTTCATATGAACAAATTGTAGGCCATACGAGTTCTCAACGAAAACATAGAACCTTTCGACAAACTATAATTTTACAGGTTATGTTTGTCATTTGTGCTTTGTTCATTCTTTTTCTTGGTTATACTAATTTTTGCAAATTTAATTTTTTAAGAGTTTTATTTCGGTGATATCTCTTTGATAATATTACATGTACTTAATACCATTTAAAGCAGGATTCAATTCAGTATTTTTAATAAATGTTAATATGTAGCATTGAATCAAATCGATTATAATACAAATATGAGATTTTAATATCAAAACAACATTATGTTTACCCATTATTGTAAAAATTCCAATTAAAATTTATCAGTTTAAATTGTTGTTATTACTATCTGTGCGATTCATTTTCTTTATTTCACTCTTATTAGCCCATTATAAATGGAAAACATAAAAGCTTGGGGCAACTCGATCAAATGGCTTCGTCAGAAAAAAGTGTTTGTGCGAGAACGACAGCAGATTCTGCAAAGAAAAGAACAAGGGCCAACTGGGACAATCTGACCAAAGAATTCAAACCGGCCAAGTTAAAAAATGACTGTAAATAAAACAACAGTTTGGCTTTGATACGCCCGACAAAGTAAATGCATTGGTCTTGAACGCATTCGTCTGTATTATGTTTGTCGACGTTGCATCTTTTTTTATAAAGAATTACGTGATAAATGTTCTAAAATAAGATCTTTGGTAGCTCAAATTAGCGTTAGGATCCCTATTCCTAGCGTTATACACTCTTATGAGTTGATGAATGATAAATTGAAAAAAATAATAATTTAACCATCTCCAAACTTGAAATGGCAATCGATTTGCTAAATAAAAACAGCCATTTTTCTGATTTTAACAATTTTTTACTCTTCTTTTTAATTTTAGCAAAACAATTTCCTTTTTATAATTGACAATGGAAAATCAGAAACAAATAGCTGAAAAAAGGAACATAAATGGACAAACAGTTACTTTGAAATATTCAGAGACTGCTTTTCAAGTCATAAACTCGGCCTTTATACATGGTGTGGGTGAAACTATCCAGTCACAAATGTTAAAATAACTGTGCAATGTACTTATCATGTAAAACGTCAATAAAATGTATAACGTTGTTTTTTAAAAAAGAATTGACTTACCTAATTGTGTCTGTACGTTATGAAATAATGCTGCAGAAACGGAAAAATATAAAACATAGCTTAACTGAAACATGTCTTCACTTTCCTACAGATACATTACGTCTGAACAACCCGGAAGAAAAATTATAGTTATTTTATTCGAGTACCCAAGCAGAATTAAATGCACTTATTGTTTAGTAGAATTTAAATTTAAAAACCTTAAGAGTACATACGAGGTCTATAAGGTTCATGAACAAAAAATAAAAAAAGACCTTAAAACGTAAACAAAGGGATAGTGCAGGAAAAAGAAACTATAACGAGATTTAAATTTATTGTGTAAGAATTTGTATAAACCCAAGCTGGAATGCCTTAAAGCTGAAGCTGAAGGTTGTTGTTACGCAAAAGAAAGAAAAGATAACATAAACATAGTGTAAAAATGCGAAATAAAAGCTGTAAGAACACACACACAAAGAGAGAGAGAGAGAGAGAGAGAGAGAGAGAGAGAGAGACAGAGTTGTTTTATCCGTCACATAACAAAATGCAAATTAAAAATTATTTATTTTCTTTTTTATATTATTTAACACAGTCTAAAATTTAATGACGTAATTGACGTAACTACCCTAAAAGGGCTAAAAATGACCTTGGCAAAAAACTATTTTATATGAAATATATGCTCGTCGGTGGGATACTGAGTATCTTGGCTAGCATGATAAAGTTTTCCTAAGTGTACACTAATACAATGCATAGTTTTAAACAGTCGCACGCCTTACCAATATGCAAACATGTTCTTAAATAAATCCTAACTTGTAATTATTGTCTTTCTGGATAGCCGAAAAACTGCAAATGTGATGATTTATAACGGACAACTAGTCAAACATTTAAATTAATTAAATTAGTTTTATCTTCTCCCAAATTTTGTTACAAAATTAATATTTTTGTTCAATCAACTTTTCAAGATGGAACATGCCGACGGTAAACAAATTTCGTATAAAATCGCTTCGCTACATGATTATATATATATATATATATATATATATATATATATATATATATATATATATATATATATATATATATCAAAGTCGTGTATATTTAATAACTTCGTGAAAATTAAAACCGGTCTTTTCATTAATTGATATCAGGATGAATCCTTTTAATTATTCCAAAATATAAGCGTTAAAAATCTAAATCTATGTTAGGTTATTTATTGTTTTTGTTAGTCGCTTACAATTAAGAATAATTAAATGACCATGAAAGTGTTTGCTTTAAAAGACAAAAATGGTTATAATGCGTTATAACGTCTTTCAATTTGAATTTAACATTGCATGTATGTACATTATGAATGTTTACAATGTGTCGTATCTGATTCAATGAATTTTTTTGCCCCTTATAAATGAATCAAGTAGCTTGTTTAGTTATCATTTACGAATCCTAGATTATTATATTATAGTACCGTTATTTTGCTATCCAATAAGGAGGTCATTGCTTTCTATGGAATGCGCTTATGGGATTTAACCTTATATTGCTCTTTTATAAACTAAATTTGAAAATACAAGCGTGATTTGTTTTTACATTTTAGATCCTGTCAGTAACTTTTTCGAAATATTTGTAAAACAATGTTCTACATCTGGCCTGTGTTTAACACCTGAAGACAGTTTTTACATAGATTTAAAAAAAATGTTGGATTATACAAAGAATAAAATATTGTAATACTGATATGCCTCTGTTTACTGATTTTATTGCGGCTGTCGGTAAACGTTCATGCTATGTAACACAAGACTTTAAAACACAAACTAGTAAGTTAAGAATAGACCAGGAAGTCATGTTTCAATACGAATGTGTTTTGGTGTGTGTTCTATATATATATATACTGGTATAACTTATCTTTATATGAGCAATAGTGAATATGTCATGTTGCTCTTTTACTCTTTTAAGTCAAAGTGTGTAAATAATGAGATAATGAGTACCATTTCTATTTGTCAATGATTTAGAGTTTCTATAATAATCTGTCGAATATACCCTCTATTACAGATATTGAAAGATTTAAAGTCTTTTATTTCTCCATAATGACAGACGCTATTTATTTTTTTTATCATATATTAAAGTAAGTTATCCGAGAACCATGCTAGGTACATATCTTCCACATAATACTTGAGTTACTCTTTGATTATCATTACAGGGCGCGTCGTTCCATTGAAAGTTGTAATTTCTTCCATATTCAATACAGTTCTCTAAATGTCCCTTATAGTCGTCAAGTTGTCCTGGCATCCAGTTTGTGTATCTGCAATGAAGACATATCTATTTTTATACGCATGTATGAATATCTACCGTATAAGTTCGCTTATATTGTAAAATTCCGGAAATTTTATTTTTTAATATATAATTGAAATGAACTATAAATCACACACACACACACACACATATATATATATATATATATTACCTAACGATTTTATTTTATTTGGAGTGTTCCTTTCAGATCTTTAACTTGCTTCATTACTGTTCTATTCGACCTCAAAAAAGTGTACATTAGCATGAATGTAGTTTTAGTATAGCAAGTGAACTACTTGTACTAGTCCCACAATGAAATGCCCCAAAGGGAATATGTAGTGTTATTCTAATCATGTAATACATAATGTTTAAAGTTTTCGCGAAAGAATTGTTTTAGCAGACTGACTTAAAATTATGCTTATGGATAGATAGGTCTATTAGAAAAAAAATATTATTTAAATACGTTAACAAAATTAACATTGTTAGCACCTCAATACATGTAGTATGTAACATCCTAACTGGTGATATACGCTTACTCAAACGCCACCCGACTTGGGATCATTGTCGATTGGTTGAAATAGTAATTGCGTTAATGCAATCATCTCCTTTATTTTGAAGTAGTCTAACATTTCAACACAAACAAACAACTGCATGACACTTTGTCATTAGATAAAGTTATCAAGGCAGGTAGTCTTATAATTAGTAAAACATATATTTAATATACTGACTTGATTTTTTTTAACATTGTTTGGTGCTCGGAATAAAATTGAATATTATTCAACCGTTAGTGCTCACTTTAACTATTTGCACTGTGTTATCACGACTTTAAAACATTGAATTTACAAAAATGTTCATATCGTAAATGTTTCTCATACTGTTAACCCAAACCTACTAAGTAATTTTTTGTCTAGTGATAAAATAAGGAAGTTTGTGGTTGCCTTCAAAACGTTTTGCCCTGTTGTTTTTATCAATAGTTCTTTATCAATTATTGTTTTCTACAGCTATTTCGTCTTTATTCGAAAAAAAACTATATGTAACCTAATTTATATAATGCGTTATCTAGTGTTATGTACCCATGTTTCTGTGTGTTTCGTTACTATTTTAGACTATACGGAAAAATAGGGACCAATTATGGACATTACTGTTATTGCATTTTAGGCACTAATAAACAAAACAGTAACCAGTTTTCCCGACATTTTTCACTGGTAGACAATATATAATTTTTAGGTGATTGTAAATGTTTGTCTGGTCTGAGAAGAATTGGCTATTTCTACAATTACTGGTATGTAAAATTATATACATAATTGAATTACATTTTGGAATTTCTTATTTAACATCTTTATGAATAATTAGTTTGAAATCAAATACATCTAATCTACTACCATCCCTTTAGTTAAAACCGATATTTTGTTGTTATTTCTGACATTTATTTAAGGACAACAGATCCACACACGTCTAGATTCCATAGATTAATATCGTTCCTTGTACATATTAAACTGCGAATAAAAGGTCAAATAGATATTTGGATTTGTAATTTCAATTTTTTAACCTCGGTTACATATACTATTATATGAAGTGAGTTAATATATTTAACATATAAATTAAGTACCTACTTTCATTTGAACCAGTCATCCTGGCTATTAATATCTGTTTATCTGCTGAATCAACAATAGGTAAATGTGAGTGAAGCATTTGACACAGTGCCTGAAGTTTAATAAATATGAAGTTTTGTTGTAAATTATATGTTACGGTCCTTCAAAAAGAGAAAAGAACACAAATACACGCACCTACTTTCAGGATATTAAGTTCCAATCCAAAGTCCGGGGTTATATTGCGTTTAAGTTTATGATTAATTTTGGTTTGATCGAGTACTAGCTAGTAATCAGGTATTCTAGCATTACCTATTAGCTTTATTTTAAAACTTAATAATTAGAATCTAAAATAATTCATTATACCTTTGCCTCAAACCAGTTGGTTTGTGCATTTACATTGCAGAACATTCTAAAACCCTCAGTCTTGCAATCAGTCGCACAGTCTGAAAGTGGTATCAAAAATGGTTCAAGAAGCAAATTTAAAACCAAAAACACGCATATGATTACCAAGCATCGGCTTTTTAAAGATTGAAAGACAATATTTACACAACGGCTTGATTAATAACATATTTTATTTTTTAGAATGTTTCTAAGAGAACAATGAATACAGGGTACTGGAGCAATAACACTGGAAACCTACTTGTCTGGTCTTAATGAAAGTCAGATAAAAGTAGAAAATTGAAAATACTTTTTTGCGTTACATAATAATTGTTTCTGTGGAGACAGATGTATTAACTATTAGGGATATAGAAGAGTAAACACCCATTGTATGTTTGGACATGTGATCTTAGTGTTTTGTTCGAATACAATATAATTAAAAAATGTAAAGCCGACTTCTAAAACGGCGACGTCACTTTAAAACAACAACGATTCCTGTTTTTCACTCACTTTGAACAACGTTTTAGTAAGGTTTGTTTGTGCAAATTTTCAGCCCTCTTAATCTTTGAAACTTATTCAAAACTAATGTTTCTTCCCTCATGCAAAGCATTCCTTAGCTGGATTTGGTTTTTATATAAATGTAATTTAGGAACTTTGCATTCATTAATTTTCAGTTATTTTACTTAAGTTATTTTACTTATCAAACTTTTTGGCCCCTTGTGTCACTGTTGAGGAACGAATTTCCGAAATATGCACATACGGAACGTCAAAAATAAATGGGTATTGTTAAATATTTACAACCTCTGAGCGGATACCGCTGTTAATGGCGTAAAACTCCCCGAGGGTATCAATAACTCAGTAGGCAGTATTTTTTGTGCTGTCAGAAAATGACCATTTAGCAAAATTTTAAGCACTCTTAATTTTCTAAATTTATTCAAAACTAAGGTTTGTTCCCTTATACATAGCATTCCTTAGCTGGGTTTGGATTCATATAATTCGGGTTTCATTTATTCTTCTGTTTTGCTCATTTTTTTTACCAACCAAACTTTTCAGCCCCTAGTGTCACTTTTGAGGAAAGAATTTCCGAAATGTGCACATATGACACATCAAAATTGAACAGTTATTGTTATATATTTAAGATATTATAGATATATATCATTACGTATACCTGGTATATGTGCTTGTACTGGATTTCTCAGCACTGACACATCAAATGAATATATTTAATAACAATCTTTACGTAGTTTTTTTTTAAAAATGGAATAATTAGCTGTTCCGAATTTGTTTCCACTGTTAGAAGACATATTAATTATAAGTGATTTATTAATACGCATTGGTAATGATAAAGCAAATGGTTCTTCCAGATTTACGTTGAATGTGATAATTGCTGTTTCATGATATCAGGAGAGAGAGAGAGAGAGAGAGAGAGAGAGAGAGAGAGAGAGAGAGAGAGAGAGAGAGAGAGAGAGAGATGGTGGCCTACATAATTATTTAATAATTAGAAAGAAAGACTTTCGCAACGAGACTCACATATGCATTTTGACTGAATTTTCATGTGTTACTTCTGAAATTTATATGGAGTTATACAAAGCAATAGTAGCATATATCATGATGTTTAATTAGCCTATGTTATCTATAAACAATTAATATCCTGGAAATATATCAAAATTGACTATTATTAAAATAATAAATACACCAAGATGTACCTCCATTCACAAAGAACATTTAAATGCCGGTCACAAGGAGCATCGTTCCATTTATAGTTAGAATCAGGGCCATACTCTAGACAATTTTCACTTTGGGCATAAAAGTAATTGATGGCTGATTTGTGTTCCACATCGTGTGTTCTATTAATTTCCCTGTAGTGTTCCAAACCCAATACCCTTCCACAGCTGTGTCGGTACCGTCCAGCCAAACTTTAAATAAAACAAAAGAGAGATGATAAGGTCCATGATGGCCTCACTGGTATCTACTAGACCGAACTAGCGTTATTATTACTACTAATTAGTTAGCCAATCTATTTATATTTATCTACCTGTTTGCATGGTACATATATATATGCAATATTTAGTTGAGTAGTGATAGTGACAGAAGCAAGGCGGGGCTCATGTTGGATGCTAAGCATTGCAGGATACTGTAGGTTGGGGTTACCCAGTCACTTTAATACCTGTTCTGCTTATCATTTAACAAGGCCAGTATACTAGCCCTTCTGATATTATTACTACAACTTTTATTATTATTATTATTATTATTATTATAAATGATTAGTCTGCCAATTTATTTATCTACTTGTTTGCATATATATATTTATAGTTAATATGCTGTTTTCATATAATGAGAGAAAAAAATGTATTATAATTAAGTCTTTTTTTTACACTTTTTTAGTATCTACTTTTTCTGCTTTTGTTTCTTATATTCTTATATTCACAAACCTATCTATCTATTTATTTATTTATTTTTTTACTTATTTACTTATTTATTACTTACTTACACTTTTTAGTATCTTCTTTTTCTGTTTTTGTTTATTATATTCCTATTTTCACACACCTATTTATTTATTTATCTATTTACATTAATTACATATTTACACTTTTTAGTATCTTCTTTTTCTGTTTTTGTTTCTTATATACCTATATTCGCATACCTATTTATTTATTTATTATTTGTGTTTTTACTTATTTATTTATTTATTTATTTATTTATTTATTTATTTATTTATTTATTTAATCGCTATTTATTTACATATTTATTAATTACTTATTCTTGCCTTTATTAGTTAAGTAAGCTCCTTATATGTTTTGTAATGTATTGTATCCAGGGAGACTGGTTAATATAAGAGTTTCACTCTTGTTCCGGAATCCCTTTTTGTCTAATTGATGAAATGTTATTGTTTATGTATATTTTTATTGAAATAAATATCGTTTAAACTAACAAGCGTAAAATATTCTTAATTTTCCTATTGTCTGAGCGCGAGGGATATTAAATTACATAAAATCGCAAATAATAATTTTCACTAATTTTTATTTTTAAGCAATTTTGGAACCATTTGATAAATAAATGTATTTCTTTTTGTCTGTTAAACATGTTGGCACCAAGTCTAATATACAAGTAAGTTTTATGTTTTCATAAAATTGTCCCTTGACCTTTATTTCTAAATGTTACACGATTTATTTCATTTATGGGGAATAATACTTATGTTTTGTTATGATTTATGGAATTTTAAGCTTACATATGTGCGATAAGATTAGATTATAGTTATATATTTTATCTATTTCGTATATTTAACATGCGTTTGTATATTGGTTTCTGTTTAATGTCCCATCAATAGTTTTTTTTTATTATTTGCGATTATATTTTTTTATTTCAAACATTTATCTTTTGTCAAGGTCATGTTGTGCTTAAGATTTTTAAAAATAGTTCTACTCTTCTTAGAGCAATTTTAGCGACTTTTAGAACTAAGATGTAATCGATACTCATCGTGGACCAAACGGTCTTTGACAATGACGCTAAGCCAACCAGTAAAATAAATAAATAAATAAATAAATAAATAAATAAATAAATGCTTAGCTATATGAACATTAAAAGATTTTTATTTAACTTACTGTCATGATTATCATTTCGAATTATTGAATCAATGAAGTGCATTTCTTCATCTGTCTCAACTATAGGTAGATGCATTAAATGTTTTTTGCACAATTATAGCATTGTGATGAGGTCGATATGTGTTTTATCGACTGAAGAAAATCGATATCGACCGTGGACGTAGTCCGAGGTTGATATCGGTTTTCTTCAGTCGATAAAACACATATCGAACGAAATCACCATGCTATAATTGCTTTATTATTAAATCCGACCATAAATGTGTTGTTTCACCTTCAAAAATAAAGATCAAACTTCTAATATCAACAATAACATGCACGCTTTAACGCCTTTTGAAAACAATGAATACAACGCGGAGCGGAAAACGATCATGGAAGAACCCGGCCACGTGCTCCGAGTCAATATGATGTTTTTAACCCGCTTCTTTCCAATATGATTTTTATCGCAAACCACGATATGCAATCTAAGCCAATGGGAATGTTTAAATTATATGATTTAATAATAATAATAAGTATTGTTATTTTATAATAATAATAATAATGAATTATTGAATTACTAAAGTAAGACTTATTCCTTCGATTATATTTTACACAAATCTTAGCCATTCTTGCTTTCATTCTTGCTTTCATTTTTCACAAGGGTTTTTCCTAAATACAGGAATTCGGGACAATAAGCTTAACCTAATAAGTCAATATGAGTCAAGGTATTATGACGGCTCCGAGGATTAATCTATGTTCGTAAATAGAAAGTTCCAAGTCTGAAATGTAGAGTACCAATATTCAGATTATTAACAATAATCTTAACCTTGTTCAATAAAGAACAATATAGTTGCAGTTGACCATGTAAGTTGTGTAGAACTGAAAAGCAAACAGTATTTTGAATCTTTTAAAGAATGCCATTGTCCACTTGGACAAGAAGGCAGAGCTTCTGAAAAATTGTTTGCAAAGAGAAATAACTATAGCGCGCTTTAAACGTAAAAGGCGAAAGTATCAAATAAGAATAATATTTATATACTCAAATATCATGTGATGTGTGCATCCAATCAGCCGTTTATTTAAAAAAAGCAGTTGTTAATTTATAATATTATCATACATGCTTAGCAAAAAATACAACAAAAATATCTATTACCAAATGTCGATTATTGCCATTACATACATGATAATTTTAGCTCGTATTCTGTAATGTATATTTCTTCAGGCAGTGATACTTATGAATAATTGTACAGAGAAATCAGGGAAATTAACGTTTCATAACAAAGAAAGCTGTGGTTGATTCTTAAAAAATAATTAAGAAAAAAAAAATCAAAAACGAACTTTTAAGACATATTATTGCAATTATTAATTGGGATTTATTAAGTATTTTAAAATATAAAATATTTTTAGAAATATTATTAACTTCTAAAAGTTAATACACTGTACATTATAAATTTAAATCCATCATCTTTAGCAACGTTTATTGTATATATTATATATTTCACCTACCTGGCGTAGTTTGTGAGATAGATTCTGTAGAAACAGTATTTGTTGATTTGCCTGTTTGGACTTGTCCTGTGGTTTGGGATTGTACAGAAGTTGTGTTGTCTGTGTAACAATTATGATTACAAAGAGTCACAACACCTAGAGCAGCCTTGATTTCCGTGTAAAGAGGAGGAATATTGCTAAATATAAATTGGAGACATACCGATATAATTTGTCTTTATTTGTTAAATTGAGATTTAAAAACTTGCACTTAATAATATGACCTTTGCAAGAGACAATAAAAAGAACATGGTAACAAAACACAAAGACTAGACGTCGTATACGGAAAAACACAGACTAGACACCGTATACGGATATAACACATACAAGACACCGTATACAGATTTCATAAAGACTACACGCCGTATACGGATACAACACAGACTAGACACCGTATACGGATATAACACAGACTGTACGCCGTAAACGTATATAACACAAACTAGCCGCCGCATACCTATATAACACAGACTAGACACCGCAAACGGATATAACACAGACGAGACACCGTATACGGATATAACACAGACTAGACACCGTATATGAATATAACAAAGAAAAGACACCGTATGCGGATATAACACAGGCTATTCATCGTATTAGGATATAACACAGACTAGACGACGTATACGGATAAAACACAGACTAGACACCGTATACGGATATAGCAAAGACTAGACGCCGTATACCTATAAAACACAGACTAGACACCGTATACAGATATATCACAGAGTAGACATCGTATACGGATATACCACAGACTAGACGGCGTATACGAATATAACACAGAATAGACAACGTATACAAATATAACACAGAATAGACCCAGTATACGGATATAACACCGACTATACACCGTATAAGGATATAACACAGACTAGACGCCGAATACCGATATAAGACATACTAGACATCGTATACGGATATATCACAGACTAGACGACGTATACGAGTATAACACGTGTTAGTGACTATTTTTTATCGTTTAATTGGTCAACCAAAATGTGGACCACTTGTAATAAATGTTATAAAGATACACCATGTTTGCTTACTGTAATAGCTATATCGATATAACTCAATGTAGATAGCTAATTGTAAAAGATATACAAATTTTGCTTAGATCGCTGAATTTAAATTTTTACGAACATAACTACAAGTCAATCTCTATATGTAAAAGTTACACGGATATACACATGTACATGCATGTAGATCGCTAATTGTGAAAGTTATACTTATATAACAACATTAAGATGGCTAATTGTAAAAGTAAAACGCATATAGCCACCCGTAGATCGCTTATTGTAAGTAAAACGGATTTAGCCACCCGTAGATCGATAATTGTAAAAGTTTATACTTATATAACAGCTCGTAGATAGCTAATTGTAAAAGTAATAGGGATATAGCCACCCGTAGATCGCTTATTGTAAGTAAAACGGATAAAGCCACCCGTATATCGCTTATTGTAAAAGTTATACTTATACAACTGCATGTAGATCGCTAATTGTAAAAGTTATACTTATATAACAACATGTAGATGGCTAATTGTAAAAGTAAAACGGATATAGCCTCCCGTAGATCGCTAATTGTAAAAGTTATACTTATATAACAACATGTAGATTGCTAATTATAAAAGTTATACTTATATAACAACATGTAGATCGCTAATTGTAAAAGTAAAACGGTTATAGCCTCCCGTACATCGGTAATTGTAAAAGTTATACTTATATAACAACATGTAGATCGCTAATTGTAAAAGTAAAACGGTTATAGCCTCCCGTACATCGGTAATTGTAAAAGTTATACTTATATAACAACATGTAGATCGCTAATTGTAAAAGTTAAACGGTTATAGCCTCCCGTACATCGGTAATTGTAAAAGTTATACTTATATAACAACATGTAGATCGCTAATTGTAAAAGTTAAACGGTTATAGCCTCCCGTACATCGGTAATTGTAAAAGTTATACTTATATAACAACATGTAGATCGCTAATTGTAAAAGTAAAACGGATATAGCCTCCCGTACATCGGTAATTGTAAAAGTTATACTTATATAACAACATGTAGATCGCTAATTGTAAAAGTAAAACGGATATAGCCTCCCGTACATCGGTAATTGTAAAAGTTATACTTATATAACAACATGTAGATCGCTAATTGTAAAAGTAAAACGGATATAGCCTCCCGTACATCGGTAATTGTAAAAGTTATACTTATATAACAACATGTAGATCGCTAATTGTAAAAGTTTTACTTATATAACAGATTGTAGATCGCTAATTGTAAAAGTTATACTTATACAACTGCATGTAGATCGCTAATGGTAAAAGTTATACTTATATAACAACATGTAGATCGCTAATTGTAAAAGTTTTACTTATATAACAGCATGTAGATCGCTTATTGTAAACGTTTAACGAATATAATTACATATAGATCACGATTTGTAAAAGTAATACGGATATAGCCACCCGTAGATCGCTAACTGTAAAAGTAATACTTCTATTACCGCATGTAGATCGCTAATTTTAAAAGTAAAACGGAATTAGCCACGAGTAGATCGCTAATTGTAAAAGTTTAACGAATATAACTACATAAAGATCGCTAATTTTAAAAGAAATACGGATATAGCCACCCGTAGATCGCTAACTGTAAAAGTTATACTGATATAACAACATAAATAGCGCTAATTAAAAACGTAAAACGGATATAGCCACCAGTAAATCGCTAATTGTAAAAGTGTTACGAATATAATTACATGTAGATCGCGATTTGTAAAAGTAATACGGATATAGTTACCTGTAGATCGCCAAATGTAAGAGTTACACGGATATACTACTTACAGATAGCTAAAGGTAAAAGATATTCGAATTGATCTACCTGTTGATCTCTGATAAAAAAGTTGCATGGATATAGCTAAATGTAGATCTTTCAAAAAAAAAGCCATACTGATACGAAAATATGTAAAATACCGATTGTAAATGTTATACGGATAGAGCTACATGTTAGTCCTACATTATAAAGTTATACAAATAAAACTTTGTATAGTTTAGTCAATATCTAAACTTATACAAGTATGTCTACATGTAGATTTCATGTAGATTACTAATTAAACGTCTTATAAATATAGCTTCATGTAGTTCAATAATTAAAAAGATAACATACGTTATCGGTTGTGCAAATTAAGTTGTAATTTTCTTAACTTAAAAAAATAAAATGCTTAAACTAGTTTTCTATATAATTTGTCATTTAAATGTATAATTCAAGTCATTATAGTAGGTTTAAATTTTGATAAAATTCTTTGAAACTTTCATTTGACAATTTGTTACTCCATCCTGAAATAGTATAAACTTACAGCCAAATACGCATAAATCGACTATCACGTCTTTCCCGTTATCAAAAAGACACATTCTGTTCCGGAACCTCAGAACTCGTGTTATCTAGTAGACTTACTTACAGAGTAATGTACCTCAAACAATGTTTGAATCTCATGTAAGTTATTTCGTTTATGAGGAAGTATGTCAACTTTCTCTGGCACACTGGTTTTTTTTATACAGGACTGTTATGATATTAATGATATATAGTGTAGGATCAAACACAACTCCTCTACCTTATTTTATTTTTTTATTTACAAAACTAATTAATTAATTTATTATTTTTTAAATTTATTTACTTTTTTTCTGTTTTGAATTTATTTATTAATTAATTTATTTTATAACTTTTTATTATTTTTTGATTAATTAATTATTTTTGTAAAACACCATACAGACTGCAAACAAAAATATACTGAAGATACCAACAACACAATGTTATAGTTTTTGATCGATAACATATTTGTTGTGTTTGGCATTATAATTTTCCATCAAACTGTCGGTATATCAATGGACACAAGCTGTGCAAGTTTGCTGTTTGCTTGCTGATTATTTTCTTTATTCATATGAATCAGAATTTTTACAGAACCTTATCAAATCTGGAAAGAAGACTGTGGCTAAATCATTCAACTTCACATTCAAATATATAGATGACGTTCTATCTCTTAATAATCCCAAAGATTGAGAATATGTGAATGCCATCTATCCATATGCGCTTGAAATAAAAGATACGATAGAATCTTAATGTTTTGCTTCATATTTGGACTTATACCTAAATCATGACACTACAAAAGGTTACATCTGAAGCTTTATGGCAAACGTGATGGCTTCATTTTTTTCTATTTTCAACTTTCCGTTTCTTTGCAGTAATATTCATGCTTCTCCTGCGTACGGTATATATGTTTCTCAGTTAATACGTTATGGTAGGGCTTGTTCCCACTACGGGTCTTTCTACAACGAAACAAACTCCTTACAATTAAATTGTTGATTCAAAGAAACTGAAAGTCTAGGCTAATCAAGGCCCTAAAATTTTTTATGGCCGTCATCACAATCTTGTTAATAAGTGTGACGTCACTGTATCCAGACTTATAATGGATATATTTGACTTACCATACTTCCTTGTTCCTTTTATTCTCAAAATTTCATTTTTTCAAATTTATTTATTTATATTCTATTACTTTTTATTTTTGAATTAATTAATATATTTTTATTATACCAATGTAATATTATTTGTTTTTTCTGGAATATCATTAATGGCCATGACTTTAAATAAATGTTATGACAATATGGTTATTCCAAACACCAAAAATCATCTTCTCTGATTTTTTTTTTATGTTCACATAAAATGTTTTTAAATATAAATGTCTTAAACAATACATCATTAAGGCTTGACAGTAAATAAATATGTGTTTATAATAAGTAAAAATAGGTTAATGTTAGGGCGAAGAATATTATCTTACAAGACTATTACATATATAATACAAATACCAGTTAAATTTTCGTGTGCCAGATGTGCACATTTCGGAAATTCATTCCTCATCAGTGAAACTAAATCCGAAACGTTAAATACATAAAAAATATAATCCATACAGTTGAAGATAATGAATCTTTAGTTTCAAAATTATATAAATCCAAATCTAGCTAAGGAATGCTTTGCATGAGGGAACAAACCTTACTTTTAAATGAATTTCAAATTTCAGAAGACTGAAAATTTTGCTAAATTGTACATTTTCTGACAGCACAAAGTACTGACTACTGACTTATGGATACCCTCGGGGAGTTTTACTCCACCAGCAGCGGTACCCGCTCAGGGGTAGTAAATATATAATACAAATACCAGTTAAATTTTGATGTGCCAGATGTGCACATTTCGGAAATTCATTCCTCATCAGTAACACTAAAACCGAAAAAATAATACATAAAAAATATAATCCAAACAGTTGAAAATAATGAATCTAAAGTTTCAAAATTATATAAATCCAAATCCAGCTAAGGAATGAAGTCTGTCAGATGAAAAAGTTCGTTTAAAGATTTTCAACTTTCAACATTCTGTCTACAAAGTTACATATATAAGCTTTTATAAAACACTGTATAGTTTTTACAACGTGATATAATTAAATTCTTATGAAATTAAAAAAGATTTTCAACTTTCACCATTCTGTCTGCAAAGTTACATATATAAGCTTTTATAAAACACTGCATAGTTTTTACAACGTGATATAATTAAATTCTTGATTAGAAAATAAAATTTAAATTGTTGATTACTGAAAAAAATTAACTTTAAAGTAAATGGTGTAATAATGTTAATTTAGAAAAATCCATTTAGATGAGATTTTATGACATTGTGATAATCTTTTGTTTTATGAAAATTTGTATGTGTGAATTTGATATGCAGGCCCTCGATAGTGGGTATAAAACGGTATCATTTATTTGAAAAATGATCATCCAATAAAGACTTTATCTCAAATTGTAATTTTAACAGACGGCTATTTCTCGTTTAGATGTCGAGTCCCAATTAATGAGGTAATACCAATTCATTAGTTTTATCATTAAATAAATATTA